>JAYRBT010000139.1:3336587-3372390 GCA_036023395.1 Myiotriccus ornatus
CCCAGCCTGGCAGGGACAGTGGGGACAGTGCCCACAGCTCCCGGAGCCCCTAACCCAGCCTGGCAGGGACAGTGGGGACAGTGCCCACAGCTCCCTAACCCAGCCCAGCCTGGCAGGGACGCCTGGGTGTCCCCTCACCGTGCCCTGGAGCCCCGGAGTGACCAGTGTCTCGGAGGCCCCGCCTGAGGGAGGCCACAGGGCCGGAGCAGATCAATCAAAGGCGTGTGCTCCCCACACGGTCGGGCCCTGCCATCCGGACACCTGAGAGCTGGCCTGCCACACGGATCTGATGGTAACTATATAGTCTGTCTCTCTTTCTCCTTCTTTCTTCTTGCTCCCTCTTCTTCTCTTTTCTTGCTCTTTTCTTGGTGTTATGGTTAAAGCCGGGGGATTGGATTTTGTCTAAGTGTTGAGGATTGGTATGTGCTGGGTCCCTACTGTGGTGGAATGTTTTGTCTGGATTTTGTGGTGCCATTTTGAACTCATGCTGGGTTCCTTTTTTTTCTCCCCTAAATTATCAGTACAGGTTTCTTTTTGGGAACAAGTGTGTGGCTTATTCTCTTGACACTATTTTGAGGTATTAAAGAACCCTATATATATAGAGAGAAGTAAAACTCCTGGCTGAGCCTCTGAGCTTGCGGCTCCAGGGCTGGGATGTTATACTTGGTCACCTTCAGGGTTTTTTGAGCCTCTGCTCCTAGGTTGTTGAAAAAAATGTTGTAACAGAAGGCATTTTTATGTAATGGTCCTGATTTGTACTGCATCAGTAAGAAGGGCCTTTGTCCTGCAGATTTGTTTCATCTGCTGCAACAGCTCCAGCTCTGGTAACACATTTGGAGTGTGAAAACACTCTCAAGGGACTGGAAAGGTTGCTAAGAGCATTGAAAGAATTACCGCTGTTAAAATTATCATCCTGCAAGTATCATAAGTTCATATTGGTGCTACAGTAGACAAAGTCAGCTCTTTAGTTTTGTTACAAAAAACCCTCTTTCTTGTGACCTTAACTTAGATTTGTAAAAGATCTGTCAGCTAGAGGAATTTCGTATAACATCTGTTAACACTAAACTAGAGATGTAGGTTTTTCTGTGTGCATCAACGATAAAGGTTTACCAGAAATAACTAGAAGTTTTGTGACTGCATTTTCCCATTTAAATCTTAATTTTAATCTACCAAAGTTACTATACACGACAGGAGTTTTTCAGTGGCAGCAGAATCTGGATTTGATGTTAGTCACTTGGAGTCAAGATTGTGGCTTTTCATTAAACCTTGTTAGCAAGTTGATCCACTGGGGTTAAAAAGGAGTAATGTGATTTTTAGAAGTGCTCTTTTTTGCAATATGTACACTCAGCAAACTGGAATCTTGTCCTAGAGGATTACTGTATCTAAATATCACTTATGCGTATCTAACTGCAAATAAAAAAGAGAATTATACCTTTTCATTCATTAGAAAGTCTATCCATGTGTTTTATACACGATAAAAAAAAACCACACAAGGAGTTGAAGACTTAGTCATTCCAGCTTCATGGATTTGCAAATAGATAGTAGATAAAGAGAATCAGAGAAACCTATGGCTGATAAAGAGGGCTGTAGCAGATAACTGTAAGTATAAGAAAACCAAACAATTAAGAGAAATGAAAAAATCTGGAAAATAATCTGGAATTTTCACTTTTCAGTTATCTAAAACTGATGAGGTTCTTCAGGCAGTGTTGAAATATGATCTGTCTGTGCCTTGGCTTGGGATGTGTTGGGGAACTCTGGTGATATTGGTGGAATTTGCCCCATTAACACTGTCAGGGCACTTTGAGTGCATCAGAGGGGTAGGATCTGGATTGCAGTGAAGACAGATGTCAGTGGCTTTAAGGCTGTGAAGTACAAAGAGCCTTCTGCAGTACCCTCTTGTCATGTCACATCCAGTTGCTTGTTCCAAGGCAGGATAGCAGGTCAGAGCTGCAGGGAGCTATTCAATCAGCTTGTCCTTGTAGGAGGTCCTGGAAGTGGAGGGAGACAAACGTGCAGCTGAGGCAGCCACACAGGAGAGCAGAATACAAGGGGCAGCAAAGTCAGACTGCTTTTGTAGCCATTTAACATTGTAAAAAGCCTTGCCCGGAGCCTGCCTGCTTGTAATTGCTCGAGAAATGGGAAATACATTGTACTCTCTGCTTTCTCATTTCTAACAGTGTTATCTGCTTTTTCTTCTGTGCATCCTGGAGGAGTAATTTTGGAACATGCTATGTTGAAACCAATAAAACGTGAACTTTTATTTTTATCTCCTTCCTAATATTCACTGGAGTCGTTACACTGGCCTTAGGTCTGGTAAATGCTGTTTGGTGCCTTTTAGTGGAAGAAAGACCTGTGCTAAAAGTGCAAAGAAGCATGCATTGTTTCCTTTTCCTCATTCAAAATGGACATTCATGTCCTCATCTTTTGACTGTGGTAAAGGGGTAGTGTGGGACTAGAATTGCTGGGCAGAGAGGCCTTTCTACGGTCAAAATACAAGACAAGAGATACCAAATGTCTGCTTGCCTCAGGCTGTGGATTGAGTATGTCTTCGAGCCCATTTATGCCTTGCTTTTGCCAAAGGGAGCATTCCCAGCACTGCATTCTGTCTTCACACACACACACGGTCCCCCCTCAATTACTGTGCACTTGCTCTGGGCACTTCCATTACATGAGCTTTGCCACTTAACACACCCCTTTGGGAGCCTGACAACTCACTAACTGGGCAGGAAGCTAAAATAACGTGTGTGTAAATAATTTTCCTGGGCCTTTTTTCCTGCAGGCTTAGCAGATTGAACCAACTCAGCGAGGAATCTGACAGGCTCCAAAGCGGGTGCAGGGGGAAGGAGGTGGGATATAAAGAGCAGGATGGGATCATATGGCACAGGGTAGAGGAGCAAAAGAAAAGGCAGAATATCAGAGGAGGGAGGGGAATGGTAGTACTTTGTTGGTAGAAGCTTTTCTGCCAGCCTTTCAGAATGGTTTGGTTGTTGAGCAGTACCTGTAGCTGTTGACAAAAGCTGTTGGTGAGCTAAGGGCCATGACTTCTTTGAGGAATAAGAGGCACGTCTTCCTGTCACAGTATATATACCCTTGAGTTTTATATTTTTAAAGCATGAATTTGTGAAGATAAATCCTTAGCCAAGTGCAAATGCACTTGACTCCACTGAGCTCAGACAAAGCTGACTTGTGATGTTTGATCCTTGGGTGAAATGACGTGATGTGGCTGAGCCAACTGCATTGTTCACTAGCACTGAAAGGAGCGTTTTTGTTCCCAGTCCGCAGGCCTACTCCCTTCCTTGTGTTGCCTCTGGTGGCTGCTGTACTCTGCTGAGCCACTTGGGCTGGCTGGAATTGGAAAACCCGAATCCCAGCGCTGCTCCCAGTGCTCTGTCAGATGTGGAACCAGTGTCGAAGGGAGTATGTCAGTTAACAGCAGTCTGGTTCAGTTCGGGAACGTTGGGTCAGAATTGCTTTAAAGGCACAGCTGCTTCTATATTTTATTAGATACCTGGGAATTTAGTTTCATAAAACATTTCTGGTGATGTTGAGTTCTGGGGTAGAAATAATCTCATTTAGTATCTAAGTATTCTTGCACAGACAGCTTCTTTAATATCAAAGCTCTCTGTGCCTTTAACATGAAGGCTTCTGATCAGAAGATCTAAACTGAAAATGGTTCACTTGAGGTCTTTGTCGTATTTAGTAGGGATTAAATAAGATTTTTCCAGTTATGTATGATAGAACTGCATAATGAGACCTAATGATACAGTCAACAGAAAGTAATTTAATTCCTGCTATATTATGCTGCACAATAAAGTCTGGAATTCATGGAGCTCCTATCAGTTTGATTCAAGCTCATTTCAGTCTCTAAATAAAGCTTCTTACATATTGGAAGTGGAAACTGAGAACTGGGATCTGTTGACCGTTTCCCAATGATTGTATAAAACTATTACTGAAGTCCGTTATTGCTATTACATTAATCAGGTTTGAATTCAAAAAAGCAAAACAACAACCAAAAAACCTCCAAGAACACACAAACAAATAAAAAACATTCCAGGGGAATTTAGGAGTATTGCAGGACAACTGGAAGTCTTGCTATAACTGTGATAAAAAGAGTCTTTCACTACATAAAGTCAAACCCTGCCAAACGTGTCTTGGTTTGCCATCCAATTTATGATTTTTTTTTTTTTTTTTTTGTTCACAAAAGTTTCCTTCAACAAAAGAAATGAGTGAGTAGCTCCTGCTGATGTAAAGACTTGTGACTCCTGCTGCTTGGCTACTGAGCCTGTGTGCTGCTCCTCTGCTGCAGTTTAGTTTTGATTATAATAGACTTATTCTGTAAAATAATTTAGTGGAATTAAAAATATATTTTTGAGTTAATATCTGGACAGTGGGCAACATATACAGTCGGCTCTCTTTTTAGGGCCTGAGAAAGCACGTTGGAAGGTCAGCTGCTGTGGGTAGTGGAGACAGAAAGTGTGATACTTCAAGGGTGGGCATTCAGGTTAGTAGAACAAATATTCGTTTAATCCGTTTCTTTAAAACAACCCTTAATTCTCTGATAGCCCTATCGCAAATCTAGGAACTGCAGGTGATGGTACAGAATAGTCAGTATCGTTCTCTGGATAACTTATGCATGCTTGAGAGGGTCAGTTATGCACTGCGTGGGGCTTTTTCACCTACTGATAATCAGACTTCCAAAAAATCAATATGTAGTTGGTGGAGAAAGAATGCAGGGTTTGCAGCAAAGCCCTGCAGGCTGTATTTCTTCCTGTAATGCAAGTATCAAAGGGGCACTGCCATCTCTCTCAGTTCACTAATATTCTTTCTGGATCTTGTAAACATTATGTTAGTGACAGTTATTCTGTGGAAAAAGGTTTTGATAATGCTTCAGCCTTGAAAAATAATATTTCTGTCCACAAAAGGATCCTGTGCTATGTGTACATGCATGTTTGTCCACATACTTAAGCGATTTGAAGCTGTGTGTAGTCAGACTCCAAGTGCATTAATTTACACTTATGGAAGTGTGAAGTGGGTATCATCTTTTTCTGACAACACCTCAGTTCGTCTCAGTTTGTCATTCTTCCCTTGATAAAAATGCTGCTGCTTCTCAGACCATCACAAAGTACATTTTATGAAACTCTAAGGCAGATAATCAGAGAAATGAAGCTCCCACAGTCCAGGTGTCTCGGCCATATGTGTGAAAAGGTTCATTCACAGAGGCTTTAACTTTCAGGGGTTGGCTGCTGGAATGAGCCCCCAGGCATTGAGGAAGGGTTTGATCTGATGATTTGAGCAGTCCCAGTTTCAAGACGCTTTTCTTCATTATGTTTCAGATTTCAGCATCTGCTGAAGCCTCTGGTATTAGAGGGGGGCCCGAGTGTTACAGTGTGGGCTGCCTTGCTGCTCGTAGATTCACAGGCAGAGCTGGTTGGGCTGGAAGCTCTGTCTGCTTCCTGCTCTTGGAGGTCAGCTCAGATGGTGGAGAACTTCTTGCTGCCCACTGACATGGAAAAATTCAGCCAGAACTCAGTACTAATAAATCAGAGTTACGAGCAAGAGTTCCCTCTGTCAGCAGATCCCCAGAGTGCTTTTCCAGCATCATCATTTTTTGGCTCCCAGAAAGCTGCACTAACTTGAGTAAAATGTGGTTCCTGATCCCTGGTGCCAAAGGCCTGGGGTTCAGGAACTGTCCTGTGCCATGAGAAGTGACCTGGCTGTCTCTTGGCTCTGCACGTCCCCTGAGAAAAGGGCAGGGAGGAAGCACTGCAAAAAGCTGCAAAAAAATTGAGAATTAACTACTTTAGGCAGAGAAAATCAATTATTAGTGATCTACATTAAAAAAGCCAGGCTGGGTCTGGACGAACATATTGTCATGCTCTTGCTCATCTTTTTTATTGTCTCAATCATTTGGGTAATTTTCTCTTAGGCCAGAAATAGATGTGGAGTTTAATGGTGTGGGCAGTTGTGATTTCATGACAGTAGAAGCCACTGTTTTTGTTACATTTAATGACTTTGTAAATTAAGTGATTAAATTGTTCAGTTGATTTAGGCTTGGTGTATAAATAGCCTATTTTAATCTGAAATTATAATTGAATGTATGTAATTTGTCTTTCATGTCTTTCATATAAGAACTTAATGCTATTTGTTACCTGTTATTTTCCCAGTCAAATGAGCGTAATTAAGAAGTTATTCATTAGCTGAAACATACTTTTTATTCTATTTTGCTTTTAATTCCTCACAGAATTCTCTATATTATCTGTTAAGGGAATTGGTCCCAAAACATTAACATTTATCATACTAGCAAACCCCTTTTAACTGATTTTTCAAGGGGCTAGTGGCCAGCTTGTGTTTTTAATGCTCTTAAAAATGCTTATGCCTGCATGCTGGGGAAATAGCTAAAAAAGATGAACTTAGATGACAGAAATCCCAAAGTTTTTAATTTAAAAGTTTTTTTATTGCTGATAGTATTTAAATTGGGTTTTTTTACACATAGGGAAAAGAAAACAAATAAAAATTTTATGTAGGTAAAAGCACCACCATGAAATCTTGCATATGTAATGAGGAATAAAGAAAAATGGGTCTATCTCCCTTTAGGTTAGATGAAACATTACTAATTATTTTAATTAACGAGTTAGTTACCCAACTCCAACTGGAAGGTGCCGTAGAAATACAAACTGTTATCACTGGTTGTTTTGGTACAAAAATACCAATTAATATTTCCTATATCCAGGGCTAATTACTTCAAACGTATACTTAATTAAAGGAAACAACCCTGCAATTTGTCAGGAGAGATTCTTTTCACTGCACACAATGGGGAATGTGCAGGTTCAGGCCAGAAATAGTGTTCTAGGCTTTAAGACTTGTGATATTTTTCATTTCACTTGTAATCACTGATTGGCCAGTGTTATAATTGATGACATAACACTCCCTCTTCTTCTTCCAGAGTGGTAATATAACCAAAAAAAGGAAAAAAAAAAAAGGGTTCTTGGTTCCTTTTAGGATGTTTGTAGCAGTATTTCATCAGGAGAAAGCTCTAATGGGGAGTAAGGAGCTATTAAAGCCTACATTCATGACTCAATTTCCATGATTGTACTAAAAGAAATGAAATTGTCAAACGTAATTACCTTTAAATTTTGAACATACGAATGATTTTGCATGAGCAGAACACTGGAATGTCTTTATGTATAATTAATACAATTAGAAGAATGAGGGAAGCAGAGGTATGTGGAGTTTAGGAGATAAAGAAAGAAAAATACAAAATGAAATGTATGAGGGACTCCTGGAAAAAACATCCTTATCTCAGAGTAACTGGTTTGGATGTTGTGAAGATGAGAGAATTTCTCATACGGCTTTAAGGGAAGGTCCATATCCGGGACACTGTTTCAGGAGAGCGTGAATCATCATCTGCAAAGGTTTGAAACACTTGGAAATAGGAGCTTGGTGGTCTCTGACACAACTCTTATCCTTTCATGAAGCTGAGAGAGACCTGGCCCATAGAAGACAGGGATTGTGGGTGAGGGTCAGAAATGACTCTTTCTTCTCACAGAGGATTATCATTCGAGAGTTGTTGAAATCTCAGTTATTCCTTGAACTCTGTGTAATAATGGCAGTCAAAACTGAATAAAGGAATAAAGAGTAAATAGGTAATTGAAGATAAATTCCTTGCTTCAAGAAAAATTTTTCTGAAATAATCTTATACTTTATTGTGAACTTTAGCTTTTCCTTCTGCCCCTCAAACATCTCATTTACTGTTAGAGCTGTCTAATTGGGCAGCATGAGAACACTTGCTTCTCTAGGTCAACCACTTTTTCATATTGAAATCTTCTCTTCTTTGTGCTCTATCTTATCATTGCTTTTTATGTGTGATTTTTTTATAGATTACAGTAATTACAGAGGAATACTAAACCAGATCTCCCACAGGTTGGAGATACAAGGTCCTGAAAACGTCTCCTTGTGATGTGTTTCTCAGCAGGATCCATTTCATCATTATGAAATTATCGCAGGGAACCGGAGCTTTTTGCCTGTGACTGCAGACAATAATGGGTGATGAACACTCTGATAAAAGAACAGCAGAGAGCTAAGGCTGGTGAAGGGAAATCTGCAGCTGTGAAAAACAAAAGTTGTGGCCCAGTAAATAGGAAAATATCTCTGAGCTTTCAATATTGCGGTTAGAAGAATAACTTGCTCTGTGAAAAATACAAGACGAAGCAAAGAATCAGATTAACCCAAGAATATCTGAGTGTTTGTGGCGCCAGAAGGTGCGCAGGGAGATAATTCATTTTTGGATTGCTTGATTTGAAGGATACTTCATCTTCATATCAGAAACTTTGCTTTATGTAATGACAAATCACACCATTTTGAGAGCAGACAAAATAGGAAGGAGGCGCAGGTGCTGTATAGTTTGAGATATAAAAGATACGGAAGGGACATTTAAATTGATGGGAAAGCAAAACAAGGTTTTATCCAAGAGATTTTCCTTATCTAGTATTCAAGCCTCCGGTCACATGCAAAGGGTTTGTTTTGATTTCTCCATTAAAAACAAAAAGACAGACAGGCAGACATGTAGTGGTAGAACCAAATAAGTGATATAGAAGAGGAACTGTGATCTTCATGTGAGCTTTCATGGTGTAGAAGTTCAGGCACTGATGAACCAAACTGCACTGGCATCTACCTTCCTGCCCTGACCAGAGCCAGTTCAGAGCACTGGAGAGACAGCACAAGGCCCAAAGCTGCTGGATTGAACTCCAATGATGGGTTATTAGTATTTTTTTCTGTTTATTTTTTCAACAGAAAATTTCTAGTGATGGTAACTAATAAAACACCAAAGGTGTTAGCACTGGCTGCATTTTCTTTGAAAACTGAAAGCAGGATTTTTTTGCTGAGTTGGTTGATGTTTCAGGTCCTAATAGCCCTGTGTCAGAAGGGGTTTTTCCTCAAAATTCCTGCTTCACGTTTGCTTTTAGTCTGTTGTCAGTAGTGTGCTTTGCGTTGCTCTTTATCCATGTAATAGGCAAACATTTACTTGTTGCTCTTCTCCCTGTAAAAAGCTGCAAACCAGAATCTGATTTAAAATCAGTCTTTATTTTTTTAACACAACAAAAAGCAGATTTTTAAAATAACAAATGAACTTTCAGGAGTGTACAAATTTTTGGATGGTCAGAGAGGTGGGCTTTCCTTCTCCTGCCTAATAAGATGTGTGACCTGTTTCTTAACCTGCCATTTTAGACTTCACCTGGAAAATCAGAACGAATTCTCCCAATTCCCTTTTGCAGGCACTTTGCAGTTCACATCTTGAATGTCTCCATCAGTCTCTTATCCATCCCTGCTACTATATTTTGACATATATCTTTTAAGGTTTTGATGTGTGTTTGGGGTGAAGTGTGTATTTGTTAAAAGGTGACCTTTGGATCGAATTGTTTGGCTGACTTCAGTGCTAATAAGCTGAAGGCTGAGGTGTCTAATGAATCCTGTGTGTAGAAATAATGATAGATGACTTATTTGGAATTCTACAGACACAGCATGGCCAGGCATGAGGAGTGTCTGGAACTGCACCAGTCTTACAGTGGGAAGCTTTATTGATTACACAGAGACAGGGCACATTTTAATAATTTTTAGAACACTGTACTACCTGAGGTACTAAAATCCATTAAAGGAGAATTATAAACTTTGTTTTAAACTGTATCCTAAATTGTTTCTTGATGTACAGTCAACAGCAGCTCTGTGAGATCAATCACAGTTACTAAGGCATATTAAAATCAACTTGTTTAATTTTAATTGCTTATATGCCTGACCCTCTGTGAGGCAGCTGTTCATAAAGCTAAATTGCTTTTCTCCCAGACAGAAGTTTCATTTCACTTCATGGTAGATTTTTGCCTTGTACACTTATAGAGCATTTTGCTTTCCTTTCCCCCTCCTTCTGTCTGGCCCATGATTCTCATTTCTCTAGAGATAATTTTCTCTCTGTTTTGCTTTCTCTCCTCATTAGCAGGAGCTGCAGCCTTGCCAATGAGTCAACTTTAATAAAGTAGGTGGATGGATTGAATTATGAGTTGATGTAAAGTTACAGACCTGGAGCTCTTTTTGGTAGTCTCAGTTAACCTGTGCTACGTGAGCAATTTCACTTACAGGCTCCTAATCAGATCAGCAAAAGTGCTGTACTGATGGATGTACCGTGAGCATTTGTGCATTTATTTCAAAGTTATATTCTATTTTCTGTTTAGCTGTTTGCATTTCAGCTCTGGTGTCTTTCTTAGGGGAATTCTATAAAGCCATTTAGTAATTTCATTCCTGGTTTTGCATCTTCTGTCATCCTGTGTTTTGATGGGAAAAGATCCCTGTTCAGTTTGTACAGACTTATTTCCTTGCTCCAGTATCTGAAGTTAATCATAGACTTAAAAAAATTAATAACACCTGAGTCTTCATCTCACACATAATGTATTAAACATGGCTGTTGTCCTAATCTTCTTTCAGTGGAACAGCCTTATAAATACCTGCTTGCTGCCCGGCGTGGCGCAAGACATCGCTCTGTTCTGAAGAGCATTGGATGCTTTCCCATTTCCAGTCAATTTGAGGATTTTCTGTGTCCTTCAGGAGGCAATTTAAGCTTTCATTTCTGGTCAATACTGATAGTAAATGCAGGGAGATAAGAATAAAATTACTGGTTTTCAGTTATTGAAAGGCAGCACTTCTTTGAAGAAGAGATGGGTGAGCAAAACCAGAACACTGGATCTTTTGGGGAAACAGCAATGGTTGCAGCACACCAGTTCTACAACTGCTGGATTTGCATCTGGCATTATAGTAATGGTATGTTAAGGCAGTAAGTGGAAGCAATTAGGGTGATTTGGACATTTTATCTGTGATTCTTGATTCCAAAGGACTCAGGGATATGGAAGAAAATACGCACATCTTTGAAAATTGAACATGTCGTGAAGAAGCAGGATAAGTATTTCTTCCACAGTAGAATAAGAATTAAAATCTAAGTGGTGTATAAAATAATGTATAATTGTCAATCACACAGCACCAAGTAATTCTGTATTTATAGATTTTACTAGAAGTTTTACCCTAGTATAGCTTCAAACCCTTTAAATTTTAGAGTACTCTCTGGATTTTCCCATAGTTTCACTCCTATTAAATAATGAAGGTGGTGGTTTTTTTCATAGGGATGATTCCCATAATTTCATGAGTTTATTTCAGGTGTTACTTGCCTGTCTCTGCTTTGTTTCTTATTTTTCACGTCCATTCTGTGCTACTTTTGCAGCAGATTTTAAAATACAAGTTCCTGTCTTCCAGCGGGGATGGGTGGGGGCAGAGGGATAGCAATGCACTGCTGGTGATGGAAGGATTGGTAAAGAGGGATCTCCTCAGAAATCCCTTTTTATTCTTACTTGGACTTTGTTCTTAATTATCTGGAAGGGCAACATTTTAAACTCTAGAGGTCTGTTGAGGTGAACTTACTCTCTAAATAAAGCACAAATTCCCTTTCTTAAAAAAGGGCTGACGAGTCACTAGCGTTGTTGAGGTAGATCTCCCTACAGAGCTGCCAACAAAGACATGATTTCCCTGTTTTCCTCTGACCGGGCCAAACTCCAGAAAAGATGTTGTGCTGTAAGAAGGGGGCAGGATTTGCTTCTCCATTCATGTAACCTGGGAGTCATTATGGTGAATAATGAGCCATCTGAATCAGAAGAGCCCCATGGCTCACATACATCAACCAGCTACCACGGTGATGGACATTGTGTAAAAATCTCAGGAAAACAGAACCCTAGGATATTCTCCCTAGTCTGCATTATAAATCCCAGGCAAACACTCCCAGAAATGAAAATCCTCCAGGCAATGTTAAATGTAACTCAACCTTGACTTGTAGGAATTCATCTTCCGAATGAAAAAATTGTTTGTCTCTGTGTCCAATTAATTCTTGGCTTTCATTTGAAACTGCCAGAGAGTTTTTCAACCCAGTTTTGATGCATTTTATTTATGTAATATAAATCCTTGTCAGCTGAGAATTAGATTAGATTTTTTTTTTTTTTTTAACTCCCCAGCAACCCCTGGGTGTTGTACACAGAAGATTTGAAAATTAAAGAATGTGTCTCACCGTATGAGCCACAGAGCTAAACACTGTCTCTGAAGAGCTTTTGACCCAGCATGCCCTGTACAGGCAGCAGGTAAACCTGCTGAACATTGATTATTAATAGAAAACGGAGACATTATCATTTTCCTGCCTAGAAAATAAGTTTCCTGAATTCCTCAGACTTACTTTATATGAGGGAAAGTTTTCAACTTATGTTGCTTGCAAGATCTCTGAGTTTCTTCTCAAAATGAGAAGCAGTAATGAGTGTAATGTTTTTAATCGATCACTTAAGACATATTGCTGAGTGTTTGAGAGTTATTGCAGGTTTCCTTTGCAAATTCTGCTTGGATTCATTCCAACATTTGGAATAGGCCTGTGGTTTTTGCTGTTGTCAATTTTACCATTTTATGCTTCAATCCAGATTTCCCACTCATAATCTTTCTCTTACCACCAAGGAATTCGGCAGTGCTGCTGTTCCCACTCTCAGTATTTGGACATTAATCCTACCTAAATTATTTTGCCCTTGCCTGAACCTCATGCTGAGCTCCCAACTTTCCAGTGACTTAGTCAAGTGTGTAATAACCAGAGTTCTCGTGAGCTGGAACCTCCTGGTTCCACTGGTGCTTTGGAAAGATATTGATCTTCTACAGCAGCCTCAGGGATGTGCTTTGACAGAGTGCCTGGGAAAGGCTGTAGATGACCCGCAGGAATAAACAGTGGCTCAAGCAGTTACCTTTTCATAGAGACATTATAGTAAAAGGATCAAGTAAGTTTGTGACCTGCACTCTTCAAAATCACTGTTGCTTTCTCTCCAAGCTAAACAGAGTTGTGTGCCTTTGGAGTCAGTATTTTCTCTGATGTGCCAGTGCCCACCGGGAGAAACCTGAGGGGAATAAATCCGGACCAAATCCATTCAAGTGCATAGAAGTCCATGTTGTTAAGAATGCATGTTGGTCATGTTTAAGGATAGGTTTGAGTCAAAAACTTATGATACAGCAGTCTCCATTCACAGCTTGTCTACCTATTTAATTGTTTCCAAATAACTTTTTACAGAAAAAAAAGCTGGAGTGGAAAGTGCACATCAAAAAAGTGTAACTGCTGAAAAAGGTTATGGTAGCTTTATGTTCTTTTTTGAACTTAATTTGTATTTCTATATTCTCTTGTAATTTAACATGCTTAAGAGAAAGTTAATGTGGAAGAAAGAAGTATAATTTAGTGTAAAGCCAATTTAAAATGTATGTGCATAATTCTAGGTTTCTCAAGAATGAATATGGACAAGCACAGCTAGCTGCCTTTTTCTGCAAATACACAAGTAACTGAATGTGTATAATCACAGTATATATTATGTTCCCACAATGCATGAAATACCTTCGAATTATAAAATCATTTGTAGTTTGAGTACAAACTAAAACCAGCAACTCTAGCATGAAATCAAAGAAAATTTTAAAATAAAGCTTTAAAAATCTTCAAATTATAGAAACAAGTAAAAAGAAAACTGAAGCAGTGGAAATGATAAAATGAAGATTTTTAATTCTAAATCAGTAACTTAAGATTTTATCTGTAGCGGATATGAAGTCTGCCCTGAAGATAAAGGAGCTGAATTTTCAGAAATCTGCTCATCAGAAAAAGACCTGGGAGTTAGAGCACTCACAGAGAACAAGGGCAGACTATTATCAAAGAAGCAGTTGGTGTAGTGGGAATTATGTGGTAGGCAGTGCCCCTCACAAAAGGTGTGCAGTGATCCCTTTGCTCTGCACAACATGGGCAGAATCCCAGCCAGAGTCAGGACACTGCAGTGCAAGGAAAAGATCTGTGCAGACTGTGGGGAATCCAGAGGAGACCAAACACAACAGTCAGAGAGCTCCAAAATAAACCCTCTGGGGAAAGACTCATGGAACTGCCTCACAGAGAGAATAGAAGATAAAGGACTGAGACATGAAAGGTCGTTTCAGAATGGCAAAGAAGAAATTATTATCCACATCCATGGATAGAAAAGAGCTGCTCCTGTAGCTCCCTGCTCCTGGCTTGCAGCACCTCGTTCAGGCAGTGCTGGCCTCTGCACTGCTGCCCCAGATGGAGCGCTGGGGCCTCCAGGAGAAGAGCAGAACACATTTATCCCCCTGGGTGGGTTTTCACGGCCACATTATGTGCTGCAATAATCCCGGCGTACTTAATAGCGTCCCCCCCGCCCCCCGAGAATTTGTGGTTACACAGATAGCACTGAGTGTGTAAGGCACTGGGGTGTTTATTGAGCTGCTCAAGTACTGATACCGGGCTGATAAGATTTGTTTTACACACATAGCTCTATGGGTCATTAGTGAAGAACTGAAACACATGATTACTGAAAATAATTGATTTTCAAACTACAGTTCTTTCCCAATTAAAATTATCCTGAGGCACTCAAAAGCTGTAATTTAAAGTTGTAATAGAAATCCAAGCAAGTCCTCACTTGGGGTGATGTTTTAGATACAAAAACCATTTTGAGTCATACAGGCTGTAAAAAGCCCCCTTTTTGTCGTAAATTATTTAACTTTACACTTGGTTTTTTATTGGATTAAAATTGATTTTGGTTTGGTTTTCAAATGTGTTCCAACCAGGAAATTGGAGGCCATTTTTCTTACGGGGGCGATAATGAATAAAAATCCTCAATCTGGTATAATCAGCTTAAACCTTACCGTTGGCTTTGATGACAGCAAATCTTATTCAGTGCCCTAAACCACATTTCACCAGAGAACAAGAAAAACAATATCAGTCTTGGCAGTGTGAAATACCTGGGCTTAGTGTGGGCTGCTAATACGGTCTGGTTTGTGCAGACCTGCTTTTCTGTAGAGATAAGTCGGTATTTCTAATGAAGAATTTTGATTCTTATGGCACAGCGATTATCTCTTAAAACAAAGCTATTACACTGCAGCAATATCCATAATATACATGTGCTAGGAAAATAAAAGAGAAATTTAACCCAGGCTCTCTTTCCCTCTGTAGCCGTTCTGCTTTTGATCCAAGTAGGATCATTCCAGTCCAGTTTCAAGACTCCCACTTCTGTTCACTCATTAGTCTGCTCAGCAACCTCTTCTTTTTCCAAATTTACGTCTGATTTGGTGAAAAATTTTGAATAGGACTAATTTTGCAAAATGGAATTTGAGAAGGTTTGTGGTTAATGAGGACTTGCAAGAGAAAATATGATACATTCAAGATACATCTAGTTATTGTCAGTTCAAGGAAAGGTAGATATCTTTGCCAGCATGTATTTTATTTTCAATTCCAGTTTGTTTGTCTCACCTCAACAACAAAAATAATTTGTGTTTTTGGCAGAAAGAATTTCTTATCCAAGGAGTTTCCCACCTCAATCCTTGCCATGGGCTCTATTAACAGAGTAACTTCACTATCATTATGTCTATTCGGTGCTTTGACTTTGCCAGAAAATATTGATCTGTAGCATGATCTGTCCAAGGGCAACAGCATCATTAATTGCTAAGTGATCTGCAAAACAATTAGAGACCTCCTGGCTGGTGTACCGGAGATGAATGGAGCTGTCTACCTAATCAGATACAGTTGTATCTATCCATGGACCCAGTTGTGTTGCTCCAAAATGCCATCAACATCTGTCACTTCCCCCCTTCCCTCACTAACATATGCCATGCTCTGGCCTGCAGGGTCCTGCTCAAAAGCCTTGGAGGAGGATTTTCTGGGGGTGGGAGGGAATGTGTAGAGTTTTTAAGGAAATTTTTATGCCCTATTTACCTTTGTGAGAGACAGGCAGCATTATGCTCGAGATTCTCAGCATATAAGAAGCTGTGATTCACGTTTGCATTAACAGCATGGAGGCAGGACAAATACATTAAAACTTAACTCTGAGCTGGGATGCATTGAATTTAGTATTTAAGGAATGAATAGGATTATTGGTTTTCTAGGCTGTGTTGTTCAGCACCCAGTGCAGTGGGAGCCTGCCATGAATTGGGTCTCTGAGGACTAAATGGTAAATGGAAAGAATACGACTGCGCATTTATCAGTGTCATATTTCTTTATGAGGGGAACCAGTTAGGGAGTAAACACGTAATTAGTATCAGTCCCTTTAAAATTAGGTAAATGTTGCATAAATATCCTCTGCTTAAAGTCCTTGTATTGAGCTCCAGGTGATTATTGGGAAAGACAGAGCAGCAACTGTCAAACATTTTGTCAAACAAGTAACGGGGAACTAAATTTGGGATGCAGTGGAGTGACTGGTAAGATTCCTAGGAATGCATGCATGTTTCCCTAACTATTCCTGTTATGTGTCTTTAGAGCCTTGGAAGGATTTAGTCTGCTCTTTGGGGGAGGCTGTAAAGCTGTACTTTCCTCAGGACAAATTGTATTTTTTAGTAGTATCTTAGTGTTTAAAAAGTGAACATAAGCAGGTCATGCCACACATTGATGCTGCTTATGTGTGATAGTTTAGTGCCTCTGAAAAATTCACAACTGAAGATTAGATGCTAATATTTGATTTTATTTACATTCTTTGTTTGCATATATTGTTGTTTTAAAGCTCTTTTTTTTTTTTTTTTTTGGTTTCTGGTGATGAAATATGTTACCAAAATTCCTATGGCAGTCAATCCGTCATTCCAGCTCAAATTCAAAGTTGCTTTTGGTTTAAATTATGTATAGATTTTAAGACATTTTCCTCCATATAGTATTGGAATAACACAAAGCCAATGAGAGATACACCCAGTGGATAACCTTCAGTATTTTTATTGCTGTATCTGGCCTAGTTTTAAGTCAGTAGAATTCTGCAGAGAAGCTGCTATTTCTTTCAGTGCAGGCCTTGCTATAAACAGCACAAGGGCCAGAAGAGGAGCACAAGCAGGAAAGCTTATACTGGAGAGTGTGTAAGCTGCTGCTTTATGTGGGATTTAGCACCTGCTTCTTTTAAGGAGTCGTTAATCTTTCTAAATTAGCAGCAGATCCACTGACCATCCTTCCAATCCCTCAGAAGGAAGAGGGATGAGGGAGTCCCTACAGTCAGTGATTGAGTGCAATCCCCGTTATCCTGTGTCTCTGGGCAGGGCACTGTGAAAGAGCCAAGAGGATTTATCTGGTAGATAGAAGGGTTGGAGGGAGAAAGTGATCCTTCTAAAACCACCAGAAAAGCATCCTACTTTTTGTTCCTCAAGGGAAACTGTTCCTAAAAAAATTGAACTTTTCTATAAAAGCAGCTGGATGGTTCCTGTTCTTATTTTGTCTTTTAAGCATCAGCGTTCCATACGTGGATATAACCGATACTGTTTTTACAAAAACACTCCCTATTTCAGTAGAATGGTTTTGTGATGCTTTCATTGACATCACATCGGGGGGGAGGTGGTGTGACAGAATAATAAACTGGCTTTCCACTTGTGCAGACAGGTGTTCACATGCACTGTAGATCTCGTGTAACAAGGAGTCTGGCAGCCCTGGCCCCGCTGCTCTGGTTTATAGCCCAAAAAGGGGGAGGAGAACAGGAGCAATACTTAACGCTTGGCAAGCTCCCAGTTTAATTTTCATCTATATATTCTTCTGCCCTCCAGTCAAATAAAACCAAACACAATTCGTAATGCAGGTCACAAGAAAGGTAACAGAGGCAACAGCCTAAACAGTGACGATCAAATTTTGTATCAGCACAGTACCGCAAAGGGTAGGTGCTTATAGCAGAGGAGATATGGTCTTTATTCATGTATAATTTTAGTTTCCACAGTTACTGGGATGCTTGGAGGAGGAGATGCTTGAGGAGACTCCCACAACTCAGCTGTGCTTTTCCTAGCACTGCTCTTGTGTTACTGCCAGGTGGATTTTGGAGCTGCAGCTCCCAAAGCGATATTGTAGGGACTTAGTTGAACATAACACAGTAATTTCTCTGGAGTATAAGATGGGAGAATGGAGGTTTTATCATCAGTATTTTATAGTCAGAATTGGGCTGGGCCATTATAGTCTATGTAGGGATTCTCTGCAGAGCAGGCTCTGCATCCAGCCTGTACCTCATGCAATGCAGTGGAAATGATCTCCCTCCTTCCTGGCCCAACAGTCCAGAGCAATGTTTGCTCTTGAGAGCAAACCCAGAAATGCAGGAGGGTTTCTGTAACACTTTGTGTCATCACAGCTTAGTTTAAAAAACCCAAAACTGGAAAACTACACAGAATTAATTAGTTCAAGTACTTTGCATCTGTGGATAGCTGTGGCTGGAGGAAGGGCATAGGAAGAGAACAAGAGTTCCAGCTTTGAAGGGGAGTTCTAACTTTAAATGAACATGCTGAGCTCAAATACAGAAGTTCAAAAAAATGCACGTAATTGTAATAATTTTTCAGGATGGGTCCTTTTATTTTAGTTGTGTTTTGTTCTGCTTAGGGTACAACCTGACTTGTTAGGCACAGAAAAATCCCTTCTTTCCATGCCTTTACTCTGTTTACTGGCTTCCTGCTCCAGATTAATCCTTTGATCAGACAGTGTCATCTTCCTCTCCACTTCTATTTGCTAAACTGAGTTAATAGCAGCTAAAAGCATATTTTTCTCAAAGAAAACATTGTTAACTCTTTCTCTGCTGCCACCTTAAACATTTACCTAGTCAGTCAAACACACAGATTGCAAGCTGTTCCCTGAGGTTTTTGAGTGCCTAATCCCCAGCTGTTCCACGTCTGCCAGCTGCTAAAACAATGAGCTTTCATCCCGAACATGTCTAATTCTCTCATAAATTATCAGTAAAATATCAATACAGGAGATCTGAGAAGTGCCAGTAACTTAGGGAGAATACTAACTTTAAATGAGGTTTGAGGGAAAATAAATGATGTTTGTGTTCTGGGGTGACCTCAGGTGTTCTGATCGTGACACCGAGCTTTAGACAAAAGGTGTCTTGGCTTCCAATACCTGCTGCTATTGGAGAGGAATTGAGGACTGAATTCTGGGAAGTTAAATGCGAGTTTTTCTGCCCTTTGTTTAGAGGAAATCCAGCATGGTTCCAATGGGATTGTGCTTGCATTTTTGTGTGTGTGGCAAAGTATCTGGAACGCATTAGATACTGTAGAAAGGCAGACTTACTTTAGAAATGTGAGAATATTAATATTTTGTACCCACTCCTTACTTCAAAATAGTCTCGCTGTAGCTAATTTGCTAAGAGGAAAACAGTTTCTGGAAGTTCTGTGTCATAAAATAGCACTATCATAGGCAGCATTTCCAGAAATAAGACATTCAGCAGCATCTTCACAGGCAGGTAAGAAAAGCCTGTTCCTGTTTACAAGATCCTGGTAATGAAGCATGAAGGATAGTGCTTTGAAGCCATCTGTCAAGCACCTTAGTTTTTTTGGTAATTGAAAGTGATTTAATACATCTCAGAAAAGAAAGGTCGAACTTGTGCTGTAATTCTCACCCTGTGCTGAGTCAGGAGGCAGCAGGTTCTTGTGGACGGTAAGGAAAGATGGGTGCATTCTCCGTGTAGCCAGAAAGTGCCAATGGAGTCTTGCCCTGGGGCATTAATGGAGTGTATTAAGAAATACAGATCTTTGCTAGCAGAGGACCTAAAGGTTCATTTCTTTACAGCATTTCTGTCTTCTGCCAACAGATGTTCATCTTTAATAATTGCAGGATTTTAATACGCACCTTTTGTGGAAGTGAATTTCACCAGGATGTTTCACTTTGGTAAAATGCTTCCTGTCCCCCTTTTTCCTTTCCCCCCTCACCCCTCTGTTGCTGAGAACTGTATCCATTGAAAACTTAGCAGATCCAAACGTGGATGCATCACATGTGAAGCTGGTATCATTTTCCACTAACATATATAATGTATTTGCATGTTCACTGTGGAGACTAGAGCTTCTCCCACTCCTTGCAGAGACTGTGACAGGGAAATATGGCCCTGCAGTTATATCAGCCTTCCCAGGAAAGATGGGATGATTTAACTGCCAGTGAAGATGTCAGACACAGCCAAGGAAATGCGGGATTGTCAACAAGGGAGCAGCTGGATATCAGACCTGCCCACAGAGGGACTGGTAGCCCTCAGCCACCTCTATGTGCATCACATTTTTGGGAGATTTCCTTCTTCCCAGCCAGAGTAACAGGGAGTAAGTAGACTTACCCAGTATGGGGTAAGATTCTTTGTCAGGAGTCTGAGATTTTGAGGGCTTTTCTCCACTTTCCAACTTTGGATGTTATAATTGGCATACACCCGCTGTAATCTATTTATTCCCCATCTTTAAAAAAGTAGATGGTACCTTCTACCTGAGAAGATCGGAGTGAAAAATAAATATCCATGAGAGGTTGTGTGTCTTCCAGGCACTGTGGAAGATCAGTGCCATTAAAGGAGTTGATGTCCTAAGTCAGGTTACTGATTTTGTGATTAAATTAAACCTGAACAATGGTCGAGTTTATCCTTTATAACTGCATTTATAAAATGACCATCCCATTACGCTCTGTTTTCTAGAAGCACATCACTTGGCCTCGGGCTGGTGATTTTATGAGTGTTACCCTTCCTTGGGAAAGTGAAAAGCCGGAGTGACCTTCTGTGTCACCATTCTTCCATGGAATTTCTTTCTTATCACTTAATCCATGACATCCAGATCATGCCACAGTTAACCAGAGTATTTGTAATTAGCATATGTCTATCTGTAATTAGCATACATGCATTAGAACATATGTGGCTCCTGGCTTTTCCTTTCCTTAACACAGTTTCTTCTACAAAAGAAACAATTTGATGGTTTTTTATGTAGGACGAAAAAAAAAAGAGACCAATTTAAACCAGCTAAAACGTCTTTGTTTTTTCCATTTATATGTAGAAAACAGCTGAACAGTTTAAAACTAACTTAAAAAATTATATCTGAGACTTACATGCCAAGCTTCAGCCAAAAATACTTCTTGAAGCCAAATGATCAAACCCCTCTGATAGAGCCTTTATAATGGAATTGCTGATGCAACCTTTGTTACAGGGATATGAATAGCTGTAATGAAGGCTTCAGCTGATGTTCTGGCAAGCCTTCTGCTAAAAATTATTCTGAATTTATCTGGCATTCAGAAAATGCTTGAAGTGGCCAAAATGTTTACCCCATCATTATCATTTTGACAATATCTCTTTCATCCCAGAGGAAGTGGGTGATGAACAAATTGAAGCGGCTGCGAGGCACGTGTGGGTTGAGCATCTGTTCCTCCTGCTCTTGGCAGCACTGTTGGATTGGAGACGAGCAGGGCCAAGGGCTCAGCCACCAACTTGCAGCAGTTGTGTTGAATCAGACATTAGTGCCTATTGTGTCATTAAAGTCTGTTAGTGAACTGCATTCTGCTTTCCCTAATGATTTGATTTTGGTTTGTAATCTGGAAATGTCTGTGTTGAACAAGTGTTCCAGTCAGAGTGGGAGTATTTTGGAACTTTCTTTTTCTTCCAGTATAATTTCAGATGATAAAATAATCCAGTTCCTGAATTTCTGATGGTTTGGCTACTTGTGAGATTGCACTGATTAATCAAGTTTGGGTGCTAAACTGTATTAAACTCTTGTTCAGGGAGCTACCAAGTGAATTAAACCTGTCCTGTATTGACTTCCCTTAAGCTGAGAAGGGCCTGACATCCTAAGTCAATATAAATCAAATTTAAAATTATTTAAATGGGTGCACAGAAGTGTTTGCACTAGTATAATGAAATAACTTCTAAAACAGTTTAGAATGAGTTCAATATGATGCCACTCTGGCTTCTGGTTGCATTTTTGAGGATTTCAGTGCTGAGGGCACTATAACTAAAAGTTTCCATGTGAAATTTCTTGAAAGATAAGTATTTTTTAGGAAACAGGAGTTTTCCCTTATAGAGTTTTCATACAACAAATGCTACAGTTTCTGCTGGAACACTTCAGAAATGCCAAAAGATAAAAGAGGCATAACATTGCCTTGAAAGAATTTTAAAATGAAATAAGTGTTTTTGTTAAATGTAACTGCAGATGCTGGTTTGTGACACTAATCACGGAGAAATGTAATTCTATAAAATTTGTGAATTCTTCATCTCTCCGTTTTTTCTTTCAAAAATCTGGAAAATGAAGTTGAGAATGAACGAAAAAAATTACTGCTTTGGTTGGAAGGCTTTAAATTGGATTTGATCTGAGGAGCTTTGCTCCCAATTAAATGTGCTGATATGCTGCTTTTAGCAAAACTTCTGTCTCAGTGCAGCTGGGGCACCCACCCAGGAGGAGGGAGGCTCATGTTTATTTTCTGTTTGTCATCAGATTCTAAGCAGAAGATGGGTGGTTTTTATACCAAACCATTCTGAATGAGATGGAAAAAATATTCCAAGTTTGTCTTGTACAGTCCTGTATTGAAGCAGAAATCTTCACACATTCAAGAATTAAAAGAGTCTGATGTTTCAATCAGTCAAAAAACTCTTTTCATGAAAGACTGGAAAGTTTGGCTCTAGAAGTGAGGAATAAAAGTATATTCTGAAATGAGAGAAGTTGCTCTGGAATTCGGTTCGTCTTCATTGTATCCCATCAGCAAATCTAGTTAGCCCTGTTGTTTTATTCAGTTGTTCACTGCACTTCTTCAACACGAATTCTTTGGTTTTCCAAGTTACTACTGCTGCTTTTGTTCTTCTTACCTCCCCTCCCCAAGCATTTGGATGTCTCTGCTCTGAGCTTGTGCCTATTGCTGAGAAAACTGGAAATTACGAGGTGCATCGTGTAACCCTGATCTCTTCTTCATGCACTGCTTAGAAGGAGTCTCTTGGACTGAACAGCAATAAACCCCCCAAATCGGCTCTTACTAATGCTGCTTGGCACAGTTACAGCTCATTGCAAGTTTAACTGCTTTAAGACCTTTCTCAGTGTGAGATTTAATTTTGTGGGTATCTGGCTGTGCTTGGTGTCAGCACACATAAACCAGCTTGTCAGCAGTGGGTCATACTCTGAGAGGGGAAAACGCCCCGTGGGAGGGAGAAGCAAACCAGTTCATAGCATCCTGTCCACTGCAGGACTCAGTGCAACACTGTCTTCAGGTCGAGGTTGAGCTCCTGTGTTATGGAGGTTGAGCTACAGGATATCTTATCATTCGAAACAAAGGAGCTGAGGACAGTTCATTCTAAGCACTTGTCAGATTAGTAAACTGCCTAAATTTCGTGGGATTCATCAAAACACCTCAATCCAGTCCACTGAGACACCTAAAAAAGCATTTTCACCTTTTTGAGGGAGGCCTCCTCTGCAGAAACATCTGAAAACGGTCTCCAAATACTTCACAGACTTCCAGCATTCAGTCCTTTCCAGGTCAGGTGTTAACCTTGTCCTGGAAGCTGAGGAAAAATCTTCCACGTTCCCTGCCACCACTAACATATGTGGGAGCTGTAGGAATGCCCCTGCTGCTGAATTGTGATCCATAAACATACCCAGGTACAATTCCATGAAACACCAGCTGGCAGCCAAATGGAAGGGAGAATTTGGCAGGTAATAAGTGGAAGCTGAGCATGCACTGTCTTTGATCAAACATTACTGTGGGTGTCACAGAGGTGTCTCTCAGGGCAGCACTTCATTAAAAAGTTATAAAGATCCACTTTCATACCCAGGACAAGTTAATTCAGAACTGTGGTTACTTCAGGATGGTTCTGGAAAATTTCATTTCAGCAGCTGGTCCTTGCTCAGCCTCTTGTTTGGTGGTTATCTATGCTACTGCTTGTGCTGTGCATGTTATTCTATGATGTGAATTCCTAAGTAATCCCAAATAGAAATTTTTCAAGAGGACAACTAGAAGGAATAGCAAAGCAGTTTTTTTCTTGTTTGACAAGTTTTTCACCAAAAGCAGTGCTCAGTCATGTGAAGAAAAAAACCAAACCAAAACAAATTATGAATTTGAATCAGATTGAAAAAAAAATCTGAAAATAAATTTCAAACATTGTTTTAGAAGTGTTTCACTTTCTTAAATTTGGAGAAAAATCCTACTGACTAAGCAAAGCTTTAGTTGACCAAAGAAAACACTGAGATTTTTTTTTCCCATGAGAAAATAGAAAAGTTTTGCCTCAACTGACCTGAAGTGATCTTTTCAATGGCAGAGGGTGCACTTACTTGCACGAGTCAGGCTGTCACTCAGCTCCATTGACCAAGATCACAAGTTCTGACAATTTCTGGGTCAACTCTGCTCTTCTCTCAATTTTGTAGCTAATATATGTTGACAGCAGGCACACTTGGGCACAGTGCTAATTGGGTTTCTTGTGAGGACTTAATGATGTTTTTTAATTGGAAATATGTTTTAATACTTTGTTTCTGGTATGTCCATCTTGAGTCTGTCTCCTTTGAACTAAATCTTTTGCATTTGTGAAAAATCTTTTGCAAAACTCCCTTTCACCTGACTTTGTGTAAATGTCTCACCGAACCAGCAGCACTTCTTTTTGCAAAAGTTTTTTTTTTTTTGCCAGTTGATTCCCTTTAAAAAAATTGTAAAAATTGTTGGAATTGAATTAATTTTTCAAAAACCTTAGTGAAAATACTTTGCAAGGATGAAATAAATATTCCCCTCATATACCTCTGTCATATGAGTCACTGCAGGGGAATTAGCCGGGTGTAATTTAGGGCAAAATGGAGCCCTCAGTGAGCAGGTGAACTTAAGCCTGACTTTAGAAATGATAGATGCATTCAGCAGCAATAACTGTAGCTCCTTATGTCATCTGAAATGTGTTTTAGTCACATAAAGTATTTAATTGAAATGGTTCTAGTTCAGGTGATAGGCAGAAGCAGGGAGGATGGCCTCAAATATTAACAGTTTCATTCCTCTTTAAGCTGCCAGTCATTAGCTAACTTCTCCCTTGTTAATAGTAATGCTTGCAGGAGTCTGTTCTGAATAATGGGTTGGAGCTTTTCCCCACCAGCAGCTAGGCCAGTGGGCAATTGTAATTTAAAAAGCAGGTTAGTAAAATCATATTTAGGGAGCAATAAAAACAGTTTAAACGGAGCTTAAGCTGTCTTGAGATACTCTATTAGGCAAAGGATGTTGACAGACAGGAGCAGAACTTGATCTCCAGTACCTGCCTGAAGCTTTGAGATTGTAGACTTCATAAAAATAATGTTTAATATCTGGTTTATCTACAGAGCTGTGGAAAGACAAAGAAATAAGAATGTAATAAATCTTTTTCTTTTCTTTTTATCAGCATCCTTCTGCTGAAAGGAAGATTGCCAACATGCCAACTGAGAGCAGGTAGGAGAGGCACAGCCAGTGATACAAAGTATGATTGTTATGTAAGTGAAATTGGGATTTATTTACACACACAGTGTAGTTGCAGAGGCAATCTGTTCTTCCAGGAATTCCCCACCAAAGTCATTGCCTGCCTGCCTGCCAGGGAAAGAGTGTCTCAGAAATGGATTGTAATTAGGGAGCCAAGTCCAGAGCCAGTGCTGCTGACTCCCTTACACGTGCCCTTTCCCCTGGCCCTGGTAAACACAGCCTCACGTGTTCATCCTCAAAAGGTGGAATCCCACCAGGATAATGGGAGCTTCAGCCTGTTTTTCAGAAGAACAAAGTTTCTGGAGAACTGTGATGGAGTAAGGCAGACCAGAAAATAAGAACAGATTAAAGCTTTAGTGAATCAAAGTGGAGGAAAACCTGGTTGTGCTGTGTAACATCTGGGTTTAGATGTGCCTGAGATGTCAACTGGCTTTGTTTTCTTTGCATAGTCTTTCATGCAAATGCAAATGTGTCATCAGTCTTTGAGGGACTGGATTGGTGTTTTGCTGGATTTTGCACCTTGGTGAAGTAAAATGTATAACCTGAGGCAAGACAGTTCTTTATTTGTTTGGGTTTTTGGTTCTCATTATGAATTTTGCCTAAATTCAGTGCTAGAGGATCTGTTATAGGAGGTGGAAATTCTCCTAAAACATGGCAACTTGATCATGGTAGCAATTAATACCTGAAACTGCTACTATAGAGCCCAGAAAAAAACTTGCTTTTTTTCCTGAAAGACTGTTATAGTAACAAAGACCATCAGCAATGCTCTGTGAGTCCAATAAAATGGAAAAAATCTGTGTATTATTAGGACAACTTAAATTACTAAGGCTGGTTGGCATTCTTTCCAAAACAAGTGAAGATTGATCTTTGGACACAAGCTGTGAGCTGTTTAAAATTGCCTCTGCTAAATATATGCTAATTGGCATATGAATGAGATTTTGTTAATCTTCTGCTTAAATAAGTAGGTAGAGAAAAGCTGGGAACAAGTCCTCATTTCTCTGTTCAAAGAAAAAAGACTTGCTATCATAATAATTTATATCAGCAAATGTAATGCAAATATGTGTTTGTAGGTATAGCAAACAATTAGCAACAATTTCTTGGGAACAGTCTGCCAGAATACGCGTTTCTGCTTTACTCAAGTACTTGTGAGGATTAAAATTGACAGAAAATCACCTAAATTGTACGTTTAGAGGTGTTGAATGCATTTCTGGGTTCTCCTGGTTTCTTCAGTCATATGGGAAAGTTTTCCAAGAAACCCTGTGCTCAGTTAGATGGGCTGCTTTGATGTCCTAATGAACCAGAAAATGCAAGTAATGGAATTAAATTTGTGGTCCAGTAAGGCCTTCCATCTGCTTTTTTGCCTCAATTCTGTAACACATTTAACTGCCATAATTTGAAGAATAAGTCATTGCGTTTTTAAGATCTTAATGGTACTTCACACTGAGGACAAATCTTTGTGTCTTTAATGTGTGATCCCTGTAACAGGGTTGTATTTATTAAATTTGCAAAGGAAAGTGATACAGTCTCTCACACCAAATTGCATGTGATACAAGCAGAATTGCAGAGGGGATGTGTGTGCACATGGTTTTATGTGTGCACATGAAGTGTAATGAGCTGAGCCTTTGATTTGCCCGGGAAACAAGAGGCTGAGTTCCTGAGTTCTTTCCCTTTGGGACACTGATTTGCATTGGCTGGTGGTGGCCAACAAACGTGTTCTCCTCAAAGCCAGTTCTGGTGTCTGCTTGTGGACTCAGCAGTGAGAGGTGTTATCAAAGAGGTAAGTCAGGTAAGGCAAATTCTACAATATTTCATTAAGATTCAGTGACCTGAGAATTATAATTTGGTGTTACAAGGCAGTTCTGCTTTTCTTCATGGTAAATGCAACTTAGCTGCTGTGATAGGGAAATGAGTACTACCTTAGACTACTTATACATTTTTTAGCACACCTAAGGCAAAGTTCATTAATTATGTCACAAATCACCTTTGTGTAACTTCAAAGGCAGCATGTGTTATAAAAAAATATTTAATACATGAACATAATGCTCTGTCTTATTAATACTGTGCTTATCAAAAGAGAAGAAAATTTAGATTGCATATGGATATATGTATTTACAAGGATAAGCATCAAATCCACTCATTCCCTCATGACAAATGCTCCTCTCAAAATAAATTTTTTTCCTCTCCAGAACAGACAACCCCGAGCAATGGCTCATTAAGTGCACAGCACACATCATTAGGTGATGCAGGTAGCCCTTCCTGCCAAGCATGGTAATATTCAGAGCCCCCACCTTGGCCTTCACTGCTGCCAAGAGTAACAACTTTGCCAAGTAGGGCATTGAGCCCAGGGCAGTAAAATCTCTGTGGTTTTATTTATTTCTAGTCTATATCAAATAACACACAACTCATTTTCACTCCAACAGAATTATGGTCTCTGCTTACACCACCCTGTGCCGTTATCTGTCTGGCAGAGGAGTTTGTGCCCTAGAGAAAAACCTTCATTCAGTAATCTATATTTGCTGTCAGAGTTTCCCCCCTGCAGGGCAGGTGAAATGCAAAGACTCAGATCACAGGGGGGATTGGCACAGGGGTGTTGAACCTTTCTCTGCTTTCCCAGTGTGGGAAAAACGGAGCAGCACCTTTCAGGTGTGACAGAACATACATCCATCATAGTATCCCAGTCTTTTCTTATTGGGTAGGCTTAATCTTAGGGAAAAAATAATTTTAATTCTGTCTTACCATAACTTGCAGTTGTTGGTAAAATAGAAGCTACTCACTGAGCAAGAGTAGGGAAAAGTGGTTCATAGCAAATTCCTCTGCATAATGATAGAACATATTTGAAAAAGTCAACAGAAATCTAATGGGGATGAAACCAGGAAACAGTATAAACAGTACAGGTCAAAAGGCATTTGCAGAAAACAAGAGTAGCTGGCTATGAAGCCATCAGAAAGAATGTCACCCCTGTGAGCCAGCTGTGCTTCCCAGACTGAACTGCACTCACTTGAAACAAACTTTACAAACAAAAATTGCAACATAATGGACAACATAACCGACCAGAAAATGTTCAAGAACTAGAAGGATGAATCTTTTGCCTTGGAAAAGTAGCTAATGAAGTCAAATATCATGACAAACATCTTGCAGAACATAGTTCAAAAAGATAATTTGAGAGAAAGAACGCTCTATTTTTTAGTGGTATAAGGAAGTAAATCAAATAGTGTCTAAAAAAGCAGTTTTCTTGGTTTCTATTAAAAATGTTCCTGCAGCAGGCATGAGAATTGAGGAAATAATAGAAGCAACAGTTTTGCATTTGTGTCCACATAGAGAGAGGTCTTTCAACAATTATGTCAGGGACTGCTCTTCAAAGCAGCTTTGAGTTAGCACCACCACACTAACTAGTGTTTTTTTGCTCTGTTTTCATCAGGAAGTAGAGGGGTTTAGACTCTGTTCAGTCAAAGAAATAACATCCCATCCTATCTGGAAGTGTGGAATTATACCTAAGATATGTATGTATGTATTTTATTGCCCATCTGCTTACGCTCTGCTCTTGCACTGGGAGAGCAGCTCATGTCTGAAGGCACGTTCTCCAAGCAGTTAATTATGCACCATATTTCTGTAATTGTACTGTGCTGCTTGGAATTGAGCCCCATGTATTTGACAAGGGGCTGCTCCATATACCTTTCACTCCCACCCCTGAGCTGGGTAACAAATTGGTGGAGCTCGTTGGAAACCCCGGGAAAGAAATGTGCCTGGCTAATGGGTTCCATGATGTATGGGAGCAGCCCTGGGCTGGGCTGGCTGCTGAGTGGCTGGGCTGCACAGACCTGCTGATAAATGAGCAGCGTTTCCAGGAATGAGGGCAGGCAGGAGATGCTAAATAAGTACTAATAGGCTACAGAAAGTATTACACTCTGCAATGAGGGCTCTTTTCCTTAATTCCAGCTAGCAAACTCTATTAGTCAGGCTAATGTGATACAGTATTTGTGGCTGCCTTGACAGTGTCCATTTAAATATTCAGGAAGCTGCTGCTTCCGCATGTTGTGTCCAAGTACCTCGTGCTGGATTAGCTCTACTCAATTTAGCACTGTGTTGTCAAGCACAGTTAAAACAAATGGTGTGGGCTCCTTCATCACCAGGTGACCTGCACTCGTTATACAGAAACTGGCACTTAGAAGCAGCTCTTCCATGAGATTGTCCCAGTTGGTGAGTGGCTGAGGTAAGAAGTCACATCCCAGCAGCAGCTGTGTTTCGGATCTGCCGAGGCACCTTCGGCATCTTGTGCTCATCCGGTTTAAACAAACACGCCCACCCACCTGCATCTGGATACCAGAAACTGCCATTTTTCTTTCTGGTGATGAGGCTGCAGGGCTGCTGTCACTTGTTTATATGGCAAACACGGGATCGATAACTCCCAGGAATTCAGAGCTCACACAACGCTGCACTTCCCAGGGAGGATTAGCTGAAATGAAATGTCTGACAGCTCTGTGGCAGCTTTCACATTACAAGCTGGAATTATTTCTTTCCCTTCACAGTCTCTGATGGAAATGAGAGATGTTAAACTGCCAGTCACTTAAATCTTGGCCATTCATTAAGCAAGAAATGTTATATCAAGTCAGAAATTTTGCCTGCCTGGAATATCCCAGACCATTAGCAGTTACTGAGGAACACATCAGCCATTACTGTTTAGCTTGAAGATCGAGTCTGGTCGTTAGTCCTGCCATCTTTACCCCAACACCTGCCAGTGTATAGCATTTCTTAAGCTAGAATCTGCCATGTGGGCTGGTATGAAAGGGCCGGAAGCTTCCAGAAATGTTGTGTTCCTCTTTGCAGTTTGAATCGTCTGGGTGAAGATTCTCTTTGTCTACTGCACTACATAGCTGGATACAGTGTTTACTGCCCCAGCTCCTACGTGTTCAGAACAGATGTTACAGGGAATGCAGGGGAAAATGAGGCTTTCCTAGAAGCCATGAGACAGTATAAACACTTAATTTAGCATAAGTCATCCTTTTTTTCTTTCAAAACTGATGAAAATCTAAAAGTCGTAAACTGCAGGTACAAATAATGGTTTTAATGATATTTTATTGCATCATCACATGGATGACTTTATGATAAAAAGTTACATTTCTAGGCCGTAGCTGACTCTTTTCCGCTCTTGGAACTATATTCCCATGTTGCACAGTCAGTGGCCTTGCTCTACCAACACTCTGTGTTTTCCTACCAGTTGTTGGCTGGGAGTCCTGTGTGCTTTGGCACGAATAGTGGCCCTCCAGAATTTGAAATGGAACAGTGAGCGTGAAACTGCACGTAACTTCCTCCCACAGTGGGAATGACCCTTCCTTCCTCCAGATGTGCTTTTGCGAATGCTGACTTGAAGTAAATTATTCCCTTTTACCGTCACAAATTCCACTTAAAGCTTAGTCCTTCCTAGTTGAGGTAACTGAAAGGAGTCATCAGAGTAAGATGGAATCCTCGTCTCTTCTTTTTGATGCAGATAATACTTAAACACACTGAACTTTGCTTTTAGGCAGGAGGATTTATTTTACTCATTTGGAATTGGAAGCTGGTAGGTGGTAGACAGCCCTATCTTTTTCTACAAATCTCTGCTGATGCTATTTTTAAAAACAAAATGAATAAGGTCCCTTGGGAGATGCAGAGTGAGACAACAAACATTTACTACGTCTTTGCCTTTTTTATTTAATAACTGCTGATTTTAAAGTCTGTCACGTTGTGTTTATTTTGACTTGTAAGATTCCATGGTGTCTTGCCTGTTGCTGTTCTGCTTCAACAATGTGTAGAAGTTGTGTTATAGTATCAGGACACAACTATATGGCATAAACATTGTTCACACAGTTGAGGGCTTTAACCCTAGAAGGAGGACCCTTTTTGTGGTCTCACCTCGAATGTTCTCCATCTCTGCAGAGGCTTCTCAGTGTCTTGGTCCCTGGGATACTTAAACACCAGGAAATGTTAGAAGAGAACTGGATGTTTGTTCCCTTTGGTTTGTCCATAAATCTGTAGTATTTGGGTGTCACATTTTATCACAGAATCACAGAATGGTTTGGGTTGGAAGGCACCTTTGAGGTCCTCTAGTCCTACCCCCCTGCAAGGAGCAGGGACACCTTCAGCTGCATCAGAGCCCCGTCCAACCTGGCCTTGAGCGTTTCCAGGGATGGGGCTCTACAGTTTCTCTTACAAGGACATATATTCTGCACCAACAAAAGCAGTTTCAGGATGGGAGCAGCAAATTCCATCTGCCTTCACAGGATCTAAATGAAAGGGGAAAGAAAGGGAGGGAGAAACTTCCTGTACCCAGGTAAACGGAGGGACAACAGGATTCCCTCACTGCAGCCTGGGCTGACTTTCTTCTTAAGTCAAAGTGCTGCTGCTTTGTGTTTGGGTCACAACATGTCTGTCTGAAACAAAGTGGACCACTGTCATTCAAAACTGAAAAGGATAAGGGAAAGCACTGTATTTTCAAAGGTGAAAAGGACACAAAAATACTCTAAAAACTCTTGCAATTTTTTCTGGTTTGAGTGGAATTCCATCTTGTCATATGTAAGAACCGTTTCAGCTTGTCAGTTTGAAAGTAAGGATAATACTGTTACAAAGATAAACTTATTTCTGAAGAACTCCCAAGCTTTCCTTTTTTTTTTTATTTTTTTTATTTTAAGGACTTCCTGCATATCTTAGCAGTGAATAAATCTTAAATTAATTCTATAATAGATGATGGAAAAGCACTTCAGAACATGAAAGAAAATCAATGGCACATAATTTATTAGGAAAATTAAATTATGTGCATTTCATCCAGTTTTGGTGAAGTTTTCCATTAATGTGGTTTATCCAGGAGATACCATTAATCTGACAAAAATAGTTGTTTCTGGAAATTAGTCTATCACTTCTTTTTTTTTCTCCTCTCTTCTATGTTTATTTTTCCAAACATCCCCAGACTTTCAGCCTGCTAACTTATATATCTGTGGGCAAATCATTTGGCCTCTTTTTCAGTGATCTCCATCTGCTGATGGGGGACAGTGCTTCCCAATCTCCCTGGGGTTGAATTTAAATGGACTGATGTTTATAAAATCCTTTCAGTGCCTCCTGTCCAAAATTCTCAAAGGAAAATCATCACACAAAGAGCTGTGGATACTCACTACACTTTGAAGAAATCGTGAGCAGCCTCTTTTTGTCTCCCCTATTTACTTTGTTTTTCTGAAATCTTGATACATAGAAAAGTCAAACTAGGAAAAAATAGGTGAAAAAACCTTTTACTCCTACTTGACAGATTTTTTGCTGTTGAATTAAAACTTCAAATACAAAATGAGAATGAAAACTTACATGCTGTAGCTGTTTGACCTTTTATCTTTGTCTGAGTTCCTGAAATCATTCCTGAAGTCGAGACATTTCCTACATACTTGTGACTTTAGCCAAGTGTCACATGAAAGGACAGGCTGTTCCCATAACATTGGGATCTCTGCATTAATGAAAGCCCTTACCTCAGTTAAAAGGAACACCTGAACACCCCGTGGCCATGTTATTCTGTAATTATCCATTGTAGACAACTCACCCTTGCTTTGATAAATAAAAGTACACAGGGGATACATGCTTCCCTGGAGGGGATCAAATAGAGCAAAGTTTTATAGATCACAAAGGCCACTTTCACAGTGTAAATCCAATGTTAAAAGATCCTCTGATACCAGAAGAATCTCAGTCTATTAATATCACAGAAGGTTTATGCTAATTAATGGTGAGCACTTGCAGAGATGGGTTGAGTACTGTTGTACTGATTCTGAGTGACGGCTTCTCAGTTATACAGGGCCATAAAACAGAGAAAACCAGTCTGTCTGTCCTTCTGTGACAAGCAAGTCCCTCCTGAATTCCAAGCCTTTTACTTTTGTTCTTGAGCTTGAACTCCTTGGTGTCATTGCTAATTTTTGTTTCTGTTTTCTGTGCTTTGGCTCCCGCATTTTCAGTGAGTGTTGTGTCTGTCACCTGACTTTGTGTGATGTCCTCAGGTGTGAAACACCTGCTCTGTGTACCAGGTGGTTACCCATTAATTTCTGTTTCCTCTTAAACACACCTTTACAATAAACTCTCCAGCAGTGATGCACTTGAGCCGTGAGTCTGTAATGTGCATAAATATGTGTTTCTGCCAGGGAATGTTTTTCTGCACGCTGCAGTTCTAGTATTAAGTTCCATCTTTTGTGGTTATTTTTTTGCAAAAATTGCCTTCACGCAACATCAGGTTTTGCTACCCTTGTTTGCACAAAAGCCCTGTAACATTATTAATAATGACTTTAATCTACAATTTAAAAAATCTGCTTCTCTGCACCATGCTGTTCTTCATGTTCTTTTCTATTGTCTCTGGGAAGTTTATAGCTGTGCCTTGCAGTTTGCCAAACTACTCTCAATCCTGGAAGATGTGGTGAGCCACCTTATATGTCAACAGATTGAATTTGTCTTGCTGTTACTGTTGTAGGAATAACAATAATTAGCCATTTTTCCTTTCATTAACTTTGTGATGTTGATAGATAGGCTGCTTGTAGAAAGGCACGCACTAAATCTTGGAATTCCGCCTTCTAAAAGAACATCCTCCCTGGGAAAAACTCTTCCAGAGGCCAAGGAAATACTTCAGCAGGTTTTTTGAGGTGGTTTCCTTATGTTCTTGTCTTAAGAAACTGGTCTCTAATGAGCACATCTGATTTCAAGCTGCTTCAAACCTGCACTGGAGAGAAATTTATAAGCTCTGGGTCAAAGTTTGAGGGAATTTCCTTTTTTCTCCACAGAGTCTCGAGTGTGATGGTTTCCTTGCACTCTTTAGGAAGCACGCCTGGTACAAACTAACACAGCTTCTAAAATAAGGGCTGCACAAAGAGGCTGCGTAAGGATTGAAAAGCTGGGCTTCTTTTTGCCAGTCTTGCAGATGAAAATACTTTTTCTTGTTATTTCTTTTCTATGAAGTAAAGATTTTGAGGTGATGGTAGTCTGGGATTTTATGTGAGCTTTTCCCCAGAGCTTCCCTTTCCCTCTCAGCCATACAACCTCTGGAGCAGGGGATGAGGCAGTAACAGGCAATGGCAGTCAAAGTGTCCTCGCTGATGTAATTTATTTTAACACCAAAATCTTAACTGCTTTATTGTGATGATCACTAAATAGGCTGAGGCCTTTGAAACATGGGAAGGCAGAATAAGTAGTTAGTTGATTACTGACTGAAACAGTTATTTAATTTAGGTACTATAAAATAATTGAGAACCCAGGTGAGGTCTTATTAGCATATATACTGGTATGCCTAACTCTTTAAAATAATATAGTGTTTTTTCAGCAGCCCCCAGTTCCTCTGGGCTTCCTCTGGGTTCTCACAGCCCGTGTCTCATGTCCCAGCGTGGCCCTAAATTCCACTTGAGTGGAAATGGTGCTGTTGACTTGCATTTTAGGATAAAACCAAATTTTATTGGCATCTCTCATGCTTTCCTTCTCCACTATTAGCTTCCCACTTTTTCACTGAACTGATTTTGGTAAACTCCACTTTCTACATGATGTGCAACCCCAGCAATAAAGATTCATTTGGGAAAAAATAGTTTATGTTACTTCACTGACAAAGGATATCTTTGAAAATAAAATCTATATGTAGGCCACTGGTTTTTATTATTTTTTTTTTAAACTTTCTTTTTTTTTTTTTCTGTACCTTTTATTTTATCTCTTTCTTTCCCCAGAAGAGACACAGTGAGCTTTTAAGAAGTGTATCTGGGAGCAGAATAAGTTGTACAGGTTTGTTTTATTTTTGCTAAGGAAAAAGTTCATCAGACTGTTTTGTTCATCTCCGTAGATTCATTTTGTGGAGAGAGGCTGCCAAAATGTCAGTCAAAGCTTAAGGGAAAGCCTACAGCAATCCTGATGTATTACAATAAAAAAAAAAAGTCATGCTGATGAAAAGGCTTTGGACCTGTAAATCGTGGCTGTGCCAGGGTTCATTTCTGAGTGTTTACCAGTATTGTCAGTGCTGACACGGCTTCATGCAGGGGGATCTAAAGCAGCCACGCACACTTTTACCACAACAGATCAGAGTGGAACGGATCAGCTGTGGAACTGCAGTTCCCTCCATGCAGCCCTGTCGAGTGTTGCTCCTCTCTTCGGGCTGATGGCTGAGAAGTCTGTGGTACAATTCATTTCTGTTGGATGACTGCTCCCACTTTCTGTTTGGAATGACAAGTGCCATAGTCTCAGGACTTTTCCTAGAATTTAATCTGAGTTGTAGGGAAGGGAAATACGTATGATGGATGTGCTCAGTCCACTGCTCTTGCAGCTTCTCTTTTCTTGTGCCACTGGGTTCATCAAGAGCTCATTATCTCGTGTTGCTCAGACATACAGTCAGTCCCTTGCTTAAGATAACTTAGGCTGCCACAGACAGCTCAGGGGGAGTGGGGAATGGAGGCCATGCCTTCTGTAGCATAATAACAAGTTCATGTCCAATTCACTTTGTTCCACCAGAAGGAACACACTGGCTTGGCTGTGATGTGTTGATTATTATCTTCTCCTCGAGTCAGAAACAGAATCCCCTCGTGTTTAGCTTTAGTTGAAGGG
>JAYRBT010000139.1:3372490-3420217 GCA_036023395.1 Myiotriccus ornatus
TGGCTGTGATGTGTTGATTATTATCTTCTCCTCGAGTCAGAAACAGAATCCCCTCGTGTTTAGCTTTAGTTGAAGGGGTGTGAAAAATTGATGGCACCAGGAAAATCAAGTCTCTGGTAAAAATTGCTGGCTCTCAGCAAGGATTTGTCAGTGTTTTCTTTGTCACAAATCAAAAACTTTCCCAGATAATGAGAACTGAATTTTATGTTGTTTTTATTTTTCTATGGCACCTGCTAATTGTTTCCTTGTCAACTCAGCTAATAATTAGCATGCCACTGTTTCTTACCAATAGTTGTGCCAACCAATAGCAGACCATCATGAGTTGTCTCCCTAAACTAATAACTAAAGGCAAAAAGAGTATTTTTCTTACTGTTTTTACATGGTTTTTTTTTACTTACTGTTTATAAATACTGTTTTACAGTTTTTAAGTGGAGGAGCTTTGCTTCTGATTTGGAATTGATTTCACTCCTTTCAGCTTCAAGGCCGACCAGGATGCACGTATGTTAAGGCAGAGATTTATCTACGGACACGTGAATAAGGATCTGCACAGTCAGGCCCCTAATTACCCAACTGATTGCCCTGCCAATTAGCTGTTCCCAAGCTTACATGGCCATTCTGTCTCTGACCTGTCTGGGTTCTACTGTTCCTTGCTTGCCTGCTCTTTTCTGCTCCAATCCAGGCAAAGCCAGAAATCTTCGCTTGTGCCCCTTTTCCCAGAGCTCTTGTTGCACAGGAGGATGCACCCACTGGTGTCCATCAGCTCTCTTCTTGCTGATATGTTGACCTTACTTTAAAATTCATTTCATTTCAATTACTGACCCAAACCACTTTTTCCTCCACATTCTTGGAAATTCCAGTTGAATAACAAAAAATTACCCATCTGATTCTAAAACCTTCTTTTTTCTTGTAAAAATAAATGTGGGGAGTGCGTTTAATTGCATTAAGTTACTTGAGATGGAAAAGCTTCCTTAATTTAGTAAATTACTCTGTGGATCACGATAAGGAGGGTTCTACTCATGTTCTGCCTTTCTGATGGCATCAGCAATAAAAAGCACAGAGGACCGACCTATTTTAATCATTAAAATTGCAAAGGCATGTCAGAATGCTCAGGGAAAACAGGTCTTCTGAGTGGATGGCATATTTATGTAAGTGCTTTCAAAGTAAAAATGCTTTTTATGGTTGTATCATTAAAACAACAAAACATGAGGAATGCAGCAACAAGGTTTTCAATCTTAATTATAAATCAGCTCAATTACAGGTACAATGTAACCTGTATTTCAAGTTTTCTGCCTATAAAATTAAATTATCTCTGTTGATATAAAAGTATAGGACCCATCTGTCAGGTAGATGAGTTAAAAGCAGCAAGGACTTCAGATTTCTCCTCAGTTGTTTTGTATTTGTAGCTACATATATCTAAACAGTGAACCACCATAGAATTTTTATGAATTTAATTTCTCAGGCATTAACTTAGTTCTTCCAGAAGTGAATTACCCAATGTTCCTGGCTGGGTTGTGGGCTGATTAATTATTAAACAAGTAGAACTAATGAAATGTACATATTTGTGAAGAGGTATAGGACATTTTGCAGTGCAGAGTCAGAGACTGTAACCCAAGTGCATGAGCTCAGGTCCTTTCCCTTCAGGAACAGGTCTCCAATGCAGCAGAGAGGGGGGAGCATGTCTGGAGCAGTGTCTTCTCAAGCAGGCTGATACGTGGGGTACAAGGTCTTGGCCAGGAAGCAGAAAGAGACCAAAAATTAAATAAATGTGGGCTAAAAATCTATCAAAAATGTACAATTGAGAAAAGAGCTAAAAAAGGTAGCTGAAAATTGAGGAGGAAAACTGAGCCAGTTTTGCCTGTGAATGCCCTCTCTAATGAATAGCTCATTGTAAATTTAATGTGTTGCCTGCAGTGGGCTATTTTAAGTGGATCTCTGTAGTTCATACATGTATTTATGATATTGAAAGCAGTGACAGAGCACTGGCGGGTGTAGGAGCCTGGGAATATATCTGCTTGGAGCTCAGGCAGACACTGAACATCTGGAGTACCAGGAATCTCCTTGACGTGTTGCAGAGCTAAAGCACACAAACATCACCCAGTTTAGAGGAGCCACTGCAAGAGATTTCAGCAGCTTGGTCTAAAACAGGATTTCGGAGGAAATAACCAAGTGAGCCAAGTTTAGACTCTGGGCTCGTGTTTATTAGTGCTGTATCCAGACAATTTCCAGTGCTCAAGCAGCAGGATGGTAATGCATTGGCCGTCCTCTGTGTAATTAGTTGGGTGAACAGACAACTGGGATTAGCAAAAAAATCTATTTAGGGAAAAAGTCCTTTGTGCGTTCCAGTGATCCCATGTTTGATTACAGAACAGTCTAATTAAGGTCCCATAGAAAAACTGGCTCTTTCATTTCAGCAGGGCTCTGGAACGCATTAACAGCATCCCCGTGCCAGTGGAAGTACCACATGTGCACTTGCTCACTGATTTTAGAAAATCAGTTAATCTAATTAATGTGGATTAAATGTGGTAGAATCAAGCCAGCAATGAGCAGGCTCAGAGAGAGAAGGTAACTTGTGTGAGACAAGGTGTGACTGTGTCTACAGGCAGGACCTGCAGTGTCCTCAGGGCCTGTCTGTACCTGCGGGGGGCCTGGGCACAGTCTGCCACAATTCTTTTCTGTCTCGCTTGCCTAATTATCTTCCAAAGTCTTGGCACAGGGAAAGGGCAAGGACAGTGCTCACGTATCCTGAAGTGAAGTCAGGTTGTGGCCAGAGCAAGCACAACATCTTGGAAGATTGAGAAAGTAGTTCCCAAGCAAAAGAGCTGGTGAGGCCTCTGTGCACAGCCGTCAGGGACTTGCCTTCCCTGTGACTTGTTGTTGTTTAAACCAGACAGTATCTGGGAAAGTTACATTACTGTGGTGTGATATTTTATTTAGGTTTGTTTCCAAAGAGGAGAGGAGCTGTAATGATATCTCTGGGTAGCAGCAGATATAAAAATAACTGGGTTTTTAACCTGTCTCTGGTGGCTGAGTCTGTTCACTGGCCTCTCCTGTATCCATCCCTCATGGGCGCACAGAGCACCCGGGCACTGTTACTATCAAACAGTGTCACGTCTCAGCAAACATAAAGAGAATAATTTGTGCTGTTTCTGTGGGCTTCCAGTGAACTTAGACACGCAATGCTATCCTCACACCAGACTTCAAATGAAGGCTGCTGCACTGCCTGTGCCCAGCATTTGGAAAACTTTTAGATGCAACGGGGTATTTTTCTGGACTTCCAAAATACACGTCTTCGAATCTAGTCTGCAGAATCACCTACACGAAACCATCTGCTTGTGGGTACAGCTTAGTTCCACCGTCAGTACCTCAGAGAAGCAGTGTAAGCTGTGTGGAATTTATGAGGAGAAACATTTTACCTTTACACTGTCACGCAGAGAAGAGTCAAGAGATGGAAGCCCCATTTGCTGTGTAATTAACCCCTTCGTCCTCTCCCCTGTCCTCTGTGCAGTGGGATGAACAGGCAGGAGGGCAGGGCAATTCAGCAAGGAGCATCTGGAGTAAACCTGGGGATGAAGAGTGATTAATTACTTCTTCCAAGACAGGTTTTGACGTTGACATAACCATATTCTTTTCTCACCTAATTCCTCCACATGCTTTTGTGATGATGTTTGAAGTTGTTCCCTAGACACAAGTTGTGGCTATCCTTAATGTTTAGTATGGCTTTGGAGCTTTTTTGAGATTTTTCTTCATGGCTTTGTTTTCAGAAGTCAGTCCCTGGAATAACAGTGCTTTTGTGGTGAAATTCTCTATCTTGATTCATGACATAAAGCCTTCTCTCTTGTTTCTGCATATCCTTTATTACTTGTATAGCACCAAAGAGAATTTTGCATATTAACTAAATCCATTATTTTTTAAGGTTTAGGGACTTTTAATTATTTTTGAGTGAAATTTTTTCTTGGCTTTGTACCTAAAAAAAGAGGTTAAAGCCTTTCTTGTAGTTGGCAGTTATTCTTAGAAAGAATTAGTATTTGCTGTCTTATTTCAACAGTCTCTCAGTTTGTTTGTTGGTAAGTTCTGTTGTTGTTTTCAGTACATGGATACATAAGTGGGATCCTCTACAGGCACTAAGCCAGGAGAGTGGAGCAGAGGGGAAATGAGTGGTGGATAACTACAGAAATGGTTTCTCCCCATTCCCACCCACTGTGCATTAACACACAAGAGGAATATCCTCTCAGCAGTGTATTCACTGTCCAATGTTTCAGGATTCTTTCCTATGCAGAAATGAGGGATTCAGGGAGTCTAGAGGGCTTTCCCCAGGTTTCTGCAGGGCCTCGGTGGTGTCTCTGGTCAGAACATGTTTCCGTGCATTGGCAGAAAGGCTCTGGAGGGACCTTCAGTAAAGCATCTGCTGAGGTCCCTCTTCCCAGTGTCACTCTTGCTACCCCAGTGCCCATGAGAGGTTTGTAAAGTCTTTGGTGGTAATCCTTTCTTTGGTGGTAATCCATGCCCTGAGATTTCTGTGGGGTGAGGAACAATGTGAGGAGTAGCTCAGCTCTTCCGCTGCACTTCCTGATACCTTCAGTTTGCACTAATAATTACGTATGCTGTAGTCCTAAAAAGCTCTAGAAATATAATTAAAATCACACAGAATACTTCCTGGGGCAGAAAATTGGCAGTGGCACTTGCTGTTCCCTAGGATATGTCCAAAGCTATAAACATGAGCCCTTATTGGCGGACAGATGGGAGGCTTCCTGTGTAGGACAGAGGAATGTCCCTGGCTGTTTACACCTTCATCTGACCGACAGGGACCGAAAGAGAAACACTGTTAAGTGAGGACCTTCAGTCAGCTTTTATCTTGTGTGTGGAACATACAGTTTCTCTGTCTGAAGGATAATTGGACACCAGATGACAAAGTGAGCTAATTTAATAAAAAGGCTGAGGAATAAAGATTTGAGTCTGCAGCTATGCCTAATTCTGTTCTGTTCACATTAAAAATAACACGACCTTTCCTGTGACATGGCCATTTTAGCATCTCTGTTCCAAATTACTTGATAGAAAAAGACATAAAGATTCTTCCTGCTTTGCAGCCATTTTGATCAGGAGATAAAAATGACCAAGTTGTAAAAGTAGTAATATCTGGGTCATTGAATCAATTCAGCACCAATTTATGACTGTGCAGGGAAATGAAAATGGAAAACAAATAGTCTTTAAGTCCTGTTAACAGAAGACATCCATCACTCAGTCTCAGCTTTTCATATTTAGGGATATGAATACCATAAGCACTGAACATGACTCTCAGCTCATAAATCAGGTTTGAAACAAAAATTTTTTGAGGTCTACAGGGAATATTTACAGAACTGCTGTATAAACCACCAATGCAGATGTGCATAGAGCAGAAGAAGATTAAATGTTGTACCTATAACCTTAGACTTCAGAGAGTTTTAGGAAGGATGTTATCATTTTTATGGGCTGACAAAGGCAGAAACACTGTGATCTCTGCCTCGTTCGTTCTTAGGTTTGTAAAATGGTTGAGTGCTACTAGATTTCATCAAGGACCTGAGGTGCCAAGCTACCAAATTAACTGAGAAGCAGTGATGAGCGTTTCAGCAGTTCCAGTCTGAGTTCCAGTCTCCCTCTGAGCTGCAGAGAAATTCAAGCTGAGAGAAGCTCAATGGATTGCAGTTACCACCTCTTCGGTTGTTAAAGCAAAGAACATGTCAGATCAGCCACTGGTAGGATAACGTGTTGCCAAGACCGAGATATTTTGAGTTAACATTTACTTATATACAGTACAGAAATGTCAGGCTAAAAGAACGTTACTGAGATCACTAATTAAGTTGGGATTTTGTTTGTTTATTGAGACATTGCTGCACAGGCCCTGTGCTTGTTGATCTTGATGGAAAGGTGAAGCCAAGGTTTGTTGCTCTAGTTCTTTCTGCTGGCTTTGGTTTGTCCATCTGTTCAATGCCCTGCTGCTGCTCTACTCAAGCAGCATCACCTTGGACTGGGACTGTAGCTGGAGATGTTCAGGGTGTCCCAGGAAAGGATGTTGGCAATTTCAGGAGCTTTGCTCTGTGAACTGTCACTGAAGCGAGCGCTGACCAGCACTCGGCGGCTCCGTGCCACTGGAGGGGTTGTCTTCAAGTGTCTTCAAAACAGTCAAGCGTAAAGAGTTCTGCTGAACTGTGGAGTTGATTTCTGCCCACTTGTGATTTCCTGGGGAACATGTAGTATTTTTTGCTCATTTCTGATCCCACTTGTTGAGTAATGGCTTTGGCTCAAGCTGTCTTCGTTCCTGTAAATACCTCTTTTGGCTGTGGCAGAGGTGATTGCTGATCACTGGGGCAGACGTGGTAACGCTGATCCATACACTGATGTTTCACTATCTGTCTTGAGTGGGATTTCAAGGGAAAAAAGGTTTGTTTTCTCAATTGTTTTTAGATCAACAAATAAAATAGTCCCCAAAAACATCAGGCATGTACAAAAGAGCAGTATCTGACAATGTTATGCAAGAACAGCTCAACAGTTCATGACTCATGGCTTCTTCTGAACTTGGCTGGAGGGCAGGGAGTTCTTTTACATCCTGTTGTACTTCTGTAGCATAAACAGAGTGCAGCTCTTGCTCTCAGTCTATCGCTAACTTGCACATATAGTCTTCTTGCAGTTTTGCCCATGGAACAAGAGTCTGATCAGCTGCACCCATCACACCTCACTGCCAGAGCAGCAGTGCCTTGGTAAGGCACCATCTAGCACAAAACTGGGGGTGTGGGCTGGAAGGTTCGGTGAAATCTACTCCTGCTTTCTGTGGGATATTCTGAAGTTTGCAAAAGTCTTTAAACCTTCAGTGCTTCCTGATTGCTTGGAGAGGGAAAAGGATTGCACAGCAGTCTTTTGAGAGCTAAACCCCCATTTGGTGGTTGAAAGGCCAAAAGGACCCTTTCAGTGAGAAAGGGGGAAGGAAGCGTGGGAGTCCTGCAGTCACTGCCTGACGATTCTGTCTAGAGCTGATGTAACATCACCTGGCTGTGCAAGTACCACACACAGAGAAGCCAAAGAAGCTGCAAGGCTGGAGCACACTCCCTCTTGCTGCTTTTATGCTCTTCAGGGGTCACTGAGCCTGCACTTGTAGGAAATTAATCAGGTGTAGTACCTGTAGGGCCTCAGGCTCCTACAGGGTAATTTCATTCCTGGGACCTCCCACGTAGCCTTTTGAGTTTGGATGCGTGGGGTCTGCTCTTCCCAAGAGCAGGACTAGCCATGGTCATGCATTCTATGGCTGCATGTTTAGGTTTCTCTTTGCTGCAACAAGACATTTTGTAGCATGAGGCTGGAAACTTGAGTACTTCCTTTCATCTCCTGTTCCTGTGAGGTTTCTGTTTATGGAAACCCGGCAATCCTAAAGTGTTGTTCTTGGTTCGCAAAGGTGATATCCAGCCCAAATGCATAAAGGAAGCAGCTTGTAGTGTAATGCCCAGTTGGTTTGGATTCTGGCCACTACTGAATTCTCCTAATTTTGTGATCATAACTCTCAGATTATCTGTAAATTACAAATATTTGAATAACTGATCAAAAGGGCGTGTAAATTATGCATATTTACAGGCAGAAAAAGGGAGGTAAATGTCTGCTTTTCCCCATTTCTGCTTGAAACTCCAATTCCCCACTTACAACAGAGTCCGCTGCTCTGTCCCTGTGTGTTTGAGCCCCTTTCTGCACCTCTGCCTCCAGCTCTGATTTTGTGTGGGTTACCAAGCAATGATTCTCAAGGAGCAGGTTGAAGAAGGCAGGTTATCTGTGTGTTAAAATACCACCCAGTTCACAGTCTGTGGGTCTGTAACTGGTATATCCTGAAGCAGATGTGTTTTTCTGCTTCAAGCTTAGTCCAGCAGAAACAAACTGTGTGTTATTTTATGGTCCAGATGCGATGCCCGAAGAATAGGGAACTCATGGATAACTCCCAGGTACCTCAGATGGGAGTCACTGATGCCTTTTGATACTCAAATCATCCCTTAGCATGTCTCAGGGGTAGGCAGGTGGGGGTTTTACTGGTCTCTGAGGAGTATAAGAGAAATCCTGTCTTCCTGAAGCAGCACCTCGAGGAGCAGAGTTAGCATGTCATGGAAATCACTTTACTGTGATACATTAAAGAATGATGTGCTCAAGTCCTGTGCACACGAGCTATTAGTGCTTCCTCCCCCCACACAGCAAGCTGTTTATCTTTCAAAAGGCTGGAAACTCTTCATTTTACTTTCCAGAGATTTCCTTGTGGAACAAACAGTATAAATAACACCTGTAATATGAAGCTTTGGGGATAAAGAGAGATAATGTTTGTGCTTAATTTCTTTCCTCCTTCCCATCCGTGTCATGTTCCACATTTACATATGAAATTCATCTCCCACCCTTTCCCATGAGCCTTGTTCATGTCCTGCTGTGCCTTCCCACACAACTTGGCCAAGACTAAAAGACCTTTAAATCTGTCATTGAAAATGTATTTTGGGAACTACATTTTAGACGGTATTTCTGTTTAAATGAGTTTTTCCTGATTCCCAAATGTTAAAGAAATAAAAGACAGAGAATCTAGGAGAAGGGCAGACCCTGATGCTGCCAAAGCATGTCTTTTCCACTGGAAATAACCTTCTCTGGACTGAGCTGATGAACCTGAAGCTTCAAGCCATGATGTGTGTATTTATGTAGGTTTGCACTCAACCCCAGGGAGCAGAGAAGGTAAGGAAAGAGTGCATTAGGACCACCATGTGTTGTCTATACCCGGGAGTAAGAAGCAGCTGTTGCCAAGATTTCTGAACCCTTGCTCTCTGCCCTATCTGGAAGCTCAGCTAAGATTACCTGGGACTTGGTGTTCTCACAAGGAATTCAGAGTAGGCTGTTGGAGTATCTTGCCTGCTATTATTTATAGTGAAGTTACACAAACAGCCTCGAGTGAGTGAAATGGGGGATCATTTTTACTAAGCACTGTACAGATTTGGAAACTCGATGCTGTTTCCCTAAATGAAAGTGGGAAGCAGCTCTACGGGTGGTCTTCATAACTGCCCCAAAAGCCACTGCCGAAAGCCACAAATAGATCTTGTCTCATCCTTCTCAGCCCAGTGCTCTCCCCACTAGAACAGGCTGTAATTCAGGCATATTTTAACACTCCGGTACAGTGATGCCAAACCCTGTGATTAGAACTATTTTTTGTGATTGCTGCAGTATTTGACATTTTCCTTCAAGTGTCAGTTTTTGGAATTTTTTCAGAAGAAGGAGTCTCAGCTTTCTTTGGAAATGAAAGTTTCAAACCCTTGTGGTTGCAGAAAATTGCTTGAAAATGGGACTCTGATTGTTTTATCAGTTTGTTTTGAAGAACAGAATGTTTGTATTCTTTCTTTCCATTCTTGTCTTTAACAGCTGTCCCTAATAATCACTAAATTAAGCATTGCTCAACTTTCTCAACTAATCCAAGACTATGTGGTCATTTGTTATGGCTGCACTGCAGCAAAAAAAGCCTGTAAGGAAAGAAAGGACGTACTTTTTGCATAGTTGTTGGATGCTCCTCTGTTAAATGGTAGGACTGCTGAGGCACATTTAGTTTGCATGCCAGTTGCAGTGAGACATTTCTGATGTCCATCACAACCACCACACCATCTGCTTTTTCCAGGCTATTTATTCCATCCTTGTCTAACCTCTTTCTTCTTTAAAAGCAAGCACATTTTCTGGAACCTGTTACCACTCACTAAATTATTTTCATACACTTTCAGGAAAAATTAATCTGGGCTTCACCTTGTCAAATATTCTGTTACTGGAGCATCTGTGGCTTCTGAGGGAAGAAAATCTTACTATCAGTTAGGGTTACAGTGTGGTGTGTCCACAATGGAAGCACCTCTTGCCTTCTCAGTTAGTCATCAGTTTGTACAGACTGCTTAAGCTTTTGCCTGATTTTGAGTGTGTGTTATCATCATGATCTACATGGCAATACCCACAAGTAAAAATGAGGTTAATCCTTGACTATCGTCTGGAATCAGCCCTTGAAGAATGAGGTACTCCTCCTTCATCCCACCTGTAATTGTGTTTAGGGAAGATTTTAATTGTTTTCAGGCAGAGGTATGGATTTCCTAGCTGTAAAACCAGCCAGCTTTTCCAACCTCATGGAGCCCTTGCCTTCAGTGGTGGCGGCAATGGGTTCATTATGCAGTGCCTTGTATCAGTTTTACATTTTCTGTTTTAAACATCCTCCTTGATCTTGTGTTTTCAGAATGCCTATAAAAATGCATGGCTTATGTGCACAGTCCTTTGTAGCCTGGAATCACAGCTTCCCTAAAATGTATCCTCTTTAATCAGGGCACACTGATCTTCCCTCCCCGCTGCTCATTATGATTGTGTTGGTGTTGCATTATAGTGAGCCTTGCACAAGCACGACACGGACAGCAGCCCCATAACTTGTTAATGGTCCTTCATATGGAAATGTCCTCGTTCCTTTAATCATTGAAATCGATCCTTTTACACTCTGCTGTCCCATCTCCCCCCAAACTTTGTGTTTGTCTCTTACCAATGGCAAGAGATGAACAGAATGTTTTTGCAAGAAAGCGCACCGTGGATTTCCATAACAAAACTGCAGAACTCTCTTCCTACCCCATTTCTTAAGCATTCTCAGAGAGTTTTGAAAGGAGAGGGTTTCGAATCCTAAGTTACCGACCTGCTACTACCGACCTCACTGTGAGAAATTTGCTTTTAGAAGCTCTGTGGCACAGAAACAGGAGGTTTTCATGGTCTTCTCCTCTCCTTCTTGGGCGATTAGCTTATTTAAATGCACAGAAAGTGCAAATAGTTTGAAGTTATGATTACTGGTTATATTTTACTTTGCTTTTACGAACAGCCAATTCCATCTGCTGCCATGCTTCTCTTCTGCCCCCAGCTTTCCTGGGCTCCTCTGTGTCCTCCTAGACGTGTTTGTTTTCTGCATTATATAATATCACCCCATTTGTGTCCTGCCTGTTTTCCAGATGGCCGTTAAATATATATTAAAAGCTTTTATTCTATGGCCAATATAAAACCTTATGACTCTCTATAAACATACAGGGTTTATGACTTATTTCCACTATGTTTTTTCCTATTCTGGGCTAGAGCTGTGCATCTTGTCTATGCTGCCAGGGATTTCTGAGCGTTTTTTGTCATGCTGACTTTGACTTATTAATACAAGGCTGTACAGTTTTTGGCATTCCTTCTTTTTCTACCTAATGTGGTAAAAGTTACTGGAAACACTAAGTTTGATGCTCGTATTTCAGTGAGGAAATAAAAGCAACAGGCCCCTGTGAGAGATCCTTCATTCCTGCAGGTGATTCCGTTCTTGTTCCAAAGGAGCCTGGTTTCCCTTATACCTAAGGAGAGAACGTATGTTGTTTGGGGAAGGGCTTAGGGGACCAGGCTATCCCTCACGAACTGCAGCAGAGGAGAAGGAGAGACCGTTCCCACTGTCTCCAAGCACACCTGAAAGCCCTGGATGAGCAGGAGGATGTGCTGGGCAGGCCTCTGGAAGATGCATGGCACTGTAGTGCTCCCAGCTCCAGCCCCAGCTGCAGGATTGAAGGACAGATGTGTGGCTCTGTCTCAGAAAAAAACCCCAGCACGGTCGGTGCAGACCCGTGTTTGCTTCAGAAGCACCCCACACGTAAAGCATAACCTCGCATCAATATGTGCACTCCCCCCTCCTCTTGCTCTCTAATAGTTTTCCCTAAGATTCTTGAACAACAGGGCAGATGGAAACCTTATTTAAATTTAGAAACCGTGAATACCACATGCTGAGCTCAATGGAGCAATTCAAGTCAGTTTCCCTTAAATGAATATTTTTTTTAATGCTGGATTCCAGTTAGAATTTTTAAAATAGCATAAATGTGATATAAAGCATTTGAAGGTACCTGTATTCCTTACCATGGAAGGCCTCGCTTGGACACAAGTGGGAAAATGTGTCCTAAACAGACTAAACTTCACAGCCAGTCCCCCTAAAGGACATTAACTCTCCATTATTTATTAGAGTCATTATAAAAGAAACTCCTGCACCGTCCCTAAAGAGAGAAAATCTGTCATGGTTCCCAGGAAAGAGAAGCAAGGATTATCCTTGAAAGCAGTCAAAGGAGAGAATAGTTTTTACCAACTTGTCAGTGGAGTTGCCATGGGCACCAGCCAGGAGCCGAGGTTTAAATGTCAGATTTCCCTTCCACTACTGTTTTTTCCTTTTCTTTTGCTTTATTTTCGCATTCATTCCATTATTCTTTCTTTTTTTTTTTCCCCTTCTTATAAGAATTTATATACCAGATGTTTTCCCAACACCCAGTTTACTTCTTTTTATGCCTATCCTTGGACATCATGCCAATCCCAGGTAAAGAAGTATGTTTGGTTCTTCTTTTTTTAAGTAAGAAAATGTGTTCTTGAATACTCTTTTGAAAGTCATTAGCATATTAATATTTATCCGCCGAAGAATGAAAAATAAAGAGTGAGGCAGTTGAGGAAGAAACAGCAGTGGAAAGTGTGGAGCAGCTCCCTTCAACGTTAGCACGCCTGGGTGTGGGAGACGTGGCACATTTCATTATTTGCTAAAATATTACACAGAAAAGGATGGGGGGAAGGAAAAGAGCAGAAGGGAAAAACTCACATCTGTGGTGATGTCTCTGCAGGGGGAGAAAAAGGCAAATCCTACCATTTGTGGAAGGTATTCATGTGTTGCCGGCTGGCTAAACTGCACATCAATTGAATTAATGTATCCGTTAAATCAAGATAAAAGCTCCAAAGCAGCAGTTTAGAAAACACTTTTTTCTTTTCTGTCCTTTTTTTTTGTTCCTTTTTTTTTTTTTTCCCCTTAATTCCTCTAAGCCGGCGCAGGACATCTGGGTTGGTTTTGTTTTGTATGCTGGGTTTTGTTTTGCCTTGTGTGTCTTCGCTGTCAAAACCCCCAAACAAACCCCGCTGCCTTAAAAAAGGAACCCACGAATCCATTTGTGTTCTGCTTCCTCGTTAATAGCGTTAGCACGGCAATGAACGCGTCTCGGCTGTGAAGTGAGCAGCGCGGCAGTGGGAGGGAAGTTCACACCTCCTTCGGAGCCATTGTTGCCGCTTGTCTGGCTGCGGGCTCTGCAGGGCCACCGAGTGCAAGTACAGCCCTTGGCACAAGGCAAGGCAGGAGCTGCGAACAGAAAACAGAACTTTTACGAGAACCAACCAATGCTGGCATTGACTGGGGGCCTGGAACCTCCATTTGGTCACTAGGTTTGTTCTGGAGAACAAAGATGGAATTGGAACGCTAGCAAATGGTCAGATTTGGATCCTGGCTTTAGTCTCAGAGTTTTGTGGCTGTGGAGAGTGGGATAAATTAGTTTTTGTGGGTTTGAAACTTATTTCTGATCTGCCTTCCTATGATCCTGCCTTGCCTTTAAGGAGCTGAGCATGTTTCCACGTGAGTTATTGACACATAATGATTGTAAGCGGTTGATGTAACCAGTTACTTGATTTGGCTTCCCTCAGAGCCCAACTTGCAGGGACCCAGAGCAAGGTCTCATATGTTGAGCAATCCCACTTTGCCAGGTAGATCTGTCCTTGCCATGGCATTTTGGTGGCTGATTTATGTTTACCCTGAAGAACCACAGCAGCCTTTGGGAGCACCAGGGAACACAAATGCCCTGCTGCCTCTCAGCTGGTTGCTGGAGCTGAAGCTCCTGGAATCACAGTTAAAAGTTAGAAGCAGAAATGTCGTCTCCTTCCTCCAAAGCTTTAGCGTGCAGCTGTTACAGGGAGTTCACAAAAGTAGGAGTGGTATTTGGGGAACACATGTAAATAGAATGGGACAAGGAATAAAAGCCCACAAATTGCAAAAAGGGAAAATAAGGATTAAGCATTAAGAAGTTCTTTCAGATAGCACAGGTTAGTTAGTCACTGAAAAAGACTGCCAAGGAAGCTGTGAAATCAAAAGTTTAAAGAAAGAAATAGGAGGCAGTGACAGGAATGTCTTGGGTGTAATTGCTGGAGAAAAGTGCTAAATACAGCCTGCCTTCTGTGGGACAGTGGGAAGGACTGATGCCCTTGTAGCCCGAGTTTCCATGAAGATCCAGTGTTTCAAAGAGCTGATGAGAAGTCTGACTTACCGACAGCAGTGGCCTTTCTACATTTATTTAAAATCAGAAATTATTCATGACCCTGATTCATGAAACCTCCACTCATCAGCAAGCCTAGAAGTCATGTTAAAAACAACTCAGGAACATTCACTAATTTGTTGGGAAAACTTTATTTTAAGATTTTATACAAACATGCATCACCATAGTAATTTAAAATCTTGTCTGTAACATTATAGCAACCCCTTTCCTGTCATCTCGGAAACGTCTTTCAGAGCAGATATTCTGGGTATGCTGGGGTAATTCTGGGTACTCAGTGTTTATCTCTTTACTGATTTTTTGTCAAAACATAGTGGGGAATGTGTTTTGTTCAGAAAAAAAATTAATTTATCCTGCTCAGTAGGATAACTGAATGATTGATTCTGGTATTTTATTTGCAGTCTAAATCTAAAGTAATCTTCGTCCCCCAGTGCAATACAAATAGTTTTGCCTTTTAATACCTGTCCATTCAAAACAGTCAGTTTTCATGACTCACTGAATAATATCTTAATTTCATTTCCATTCAAGTATAATCTCACTCAGAAGTAAAAAATGTAAAACTACAAATCCAAAGGAAATACAAAGAGCTTTTTTATCCAAGACTTCTTGTTTCTTTACACGTCAATTAAGATCAAACTCTGTGTCACTCACTGTTGCCATGCCAGGGAAATCCATGTGAAGTGCATTCTGCTGAGGCACCAGCCTTGCCGTGGAGAGATTCCAGCCCTTCTAAGGGAGATACACAAAGTAGAAGAGTAAGTGGTTGTGACCACAACTTCTAAGATTCTGAAGTCAGAAACCTCATTTCTGTCTGTAAATGAAGGTGTATTCCTTAGACTCTGCATACATGATAAATAATGGTGGTGGTTATATAAATTCAGGTCTGCTGTTCTCATCTGTAGTAATAAAGTGTTGTTATTCTCTTTCTCTTCCTGCCCCACCGCTGTCATCTTGGAAGGGCTTTGCTGTGGAGCAGATGGCAGTGCAGGTGGAGCCATACATTAGTTTAGCAACCCTGGCCTTCAGCCATGTGGCAGTGTAGAGCAGGAAATCAGATTACCAGGTGGAAAACTAAAGTTGATATGAACACAGATTAATATTTCCAAGATGAAGCTTATTAGAAGCAGACAAAACCAAGAATTAATGTCCTGATCCGACACTTAAACCTGAGTAATATCAAAACTAGAGATGTTCCCTGAAGCATCAGTGAAGGTGCATGTCTGGTACATGGGATTAATCTGAAACATTTGTTGTGCAAGGCCAGGTACATTAGAGAATGTGGGAAAATAACTGCTAAAATTGGCTTAAAATCAAAACTGGCATCAACAAGTCACCTTTCCAGGGTGTTATGTTTCCAGTGGCTGTCATTCACACTGCAGCAGCACTGAAAGCCCCACATAATATTTGGGCTCTGCAAAATGTGATTCCTGAACAGATATTAAGCAGAGGGGTTAATTTACAGTGGAATTCTTCTCACTGGAGATGAATCTCGGACTCAGACATAGGAAATAGCTGATTCTGTTGAGTGTGAGCTGCTACCCAAGTGCACATCAAAAATAGCAGAGAATACAGGGTAGCAGTTCCACCACAGGAGCACTGTCTGCAGAGTTCCTTGCCTGGCTAACAAAACACCAATATTCAGAGAGAAGCAGAAACAAGTAGGAGAGGGAACAATTCCAGCCCTGTGCTCAGCCAGGGAGGAGGGGAAGGGAAGGAGGAAAGGCTGTCAGCCTTAGGTGCTTACCAGCTCTGTGTGATCCAGGAGGTACATAAAACTAATTCCTTGCTCATGGCTGAAGATGAGCTTCCAGGGTCCTTCCAGGGACCAGGAAAAGGGAGCAGGCTAAGGCATTGCAGCACACTAATCAGAATAAACAGGAATTGTCCTAGGGCTCCATACATCTTGGCATGCCCTTTCCACCACAGGTACATAAGCAAATGTTTGGGAAGCATAAATACAGGACGATTCCCTAAAATCGTTCCAGCCCTTCTCTAATGGCTGCTTCCAGATCTTGCTAAAATGGTCGTGGTTTCTTTGTGCTTAGTACCACTTGAGTGTTTCTATGGACTTCTCTGGAGTCCCACTTAAACTTTAGCGTTCACAGTGTCCTTACTGCTCATATGGAAGGATTTCTGTTTGGATGCAGAGCTCTTCATCCAGAAGGATTTATGCCATTAACTAACTGCGAAAACACAAAGCAAAATATCAATCTCTGTCTGAGAATGAGAAGCCACCTGAAAATGTAGCCCCAAAATCTCAGATAGGGGGTGTGTGTTAACAGCCAGGATCCTCAGTATTTTACATGTGCTTCATCACATTGGATTCAGAATTTATCATCTCTGCCTGTTGGAGAATAGTGTCATCATGCTTGAGTTAAAACCGTTGTGCATGTGCTGTGTAAGTTACCAGTAAAAATTTAACAGACTTCATGTGGCAATAGCTGCCCTTGTTATGATGCCAGTGTTACAGATATGAAAAGTAGAGAAATGAGAGTGAAGGAAAAAAAATCTAAATTAATGGGGGAAGGGAGGCGAGTGGAACCACTGCAAGATTTGTCTTTCTGAAAATTGCCTGATTGCTTTTCAGTTCTATCCTCTTTTTTTTTCCTGTTGACAAGCAAAGCTTGGGAATAATAAGTGCTGCATGAATTAAATCCATCACACTTGACTGACTGGATACCATGTACTGGATCTTCAAACCAATTTGGTTCTATCAATGTGCCACTATTGATTTCAGTGCTTTGACAGAAAATACCAGAGCGACAAATGAAGGGGGGGAGTCTTACAAACATGTTTTGTGATACCTAAGCTATAGCCAATAGCTAATACAATGCAGAGTTCCTCTAAGGTACCAGTGAGCCTGGTTCTGTCCAGCTCAGTCAATAATGTTAAATATTGTCTCTGTTGATGCTGCACACTCTTCTTTTGTGTCTCTTTAAGAAAGGATTATTGACAGCAGAGCAGGAGGGTAGTTATTCTTGTCCACCTACACCATGTCTGTTCCAGAGCATCACCAGCTCCCTCCGCCTTCCCAGTACAGCCGTGCTCTGTCAGACATCCCAGGCGTGGACTCGGAGGAGGATGGAAATCTGTGCCATTGAAATGGAAATCTGCAGAGATGTTGCACAAGTCTTTCACCAGTCCCTGTTTATGTCACTCAGTTTTTAATTCTCAGACAAGTACTAGCTTTGCAAAGTCCTAAAAAGCGTTTTATTTTCTTTCCCTCTTCTCTTTTTTTCTGACATTTGTCTGTTCCATTTTACTTTGTGTGAGAAAGATCAAATCCTGTCCCCAGCTGGACCTAGGAGAAGAACTGGGATCAAAATTCTGGCTTGTACAAGGAGTAGTGGGGATTCCTGATGGAGCACTCGGGGGCTAATTGTTTTTTTCTGCTGAGATGCATAACGAAGTAGGAAATGTTGAATATTCCATGCAGTGCACTGAGATTGCTCCTGGTGAGGCTGGTAAGGGAGTGGGAGGGTTCAGCTGAAGTTTTGCTGGTTGCCTTGTGCCACCCTCAGGTGTGACACAGAACCTTTCTGCCTTGTCACATTATCAGTCCTCTGGGGCAGGACTGTTTCTGCTGTGCTTGTCTAGGGCTTGGAATAGCCTATGTCTAGGGCTTGGAATAAAGCTTTCAGGAGGGATCTGCAGAAGGCACTGTAATTCCAGTCACCAGGGCTGAGAAGGGAGCTGTGTAGGAATGGCCGTGCCAGGCAGGTGCACTAATGGAGCTCAGCACCTCCTGCATGCAGGCAGCACAGTGAAGAGGTCTCATTCCACGCTGCAGTCTCCTCGCAGGTCTCCAGACTTCCTTCTGATTTCTTCATGTTGATTGCTTCGTTTTGATTATGATCAGAGCATAACATACAGTTCAGTGATTTCTCTGTGCATAACTGAAATCCAGTTGGGTTCTTCCCTGTTAATGTCTGTAGCATATTTCACCTGAGTGTTTGTGATTGTTTTGGATAAACTCTGCATTTTGTCAAGGGCAAATACATGGGAATGTGTGCAGCAGTCACTGTTTCCCAAAACGTGATATTTTCTACAGATGGCTCTGTTAGGGAGAAATGTTAAGCCTTAAGATTTTCTCTCTCCTGAGGGAAAGAGAAGATTTAATATATTTTTCTACTGTCCAAAGCACTGCATAGCTGAAAAGATAGACAACAATAATAAATTGTTCCCTTTAATAGCATACTGTAATAATCAAGTACAGATCTGATTACTAAACCTTTCACTTTCTGAAGTGGAAGTTCCTTATTAACATAGGAGTCTGCTCTAAAAACTCGTTTCTGTAGTATCAATTTACAGTAATTCCTCACCACTGAGTAGAAGAAGAGCATCACAGACCTTCCCAACAGGTACAGCTTAATTTAACTGTGGTGGCTGTTCAGGAATGCACAGTGATGAAGTGTGTAAAGGAGTTAAAGTCCCTTCCTTTTATATAAAAGGCCCATTTCAGGGCTGTTGTTTGAGCTCCTTTACAACATGCCTGTGGCACAACGGCAGAGTTGGGCTCCTTGGAGACAGTTTGTTTCCCCCTTAATAGTTGCTGACACCACAAGGCAAAAGTGTCCCTGCCAAGTACTCTTAAGGATCAGACTTAATTCCCAAAACTCTTCTAGGTAGCAGCTTCAGAACCCTGTGGTGGCTCTTGGAGATGGTGAGCTAATGAGACTATGTCCGACAGGAATTCTTCCTCCTCCGTCAGACCTATCCCATCCAGTCAGAGTCAGATTCTCAGTCTGGCTAGAAGGCTCTCAGAAAGGTGGGCTCTCTTTTTCAGCCCAGCACTGCAAGACAGCCTAGACAGCTTGTGAGTAAAAGGTTAAGAATTAAGAAAGCCAATAAAAGCTGTGGTAAAATGTGGAAAAGTTTAAAAATACTTTCCCACATGGTTTCTACTTTAAAATTGTCTGTGTGCTTACTTTTAGAATTTTGGGGTGTGCTTCAATTGACAAAAATACTTTTTTCTTTTAAACATTCTCTGAATTGAGACGAGTTCATTATTTCAGCCCAAGTAACAGTTGCCTTTTGTTTGAGGAGTTATGGCCCCCTGTGTCATAACAGTCCTTACACAGCTTGATACACACTAACTTAATATTTCAATATGAATCTCTCTTTATTTTAGTGCTGTCTTTAAAAAAATAGAGATTTCTTCAGCCTCTACCAGTTGTTGTGGTGGTTGCCTTAGGTTGGAGGCATTTACCTTCACTGAATTAAGGAAATTCCACCTTCAAGAGCAAAGTGACAGAAAGGAGCTCTCGGCATCTCTGGTTCCAGTAAAGAAAACATGCAAATAGAAACAAAGACAGTGCCACTTACAGAGCAACTGTTCCTAAGACGTGAATAAAGCTGTTTGAATTTCCAGCAATGTATATATAACATATTCCTGTCATCTGCAGCATATTGGTAGGAAACCTTAAACAGCAGATGTTCCGTGGGACTTCTACACTGAAGTCCAATCTATATAGGAGACAGAACTTATAATGAGACATAATGTAGTTGTGAGACAAGACTCAGAGGCAATTTCCTGCAAGAGAGAGTGAGATTTAATCACTTTGGGCTACTTCTGCAGCTTCTGCTGAGGCACCTTAGTTACTCTGTCAGAGAGGCAGATGCTTGTCAAGATTGTAAGCAAACGGAATTGCTGCCAGCCATTTACTCACAGACAACAGATGATTCCCACAGACCATTTGTTTTATTTCTGTGCGTTTCATCTTGTGCTTTGCTGTCTCTGTAAAATCCATGGCCTTTTATGTTAGGACAACAGGACATTAGCAATTATGGCTGTTAAAGTGCTCCACACACAAGCAAAGCCCCCTCCCTGCCACCTTAATCATCAGCTCAGTTCGGTTATTATCTCTATCAGTTCTAAAAGTTTTAATTCTAATGGCTTTAAATACCTCAGGAAAGTAATTTTGCAGTTCTTGATTGATAAAAGTAGTTGTTCAGCTACTCGAAGTAGCCAGTCTTGTAAATATTAGGGCCAATTAGCAATCTTGTTGTCAGCCTCAGCCAACAGTGTGTGCAGCGGCGCGAAGGAAAAGCGATCCCTGGCAGATGATCAGCCAGGTAATTACTCAGGTAATTCCTGGGCAGTCACTCCTTGTCCAAAGGCAGGGCCTGGAATGTGTAACCAGCAGCCCTCAGACCATCCTGCCAGTCTCCATGCTGTGCAGTGGCTGCCGCTCCTCACCAACGTTTATCCAGTCTTCCCCATCCTGTTGAGATTATTTGCAGCCTGCAGGCCCCATCTGATTTCTGGGTTGATTGCACAGATTGTAACTCAGGGCAAATTTGGCAGAGGGAGGTAAGGCAAGGAGAGACAGATGGAGGAGAATGTCATTGACCCAATTGCCTTGTCTGAACTAGGTGGAAAATGATATCCATGTCCCATCACTCTCCACATATCAAACAAATTTAGTGTTCCTATATGAGGTCTGTGGCATGATTCCCCCCACCCAGGGATGAGTGTTCCTGAGGCAGATGCCATTCTCTATAATCATTTGCAGCGAGCTTCCCTGTCACCACCTTTGATTTTCCTTCCCAACACCTCCAACCAAGCATCTTCTAGAAGTAGGTAAGGGTTGTAAAATGGAGGTTTTGAAACACCACAGCCATTATCAAGAGCAAGACCGTATTCCAGGTGATTAGCAACCTGCAGACCCCTTAGTCTTAGCCAGGGCCAGGACATAAAGGAGAATAAAAAACGGAAAAATGTTAGGTTTCCATGGCAGTGCATCGGGAACATCGTCACCGGTTTCAGTGCAGACCATGTGGGAAGAGGAAAATATGGTCCAAAGGATTATGGCTAGAGAAAGGAGGGAGGGTGGGTGGCGTGGAGACCCCATTTGCCGGAAAACATGAGATGCCACATTTTCCTTTTAAAGCAGTAATTTTCATGAGAAATTTCGGCTCTCAGAGATTTGTTCTCAGAGATGTAAATGTGCATTAAGAGTGTGGGGGCAGCATTCAAATGCAGAAATCAAAGTTCTCCAAAGCAGAGGGAAATCAGTGGTGGTGGCAGAGGGCTACTGAATTGGCAGGGTATCCATATTTTATCAAGGTAAGGTTTTGTGATTGATTCTTTTTTTTCTTTCATTTTTAGCAAAGGAAAGAAAATACCATTACAATAATTCAGACTCAAAAGTGCATTTTCCCTATTGCATTTAATACAATTTCATTAAGTTAGCACAGTCCAAATTAAAATGTGAACAAGATACTTGTTTAATATATCAAAAGCAAATTAAGTCTGGATTTGAAAAGGTGTTAAAGCTTTTCCTTTCATAAAATAAAATTAGTTCTAATTTGTCTCTGAAGTTTAAACTGAAATGAATTTATTGTTGAAATATAAACCAGTAGCTTAATCCAAGCTTAATACAGTTAACAGTGAGGAAACATTGTAAGGTTCAGATGAATATTGTTATTATGCTTCCAAGCTGAGGGAAAAATTAGCACTGCTGAAATTACTAAAGCTACAGTGGGTAACCCCTTTGAAGTTTATGGCCACGGGAGAGGCCAGGAACAGGGAAATAAATACACAGAAAATGTTCATCTTTTTAGTAAACTTACACAGATAAATTTTTCCAGGTGTTTAAAGTGGGACATGAATATTTTGAGGACTTAATCTGAGGTCCAGTATGGGGTGTAAATACAAAACTAGCAGTGCAGTGGTGTCTTATCTGAGGGTGACAAATTCTCTCTTCCAGTGTTTGCATTCTTCTGCTTCTGTTCTTCATAGCGTGTAATGAATGAGTTTACTAAGCCTAATGTGCACACAATTGGCAAACACAGTATATAAGCATTTGTCTAAATGGCTGAAAACCAATTTTGAGTTTGGAAATGTGACTATTTGTTCAAGAAGGTAATTCAGTTTTAATGGAAAAGCACCATACAGGCCGTCAAAACCAAATGACAGAGTACAAAGGGAAACCATCAGGCACCTAAACAAGCAGCCTGGTTTAGAAAAGGCTGAAATGTGATCATTAGGTCACTCTGTTGGGCAGCTAATGCTGAATTTAATCTTGAATTTTAGGCATCTGTTTTTTTGAAAGGTTTGGTCTCTCAGCCTCAGTTTTTCTTTTGGTGAAGTTGGAGTAGTGATACTTCCTCTCCTTACAGAGATGGTCACAGGATTGCTTCTTCTCACACTCTGCTTTGTATATGGAAAGTCCTATAAAAGCATTATCTGAACACTCCAGAGAGCTCTAGTGTTATCCTATTACCCACTCCCAGAGCCAAGTAATGGATAATTGGGTTCCTGCTTACCTTCACTGGATAAGAGATTTCTCATTTAACTCTGTCAATAGAAAGATTAGTAGTCCTTGTTGCTCCGGGAGAATAAAGTTGCACAGGACAGGAGAAGTGAATAATAGTGAGTATAAAGCCATGGTTGTAAACCCGTGGATCTGTTGCAATAAAGAAGTTTCAGACGATGAAATATCCCCTCTAACTTTATGGTCATACTTGGAATTCAGGACATGGAGACACATTACTCTGGGTCACGTGAAGCAGAGTAAAACAGCCCATTAATTGCATCAGAAGTTGACTTCATATATTCACACCTGTCATGTGAAGACAGATTGAGACTCTCCTGTGAGAGCAGAGCCAGTGGAAAGGCAGCTGGAGCTCACCTTGACTTCCTGACTTCTTTGGGTTAATAAGCACCACTTATTGTACCCGTGAAAGATGATCCTTGGTTGTGTTACAGCACTGGTGTGTTTGCTGGGTGCACTTTTTCTACATTAAACTTCTGTTTCAATACAATCCACTTTTTCTTTCTAACTTTGTAAAAATTTGGCCAAAGAGAGAGGTTGGAAATTAGGTTTTGTTTTATGCATCTGCCAAATTCACAATCACGTGCACAGAGGAGAGGAGCTGTTAACTCCTTTGGTTGTCATGGCCTGTAACGCAGCTGGCCCATGAACAGCTATTCCCACTGGGAATTTTCTGATGTTGCCATCAGCAAGTACTAGACCTAAGTTTTAAAAAAATAATGTTTTCTGAAGACGAAGAGATGGTTTGTTCTCTGCCTCTCTCAGGCAAAATTTTGTTTCAGGAGATTAGTTAGTTGTGCAACTCTTGCTGCTTTCTTTGTCATCTCTTATCTGGGAAGCATGTGGAAAAACCCTTAGCCAGCTTCCAGACAAGGGTAGTGCTTTTCAGCTGGGCTGTGGCAGAGCCTAAGAATGTGTTTTCCACAGCTGCACAATATTTCTAAACTATTCTCTGTATTTATCTGCAGTGACCTTTCAAAAGGCTGCCCTGATGGCTACAAAGCTTAATTGCAGTAATCTTGCTTTAGTTTTGCTTCCATGGGGGTGTCTGTGCTCTAGAGTAGCATTTATCAACACACTCATTCCTTGGAATAAACTGATGTGGGGGGTTCCCATAGGGTGCTGTCTGCCTGCAGAGTGTCAGGTAGACTGGAACTTGCCCTGTTAATTTTTAAAACCTGTAACAGAGAGGCAATATTACATTGCAAGGCCACCCTTCTGCAGCACCTCCCTAAAAGCTCTTTGTTTTGATACTTTCCATATTTCTCAGGTTTCCACTGTTCTTGCTGTAGCAACCAGTTCCCTGTTGCTGCAGGAGTGTCAAAAAAGTGATGTTCTTCTGGATATTTCTGTCTATTTTGAAATCACTGGAGGGAAACATTTCAGATCATCTCCCCACAGACCCAGCTGGACTTCTCTAAAGACCTGGGTTTTTTCCTTCCTCCTTTCCAGGTCTTTACTTTGCAGCCACTCCCCTGCATTGTTTACCAGTTTTAAGGTAATCCTTGTCAGTCTCTGAAGTGCAGCCAAACTAATTTTTTTTGTGGCATAATAGCAAACCCTTCAATAACTAGTATATTGCATTGGTGGTGAGAAAAGAAAGCATGTACATAGAGAACAGCTTACCAAAGCCAGCAAGTTCTTCTACAAGTCAAGAGAAAAAGAAAGCCTCTTGATTCTCCTAGCACAGATTTTAATGATTATTTTATACAAATACTTTCAAGAAGACTATAGGAAAAACATTGCTTGTAATCACCTCATAATGGAAGAACACTGGGATGGGTCAGGCAATGTCAGGAAGGATGGGGATATATCGGTAGGCTGAAAAAGGGAAGCAAGGGAGAAAATACATAGTTAGGATGTGGCCTGTTTTAATATCCATGGTTAGGGACAAGTAGTCAAATTTAGGCTTTACATTGCCATTGCCATGGATGTCTGAGCCTTGCTAGGGAAAAACAAGCATGTTTTATCCTCCAGGTACAAGTGTGGACCAGTTCCTGTTTGCCAGACTTCACAGGACTGAATTATACTGCTATTTCTCAGTAGTAAACTTTTCAAATTTATGAGCCAGGCAAGCTTAAACGACACTGTAAAGGACATAAATGAGATATTTTGCCAATTAAACAAAATTACTTCTTTAAGTCATTGTTTTAAGAGGTCTGTCATTGTGTTGCAAGGATGGGAGAGGAGGACGCCTCATCATAAAGAAATACTAAAAAAAGCTGCAGTTTAGAGAAGGGGAAAAGGAACATTAATAAAATTTGTAGGTGGTACTGAGGTGACAGGTGCTATAAACACTACAGGAATAGAGACATAATAGACCAAAATAGTGCCTAGTGAGGCAAGGATATGCAGTGGAAATGCAAAATGAGAAGCAACTAGAAAAAAATGCAGAGAGGCGTCTCCTGGGGAAACAGCTCCTGAGCACACGCGGTCAATGAGCAGGAGAAAATTGGGAAATGCTAGTGATTAAAGAGCCCCTGAGGTGAGGCTTGTCAGAGAATGAGACAAGGATGATATGGATAAAGGAAGGGGCAGTTTTAGGGTACATCATGTCCCCTGTGTGGTCTCTCCCTGGTCAGAGAAGTGGTGCAGAGTTTCGGTGTTGGGGCTCAGTTGACTCTGCGTTTCTGTGGTGCCTGGAAGGCCTTTTTCTGCTTTACTGAGCCCCTGAGTTTCACACCTGCTGGTTGATGAAAATAGAGATTAATTTCTCATGATGTGAAACACAACAGCGACTTTCCTAATTATTATTTTCGATCAAATCGTTGTGATTTTTCTATGAGAAGAGGAATAATTAAGAAAAGTAGAGGTCTGAACTACATTGCTTTTAAGCGTATTCAGTTAGTGCTTCAGTCTGGGAGGAGAGCAATCATTTCTCTTTGTCTTCTGATGGAAAACTTCCTCCTTCCTCCTCACTTCACAGTTTTTAGTGAGAAAATTTTAGTGTTCTAAACTAGAAATCGTCTCAATAGTAAAGAATTGCAATCACCAGTATTCTCATGCAAGACCAAGGCACTGATTCACTCTAAAGGCCTGAAGGCTGTTAACATGCATTAGGTCAGGGGGGCACTTGAGCACGTGCCTAATGCTGAACATGAGTCCATCTTGGACTCTGGGTGATGATCTGCTGAACCGAGGGCTCATCCATGGGCTGATCACCTGTAGCTTCACAAGGAGCATCCAGGAAAAACCAAACATCAACCACCTGCCCAAATAAAAATCTGCCACCCCCAAAAATATATTTCTTTTCCTCAACAAAAGGTTTGCAGTTTCTTTCAGAGCAAGTAAAAAGCAATTTAAATATCACCCATGACCAGTGGTTTCTTAAGCTTACAAAGTGCAGAAAAAATGAGTATGTAAACATTTAACTTTTCTTTCTTCTGCACCTGGGGCTGTCACAGCCCAGATGATACCAGGGAGCCTGTTCCGCTAAGCTTGGCAAAGATGTTACTCCTCAGGAAGTTCAAGGTCAGTGCTCAGAGTTCTGAGAGCTGCATGTCCTTATCTCTAACTTGTGCTCAGTTCTTACCCTGCAGTGAAAAAGAGCCTGTCTGCACCTCCAGTTTCTGCTTTTTCTTTGTTTGTTTCATACGGTGGGAAAAAAAGAGGCTCCAAACCAAATTTTAGTCCCAAGTATCTTGATCTAAATCTCTGCCACAATAAGTGGAAGGATCTCTTTCCATAGTGTTGTCCCGTTCTGGATTTATGCTTCCCTGCCATCTGTGTCACTCGTCCCACCACGTTTGCTGTGATGTCTGTCACTCACAGAAGGAGAACAGCAGCTCTCTGTGTATGCTGAGTGAGCAACATGACATTCAGTGGATTTTTAATTAGGCAGTGCAGTTCGTGGCAGAGCTGTGAGCCACAGCTGATCAGTGAATGTAAAGTACAGCCCTTGCTCTTTTAATCCCGCCTGCTTATTTTACATGAGAACAGAGCCTTTGGAAGTGCCATACTGGAAGCTCATTATACAAGAGGAATAAAATTTAGCTCCTTGTTTTTATGTTACTTTTGTTGGAGGCATATCCCATATAGGGATTTCAACTCTAAAGAAGCCTTAATGTAAAAAAAAGAAACAATGGGATCAGTGACAAGCCTAATAGGCTTTTTCAGATGTTTAAAACATGAGGCCAGCACATTCATGCATGGGATGTACATGAGATGAGTTCCTGCTAAAGAGCTAAGTGAAGGATCTTCTAATGGCACACTGAAGTTGTGGTAAATAGTCCACAGTAGTTTTTATTCCCAGTACAACAAGGAACGTGAGGCATGTGCAGTGGTGGTGGTGAGTTTTGCTCTAGTCCACAGGAGAGGTGGATAACAGTGGAATGTTGTCCCTAATGAAATACTTTGTCTGGTACCCACTTGGTTTCCCCCACAGGCTCTGCGGTATCTCCATGTCAGCATGGATTCGTACTTGAACTGCCACATTCCTTTTTTCTTGCTGGGTTTTTTGTATCCTGAGCACATTTCTGGAGCTTTGTTGTACCCTGATTGCTTTGTGTGTGCTGGTTTGCAGCTTACCTTGAGAAAGGTTTGTTTACTGTTGCAGAGTAACCTCCGAATTTAAGCCACCACAGCCCTGACAAACATTAATTTTACTTTCCAGTGTTTACTTTTAATTTTTCTTGCTTTTCTGTATCAAGTTCCCTTAGTATAACAGTACCTGAGCAGTGGGGAGTTTGACATTTGCTCACTGGCACACAGAAATTCCAATCAACTTCAGTGGATTTTAGATTTACAGTTGCCATAGGGAAGAATCAGAGATGCAGCAGAGGTGGTTCGAATTGTAAGCAAATCAGTTATTCAATAATATCCCACTCTTTATTGTCAAATACAGTTACTCTGACTGCAGTTTGGGTGCAAGAGCATAGCATGGGTGAAAATATGACTATGTGCTATTTGAAAACAGTGGTTTGGAAGCAGACACATACTCATTCTTTTATCCATCAGGATACATTAATTAGATTGAGGTGTACTTTTTAATAAGGTTCGTTGCTGCGTAGTTGGTTAACGGACCACATTGGTGAGTTTGTTTGATTAACGGGGAAAAAACCTTCATTACTTAAACCAAGCTGTGTCCTGGGTGCTCCCTGAGCAGTGCCTGAAGTGCTGAGTTGGATCCAGCAATCCTGGGAAAGGTCACAAACCCATTCCCAGAGCCCTGGTCTGAAGCCTGTTAGAAATTCTGCTCCGATCTGCTTTTATTGCACATTAGTTTTAATAGGATATTATTGGTTTGTGAATACCCTTTTCCCAGATGCTGCTACAATGTAGTTTTTATTGCATAGCAGTTTTAATGTGATTTTACTGCTTTATAAATACACTTTTCACCATTCTTGCCTTGCTGCCATGGCTGTACCAATATGTTTGCACATTAACATTACTGCTGTCTTAAAATCAAGGTTAAAGCAATCACAGCAGGGCTTTGCAGAATGAATGATAATTGAAAATGCACCTAGCAGGATGCTCTTGATATTCTATAAACAAACAAAGCAGAATCTTTATTCATTATTTATCACTTGTTCTTTGTGACATTTCTTTACGAGCTGTATCTTTTTCCTTTCACAGGGCTGAGCCCAGACATATGTCGGGCCAGATGCATACATTTACCTCTCTTCCTTTTCTCCCACCCTGAATCACAATCAATTTGATTTTCCCCAAAGTGTCTTTTCCTTATGAATTCACCATATTTACAGAGTGTACCATACAGAGGTTTTTAAATATTGGCACAAGGATTGGGTACCTTAATCTGCTGTCGGTGCTCTGGTGTTCCAACATGCCTTAAAAAATGTCTGTCAGTCAAATTGGCTGACACAAAATTTTAGGCTTCTGGGTAGAAATAATCTGAATCTCCTGACTTAAACACATGTATCCCCCATGATTGTGGTTTAGCATCCTCTTTGCAACTGATAGGCTGATAGGAGAGCACCTCTTTTCACAGGATACAGGTGCACAGTCCTGTTTTTACTGTTTTATGAATATCTATGAAGTGGTTCCAACTCTTCTGCATCTCTGTTAACAGCTGTGGATATTTGCCTCTGGTCATCTTGGGTTTGCATCTTTATGTCTTTAGCAAGTCATATGAATTCTCTGCACTCTAACCTGCCATTTGTGCTGGTGTCTATCTATTCCTCATTTATTCCATCCCTAGATTTTGAAATAGGCTTTGTTTTTATTGTTGCCTCTGTTTCTGTACCAAACCAGAAGTTGCCTGAAGTTCTCTTCCATCTTCACAGTATGGTTTTGATTTTAAACACATTTTATTAATAATTTTCTGCATGAATTGTCTTCACATTCCATCTCTATCATATTTTCTCCTGGTTTGGAGAGTGAACCCCTCTGAAGTGCAGATGTGTGTGTGTTTTGGTTGGAATGCTTCTCTGTTCTCTCAAGCTGGACCTGGAGGGGTCAAGATCCCTGTTCCTCAGACAACACCCAGTGTCCAGTGATTCATCCAACGCCCTCCATCATCTCCAAGGCACAGCAAACTAATTCCAGGTGGGCTGTGGTACCTTTTCTGTCAGAAAGACCCTTACTGAAGTCAGTGGAAAAATGTCTGCTGACTTGAATAAGGTCTGTGTTCAAATTTCTTTTTGGAACACCAAACTGTTTTATTTTTACCTGCCTTAAAACCCAAAAAAGATAAATGATCTTTCAGAACAAAATTGTTTTCATGTTCTTTTGTCTCTTTCTTTGATTGCATTTGATTGGGATACAGCTTTGCAATTCTGTGAGGAGCAGTGTCTGCCTGTCCTTTGCTCTTTCTTACACGGTGCAGCACGCTGGCATAATTCAATAAGGTTCTGCTATGTACATATCTTCTGATCTGCCAAGAAACTAATTTAATTCCAAATTAACTGCTCTCAAAAGTATTTTTTCCTTCTTCATTTTAACACATTGCAAGGCTACAAGTAACTGTAGTCCAATTTTAATGAGAACAGTTGAAGAGATACCGTGGATAAATGTTAGCACACGTCAGAGCATCTTCATTTCTGAGGCTGTGATTCTGACTTAGGGCCAGCTTTGGGTGTTCCAGGTAGGCAGGGGAGGATCCCAGGAATAGGGATGCTTCAAGGTTTAGTGAGGAAGGAGGGCACTACTGAGATCCCATCCGCATTCATAAATCCTTTCCAGAACCCCACCCTGGTCATCTTCACCTGAGCTTCCTTAACCCACCATCCTCCAACTGCTCGGATCCTCCTACTTCATCCACTTTTGTCCTCGATTTTGCCTGCACTATTTGGGAGCATAACAGTTACTCCAGCCAGGTTTCTCTGTTTCCCTCGGTGTGTCTGTATTTATCCCTTCCCTGATATTTGCATTCTTCAGTAGACACAGCCAGGTTTGTTCTGTGTTTGTCAAGCAGTTACCAGAGTGAAGGGCTTACAGGAAATAATTTTGGCAATAAATATTAGGATAAAATGTTCAAATATTTTGACATTGAGATTTTTTTTGTTAACTCTAACCTTGTTATAAGCTTAAGCACAAGCATTTCAGCAAGCTTTTACTGAAAGGTTTGCTGTCATATTCAGTAGGGGTGAGGCCAAACAACTAAGGCATCCACACACAGCTTCATTGGAATGGTCACATGTTCTGTTCTGGTGTTCTGCAAAGTCCAACATTACATCAAGTTGGAAAGGTAGAATTTTATACTATGCAATAAAGGAAATATCACTGTGCTTGTACTTAGCACAGGAATCTAAGGAGTCATTTAAGTTCTGTGCATGGCATGGAAGTACATTGGATATTGAACAAAAATAAAGTTGGTATTTCCTAAATCTTTCTGTGCTGACCTTAGCTGTGAGTTGGATATTTCAGAACCAAAGCTATACCTGTCACCTGCTTTGTATCTTAGAGTGCACATCCCTGTGTCTATATTAAAAATAAAACCAGAAGAAATAGCTTTTTGACCTTGAGTTAATTATTTCAAACTGGCTTAGAGAAAGCAGGAGGAGTTATTTCACAGCTGCATCCCCATGTGTACTGTTTCCACGGATTTCCCCCCAAAACAATGACATGAAATAAATTATTTTTAATGAGATATATAGCTCCATGGGCATGAACAAAGACTCTCTTAGGTATTCATCATAACAAAACCATGGAACTTTGCAGGAATTTCCCTTTTTGAAATGGACTGTTCTTCAGGCTGCTCTTGAATATAGGTCAAGTATCAACCAGAATAGAAGAGTGAGTAGCTTCAAGTTACGTATTATTTACATATTTACATTTTTGTGTTATGGAGGTCAAGAGAAGAGTAATAAATCTCTTAATTTTTTTACTCTTCCCTCATTTTCTTCAAAGGGAGGAGAAAATAGGATTTGGGGTTGCTTTTGGTTTTGTGTGTTTGGGTTGTTTTTACTGACTAGATTTAGTCTGATTGCTTCTGCCTACAGTGGATTGAAACTAAGGCAAAGCTTCATTAGCATCACGACATGTACTTGTGCTTAAGTTCCATAATTCTTTCAGGTCTGACAAAAGAAAAGACATGCTTTTTTGGTCACAGGGATAGAAAACTAATTAAGCTTTCTTTGAAAATGACAGCAAGCTTCTCTGAAATGAGATTTTTTTTTTTCCAGCTTTGAATTATTTCCAATTCTGGTATAGTCTAAAAGTTACAGACCAAGAAGACTGAACCAAGCAGAGCAGAACATTCTTGTAAGGGCATCTACTGTGCCTCAGAGATTTGTTTATATATTTGAGGGTAACATATTTTATACTTATTCTGGCCCCGGCATCACACACTGCATTTAAAGCAAAGCAACTTGTAGAACTCCGAGGCTGCCAAGGTTGGCTAGAGCTGTCACAGAAACCCATCCAGTCGTACCTGAGAGCAGAGAGGCTCTATGGCTGCTCACACAGCACCGGTCTAAATTCAAGTGTGAGTTAGAAACACTGGGGTTTGGGCTTTAATCATACCCAGCTATCAGCAGGGGGAAGGGCTCTGCAGCCAAAGACCCGCACGTTGTGTATTCCTGCACTCTGAAGCATAAATAAACTGCAGGAAGCACCACAGGTAATTTGCCTCTAAAAACGCCTTTAGAAAAAAGGAGAGAAAAGTTTGATGATTTTCTAGGGCTCAGTCCTGCAGTAACTATGGCAATATTGTCATTAAAATCACCTTTTTTTTTGCTTCATTGAAAAAGGTCTATGAGAGGAAGATAATAATGTAAGGAAAGGTAAAGCATATATGAGGAGAGCTAATTTGTCCTCAAGGAAGTCAAGCAAGTCAAACAATTACTTCAGTAACTTTTGAGAATCTACAGAAGTGGAGTTTAAGATATTTGTGAGAGAACACCCACAGGGCAGCAGCAAGTGTAGAGTGAAATCCTTTGGTTTCACAGAACCGCTGAAGGCTGAGGTTGGGAGGCACCTCTGGGGGTCACCTTGTCCAGCCCCCCTGCTCGAGCAGGGTCACCCACAGCAGGCTGCCCAGGACCTGGAACATCTCCAAGGATGGAGACTCCACAGCCTCTCTGGGCAACCTCTGCCAGTGCTCAGGCACCCTCAGAGTGAGAAAATGTTTCCTGATGCTCAGAGGGAACCTCTCACGTTTCAGTGTGTGCCCATTGCCTCTGGTCCCTTCGACACTGTTTATAGACAGGTGTGTCTCAGGTGAGGTAATCTGTGTGTCAGAGAACTGGAGGAAGAGATTAGGAGCAAAGATTAATTGGTCTTATTGGTGGACCAAGGGCAATAGAGAGAACCATAGCAGCATTTCCATCCAGCACAATTCTTGTGCAGCTCTCACAGCTCACAAGGGTCATTTTGGATTCCCCCACTTCAAGGTTACCCCCTTTTTTACATCTGTGTCCAAGCTTCATATTTTTGAGTCTTAGTGCCTTCATTTAAAAGAGGAATAGAGAATGTAGTAATATATCGTGCTACCTGGAAATCCCACAAAGGAAAACTTATTTCTCGTAGAGGTAAATGAAATTCGGCAGCAACATGGATGTAGGCTCTGCTCATTCTCAGAAGAAATCTTTTCCTGGATTTCTCCCGCTAGAGGAGATACTGAAAATGAGCCTTTAAGGCTTGATCTTCAGTCTCACGGACTGACTGGAGTACAGAAAAGGTTTCATTATGCAGGAATATTTGGATAAGGCTTAGTAGATGTTTTTCAGCCACTTGACACACCAGATAGTCCTTCTTTTGTGCACTACATTGTACAAAAGCTACAAAAGAATGAGAAAAGTTCTGGGAATTTGTGGGGGGGAGCTCATTTTTCATCTGAAAGTGGTGGGTGACAGCAAAATGCAAACTTTGTGAAAAAGATGATACTGAAGCACCTGATGTTTTTGTCTGCTGTCATTTAGTGAGGTGCCAGTAACTATTACAAATGTTGGAGAAGTGGACATTATGAAGCACAAAAGGGGCATTTTTGAACAAAGACACATTATACCAGTAACCTGCTGCCTTGTAATAGGATCAAGGGAAAGGTCATATGTTGTTTGATGAACAAGTGTAGAAGTCCTTCACCTCACTGAAGGAGAGGCTAATTGGTGAGGCGTGGAGACAAAGTAGTTGAGGAAGAGTTTGAGGATGTTTCCCAGGAAATGGGACTGGTTTCTGAGTACCAGCTTACGTAACTGAAAGCTAGCAGTAAACGCATGCAGATCACCATCAGGTTGGTGGCATCAGTTTGTTCTTAGCTCAACAGTAGTTTTCAAGGCTCTTACCAATAGTTTTAGTTTGGAAAGGAAGAAGTAATATCGGAAGCTGTGACTTTAAAAACTCATCATTGCAAGCACAGAGGCCTTTCTGGTTTGTGTCCTTTTTCTTGTACTTCATCCATCATGTCCACACCTGTGAGACTGTGCTGGTACACACAGTGCCTTGGAGGGGGGAATAGAACAGAGCTGAGCTCCTGTATTGACACCGAGCATTGAATGATCTCTGGACAGCCAGTGGAGAGCTCACACGAAGTGTGAGTGTACCCAGAACTCCAGCTGACAGAGCACTTCCCACTCTTGTGCACAACAAAGCACAAGTGGCAGTTCAGAACATGGATAATTACGAGTGACAGAAGAGGAGAGATCACTCCTGAAATCCTGCTCCTCCTGGTCAGCAGCTGAAGAAATGAGTTTAACTTATCAGGCACTATAATTTAAATATCTGTTTTGTCCCCAGCCATCTGAGCATGAGATGGCAGGAGCGTTAATGTGATTTGGTTCTCCCAGTTCTCCTGTAAGAATACTGCCTAAGCTGTCACTTTAATGCTGAAGTAACTTGAGTGTCCAGCATGGTGACAATTTCCCAGCTCCTCAACAAGTATCAGCTTTTTCCTTCCTTAGTTTCATACAATAGTTTTAAAGACAAAGCTCCTGGTAACTATCTGATTTCAAAACAGAAAACTAATGTACTCTGTTAATGACTAGGGAGATAAAAATATTTCATATTCTATCCACCCTGTGAAAATTAACACTGCATTATACTAACTCCTGGCTTGCTTTAACGATTTGTATTGCTGGCTGTTATATTGGATTTCTACTCTTCTATTCTTTGACCTGGTAGAAGGTGTATTGTAAATGGCACATCTAATTAAAAAAAAAGAAAAAGGAAAAGGAAAAGCTTGTGTGGACAACAACATGAACAAGAAAATGCTTCAGAATTCAATTAAGGCTGAAAGACAAAATGTTGCACTAGGGAATGTCTGCTGCAGACCAGGGGGATGTTTTCTGTGTAGTTGTTCTTTGAAGAATACAGGAGTTGTCATCACACTTGTTAGGTTGTGTTGGAAATGCAGCCTCACGATTATATGGGAAAATGTTATTCTTTTTATTTCAAGGATAGAAAAAGTGATGTGATTCCTTGTTTCTGAAGCAAAGACCGATATAACTGGGTGTCTCAAGGGCATCATTACACTCATAGAGCTTTTTGCTTCTGGAGCTGATGTTTCAAGCTGGCTTGTGTCCACACCATTTGGAAATCACCATCATCTGAGACCTGGTCCTACATTTCTTGGCATGCAAAAAATCCTCTTAAGTCAGTAGTAGCTTTGTATGCAGAAGGAATTCATAATAAACCTTTCTTAATTGCTATTCAGTGGCTTTTGTGGAGCGAGAGTTCTCAGTTCAGTTCCCAGTGGATGCCTTTGGCAGGGAAAGCATCCAGCACCACCACAGACGGTTTTTTGTGATATCTAAGATGGGATACAGCGAAGGAGCAGGTACCTGCTGGCTGTGACCCTGAAATCACAGAGTATTGCCTCCTGCAAAGGAAGCTGTGCTGAGAAAAATAAGAACACAGACTATAATTTCAAAACTTTACAGGGAAATCAAACCTCTTGAAAAGCCTTTTAATATTCTGGTCTGAGAACTAAGAGGTAGGGACATTCTTCATTACTCTGCCAGTTCTAGAAGAAGAGTTCTAGAAATGCTTGTGTGTAAACTGATTTATTAAGAACTGCAAAGCAGCTTGTCTCAGACAAGTGCTGTCACTATGTTACCTTTGGAAGAAGGAGCTTGAAAATGGATTTTTTTCAGTGTTTACATGGGTAGAAAGTAACATACTGTAGGATGGGCCAAATTAAATTTGAGTTTGATCTCTTCATATTGAAAGCTGAAGAAAATGAAAGGAGAAGGGGAAGAATTAGCTTGTCTGGTATTAATTTATTGCTTTGTTGGTTTGAGCAATAGCTAATATATCTGTCCAGTGACTGTGTTGGGCCTTTTCTGATAGCAGTTGAATACATCAACAGTTCATGCTTTTTCAAATACAGGTTTTCTCCAGAAGAAAGCATCAATTCTGTACCATAGCTGTCTAAACAATTCTGTACCATAGCTGTCTATACATAGTCTATACTTCTCACAACATACCGACCCTCAGCTTTCTGTCAAATGTCAGCGAAGTTAAATCCTTGCTCGGTATATAAACCCAGGGATTTGTCCCTCAGAAGTGGCTACAGAAGCACAGAGTGTAGTGTGTACAATGTGATGATGGAAGGAAAGAGGGAGAGGATTAATGCTTTTGCTTCAATAACAGTGTCAGCATCTGGCAGAAGTTGGGAAATGACATCTGTCATAGCACACAAGAGCAGAATCCTTTGTGAGTGAGGGCTAGGACAGGAGCTGTGTCCTGCAGCTGTGGCAGTCTGGGAGTGAGGGAACTGCTCCACAACTCCTTCAGGGCCACGTGTCCTGTGTGTGGCACAGCAGAGAGCACCAAGTGGAAAAAGGTGGCAGCATCCTAAAATATATTTGCACAAGGCATGAGATTGAGCACCAGAATCTACAAAGATGGATTTTTCAGGAGAATGTGCCCCTGTCCAGCACAGTAATTCATCTTCATCTAATAAGATATAGAGCACAGTCAAGTGTGCATAAATCATTCCTTGTTTGTTCTATTTGCACTGTACGTGGTTGGGATTAGAGTACTTTGGACACTGTTTGTGTCAAAGAGGAGAAAGATTGCAGTGTTAAGATAAAGAAGGAGAATGGTCCTTTGCTACAGGCAAAACATGCACCTCCATCAGTCTGCAGTCTGGAACGAGCTTCGAACAGCAAATAGTGTTTGGAAGAGCAAAAACACTGTTTCTACCCAAACAGCTAAAAACCAATGCCCTGTACTAATTGAGAAGGTCTGATAGTGCCCCCAGGGAAAAATGCCCGACACAAAAATGGACTGAGGTGGGAGCTCCTCAGCAGGAATCAGAGCTCTGTAGTTCTTTTGCTGGCTGTGGAGCTCCCTCATTGGCAACCTGCACTCAGGATGCCTCAATCTTCCCAGGAGCCTCCTGTGTCCAGGCCTCTGGATCTGAACTGCTCCAGAGACTACTCCTGTGTGTACAGTCAAGTGTACACTCGATTCATCTGTAGGATCAAGACTTTAAACACTATCCATGGCCCGGAAGGCACCATGTGCAAGGGCTGTGGCACACATTGGGTAAATGAAATAAAAAGGTAAGGCTGACAAGTGGGGCAATGCAAAAACATCGTTTTCTAGGCGCAGCTCCTAGGAAACTTCACAGGGAATTACATACAAAATTTGTGGCATTATAAAGCATTATAATAAACTGCTATTACATGGCCACCAGCTGCCAGCTTAAACCTACTGCAATTTCTGCTCTAGAACAACACAAGCTGAAAGGTAGAATTAAACTCCTTGTGACAGAAGCCACCTTTGTCATATATTTGCACAATATCTGGTGCAGTGGGGCACTGATAACAATAGGAAATCTCAGCTTTTAGTTTTAATCTTCAGTCAGTCTGGGTTAGCATTTGCCTTTAAGGTGACTTAACATTTTGCATGTAATTACAGTCTCTGGATCTTTGAAAAGAACTGTTTCTCTTGAGTTTTCTGAGTGGAATAAAATACTCTTATTAGCCTGTAACCTTTTCTAAATCCCTCTGCCATATGGTATTCATGTGGCATCACATATTACAATATAGGATAATACCCTGGATAATATGTGCTACCATGAATATCCTTACTTGATGAAAACAGGGTGATTAAGATCTCTGAGCATGGTGCATGTCTACATGTGGGCAACCTATTGCCGTAATTCCTTATGATTAAATCAAAATAATATATGACAAACTTAAGAGTTCTAGCAGCTTATCTGATATTTTAATCCACTTCATGTTTGGGGAGAACTGAAATATTAATAAGCAGAAAAATAAAGTATTCAAATTAATTCTAGTAGAAAAGAAAACAATTTCCCCCTCTTTTTTTTCTTTACCTGTTGATTTCTGGGACAGATGACAGCCTGATACATTTCCCTGGAGGCTAACATCTTGTGTTCCAGAATACAAGCTTTCATTAAAAAATGATGACTGGGAAGGAGATATTCATATTCCTGTGAACAGAATGCAGGTGCTCTTCTTCACTGGTGAGAAAGAACCAGTGTGACAAACCAACCCCTGCAGCTGTACCAGCTGTAGCAGCCTCACCGTCAACGAGGAGGATTTACTGTCAGTGTTCCTGCTGTTGTTATCTCCCAGCACAATAAAAAATATGGGGTCACTGGGATCGATAAGATCCTCTTAAGTCATCAAGCCCAATCCAGCACTTTGATGAATAATGAGTGGTGGTCACTCAGGCTCCATCTCAGAGTTAACTCTGCTTTATGCCCTCGCTGCTCACAGAACAGGTCTGCTTCATCATGATGAGTCAAGAGCTGCTTCTAATTTCCAGCCTAACTTCATGCACCAGTTTCCCCCAGTCATTATTACGCCAAAAATCTTTTTTGTCTAAAATGCTTGTCAGCTACCACTGCATATTTGTCTCTGCCCCTCACGTGCTGCACCAACATCACCTCAACCTTCGCCCCGAGTATCTTACAACAGGCTGCATGTTCCCCCGGTCGTGGTAACAGCTCTTCTCTCCTCCTCTTCCACTTTGTACCCTTTCCCCGAACTTTAACCACCGTTCCAGGTGAGGATTTACCTCAGCCTTATGCAACAGGATCAACACTTTCAATATTTCCGCCTCTTCTTGTCCTCTGCAGGCACTGCTTGTGGTATTTTCCAGACACATCCCCTTGGCAGCTGACAGCCATTCTCTAACTTTGAGTAGTACCCACGTCCTTTCTCACCTCAGTGATTTCCAGCTGATGAGCTCTCAGTTTGGAGCAGACAGTCCTGTCATTGATCCTGTGTGTGTTACCTTGCATGCTGAATAACTTCCCACTCTGTGCAAACTCCTCTGCTCTTTGCTCGTTGTTTGCTGCCTCCAAGGGCGCAGGGAAGTTGGGCTGTGCTTTGGGTGCTGTGTGTTCAAGGAGCACAGAAGGCAGGAGGAATTTATTTATGTAGAAACAAGAAAAGAGTGTGAGGAAGTTGAAGGCAGTGCTGAAGGATGCTGCTTCTCTTTGCAAAAAAATTAACTCAATTAGCCGTGTTCTCCAGAGTTACATTTGCTAAAGGAAAGGAAAGATGAAATTATGATGATTTTCCCAGCTGACTGTGAATGACATTCTCCTTTGGGGAGGCATTTGCTTGACTGAAGCACTGGGTATAGAAATTTAATGTTTTCTCTCTTTGCCAACATTTTTTTTTAACTTTTCCCTTGTTATTGATGGGAAAAAATGAAATGATTTTAGGGGTAACAATGCCAGTTCTTCATAGCCCAGAGTATGCCCTATTTTATTACATATCCTAAAATCAATTTTTAACAGCAGTTTTAATTATATATTACTTTCTTTAAAAGGGCAAAAAATGCTTTAAAGTGTTGATTGTGCTTATAACAACTTGTTTCTTTCTAATTCTCTTCCATCCCCATTATTGCTTTCCTGTAACCAATTTCAATATTGCTAAGGAGCTTTCACTCAAATTGACATACATTCAAAACAACTCACTAAAATGAATACATTCTAAACCTATGCTGCTGTTTTTTTGCATACTTATTAACTTGGAACCTGTGAACCTGACATAATGGGAAGGAAGAGTCTTTCCTCCCTTTTCATAAGCAAATTTGCTGGTAAATTGCGACAGAAAATGCTCAGTCCTTCTCATTAATGGATCTGTCTTACACCTCACATGGCATGTGACTTCAGCAGTAAAGATGGTATTTCAGCTTAGAACAAACATTCCTAATGACTTTCTGAGCTTCTTGAATTCCAAAGCTGCCCATTTGATCATTGTACAAAGATGAGAATTGTCTCAATACCCTGATTAACATGGAACAACACATATTTATAACAATAGTTTATTCTAAGCCTAGAGATAAAACTGCCTTTCTGCTGCCAAGTAGTCATCACCCACAGCATGTAATTAGCAACTTGCCTTCCACTGGCTTAAAAGATATTACTACAATGTATGCAGATAGTGGGATTTTTTTTAGGCTAAGGTATTGAAAATTAAATAGAAAGTACTGAAAAGAAACAATAAATGTGTTTTCCATCTGAAAGCTAGTGGCTTTTTAGAGAAAATCCATAAGCGTGGCTGGCTTCCCATATTGTTTGCTACAGATTAGTCATTAAACACTTCACAAATGAAGGGTATTGTAATAACAATAATGGAACAATGTAGCTCAGCTATAGACTTGGAACGGTGTTGGGGTTTTTATCTTCTCTGAGATAGCCTCTTAGCTGATTATGTTTTTACCACAAGTCAAAATCTTAGGCGACATCTTTCTCTTCATTATATAGATAAAACTTGTAAAGAAAACCTTTTCCAGTTTAACAAGTTTCTTATTAATCCAGAGAGTGTTAAGAATCTACAGTAACTTTGGCTTTTGACTAGTAGCATTTGTAGTAGCTTTAAAAAAAGAATTAATGAAATTACTAATAACAGGCACTTGCCGAGATGCTCCTTGTTTTCAAATACCTGTAATACCTCACTGTAATGGCTTCCTGCAAGACAATGCAACAAAAATAATCCAAATAATAATCAGTGTTGGGTTAAAAGATGTATCTAAACTTTGAGGTGGCAGGACTGGATACAGTATTTCTTTATTAATTGAAAACCATTGTTATTAGAAGTTACTTGTTATTACAAGTAACTCTCCAGAGTTACTGGAGAGTTACTTGGCTTGTGGAATGATGCCCAAGGAAATCAATCTGGCCATCTTAATAGATGCAATTTGTGTTGGAAGTTGTAGTAATAACCATCATAACAAAAATGCCTAAATTTTGCACAGATTTCATCAGGACCCAGAGTTCATTTGCAGACTTAGAACCATGCAATGATTAGAACTGTTTCTTGCCTGAAAGAGGTAAGACCCTGAGACAAGATAGAATTGAGTTGCTTTGAGAAAGAGAAAGATTTCTGGTTATGCAAAAGGAGGAAGCACCATCTGAAGACTTGAATCTGAAGAAAAATATGGATATTCACATGTAGAGGCCAGCAATAAGAAAGGCAAAAAGCTGAGGCCTTGGTTCATGGTGCAGATTAACAGTTGTCCAGGTGCGCCTTTCTTTTGCCTACAGTTCAGTAGATTGCCATTTTCCTCCTCCCTAATCTCTAATCTGTCTTTAGTACTCATTTACCTAATTTTTTGTGAGCTACTATGGGCCACAGATCTTGGCCAGAAGCACAGTCAGCAACGTCTTAAGATGTATTGCTCAAAGAATGGCTAAGACATCGTGCCCAGTTCACGCTGCAGTGATAGCTCAAGAGCAAAAGACTGAAAAGTGGCACCAAGAAGGATGAAAGCTGTTAATACTCCTGCCAGAACCACTCGGTGCTGCAGCTGCTGACGTGCAGTGCTGCAGCCCTCAGCTGTGAGATGTCTAGCACATCTCTGTGAGCATCCAGGTGCTTCTGAGGACAACGCTCCTCTGTCCATGTTGGCCAGCAATACCTTAAAAACAGTGCCAGCTGCTCACAAAGAATGGTAGGAGGGAAACGGTGAGTTTGAGCTCACATCCAAGAATTTCAGTCCCTTTTGGCTGCCTCCTGCCCCATACCTCATAGCCTGTTACAGGAAAAATCCTTTGTAATAGAGAAGCTATAAGACAAGACAGCATCAGCATATCCACACAGTCGAGAAGCTTAACGTGGGAGAAAATTGCTTTCAGTAGAATATTGAGAGAGCAACAGGATTTTAGATGGACTCTCTATTCCAGGGGTTACTAACCTCACTTGTGACGAGTCCTCTGTCCTCCTGGAAGTCTAGCTCATGGAACCTGGGACCTTGCACTACTTTTTAGCTTAGGAAACATTAAAATTTGGGGTGTTCGGAGTCTGTCATGAGAATAAAAGGGAGAAAAAAAGAGGAGAAAGCAGTAAATAACAGCATTCCTGAATTAATTGCTGTAAATTCTGCTGACGTTTGGAAAAGCAATGTTCAGATGACTGTCGCTTTCTTTTGGTTTAAGTTTCTGCCCTCAGTTAGTCATAGAAAGGGAGGTTTGGACAGACAACCGCCAGTGATGGAGTTAATCTGATGTATTGAACTGTCAGCCATTAGGTGAGCTAACAATCACCAGGCAATTGTGAGGTAAATTAGCTAGATCAAAAGGGCACTTGTAAAATTTATTAATTTTATTTCCCATTTGTGAAAGCTAATGCGGTTCAGACAGGGAATCGTAACTCCCTCACCTGCAGTAATGGAATAGCCCCATCTCCAGAGCGAGGGATGCAGAGCATCAGTGAAAAATACAGAGGGACTAACTCTGTTTAACATGGGGTTAGGAAATTCAATAAAGAAAGGCAGTGAAGCTGCAAACACAGTCCTTCAAGACTTTAATCCCATATTGTCTTGAGAAAATATAATTGAACTTACGGAATTTCCAGCCTTGTGCACTACATTTAAACCGGCTCAGAAATCGGCCAGACCTAAATCTGCAGCGACAGCGAGGGTTTTGGCGGGAGGGTGCGAGTTAAACTTCCCCTCAGCGCGACTGCGGCGGCGGCTTGCTAGATCTCTTTCAGACAAGAAAAAAAAAAAAAAGGAAAAAAAATCATTCTTTATTTAAAACCCCACAACAGGAGGGAATCCCGCCCTCGGGTCCCTCGCGGAGGAGGCGCTGCAGGTGTCGTGAGGTGCATTCCCCGCGGGGGCTGCGGGCGGGAGCGGCCTGAGGAGTCGGGGCCGAGGCTACGGCCACCACAGCCCCCGGCCCGGCCCGGGCGAGACTCCCGCGGAGGGAAGGGCGGTGAAGTGGGAGGTGGCGCGGCCGAGCCCCCACCCGCCCCTCGCCGGCGATCGCGGAGCGGCTCCTCCTCCGGGAGGGCGCGGCGAGGCGGGCGGGCGGAGCTGCACCCCCGGCGGGCAGCCCCGCCGCACCTCCCGCGCCCGGGGCGGCTCCGCGCCCGCCGGGTGCCGGCGCCTCTCCCGGAGGAGGCTCCGCGGAGGAGGCAGAGGAGCGGGAGCTGCGCAGACCGGGCGGGGACATGTCGGCGGAGCGCGCCTGCAGGTAACCAGCGGGGCGGGCGGTGCCCGCGGGCCCGGCGGGGCGAAGCCGCACAACTCGGCGCTCGCCTGCCCCGTCCCCCCGGCAAAGTTGCGCCCGAGTCGCCCCGGAGGCTCCCCCGCCGCGGGCACCGCCCGGGACGGGAGCGCGGCGGGACGGGGCGGCCGCCGGCCATGGGGCTCCCGCTGAGGGAGGCAGCGATTTCGGGTTGGTTCTGTGGTGTTCCTTGGGGTTTGGTTTTGTTTTCCTTGTTTCTCGGCGCACTCAGCATCTGCCTGGCGCGGTCCCCTCAGCAGCCTTTCGGTGGCTGGGCTTTTCCCTCTCCCTCTCCTCACGGAGTTATTCCGCGCGACGCGGTTGCCCTCTAGTGTTTGTGGGAATTGGCTCTGTTGGGGAACAAAATTAGCGTAGTGCGGTAATTATTAATAACTTCAGGTGTTTATTGCTGCTTGGATTCCCAAATCCCATCAGAAATTGGTGTGTGATGCTGCTCGGTTCAGCTGTCATGTGCAACCTTCGGGAAATGGCAGAAAACTTCTCTACTATTTAATTCACTAGTTGATGTGCTGGGTAATTGCTTCAGGTTTTGGTGTGATGTGGTTTTTTTTTTTCTTCTTAATGAAATGGAAGGTGGGAGAAATGGGATTTCTCTCCCTGTCAGCATCCCCAGTCAGATCTCTCGGAAGGAACGGTGCTGAACTCTGCCTTATTAACTCTTTACACTTGGCTTGTGCTTGGCACTTGTGGGAGAAGCGAGAGGGGGAAGTAAAGGTATGGCATAGACCAGAGAATGTGCTGTACATTTATCTCAAAAATCTTGAGGAAATCGTTTCCTCTTTAGATAGTGATTTTTCTGCAAGTGCTGAAAAGTAATAGGGTTTAGCTCAGAAAAATTGTGTGTGATGTCATGTGCTTTAAGATCTTTCAGTTGAAAGTATTATATGAAGGTAAAATAGTAATTTGAAGACCAAACCCAACTTGTGTATTCTTTTAAAGTCTTCCAAACGTTCTTTTGAACTATTTTAAATACTGTATATTTAATCTTTGTAAATATCCTTTAACGACAAACTGTGATGCATGAATTCCTGTCCAGTAAGGGTCTGTGGTACTGTGTTAGACAATGCAGCATGGAGCTAAAGGTGCCATAGGTACAGTAGAAACTGGGAACTGCTTGCCCCACGGGCTTGACAAAGCATTTCTGTCCACCCGAATTCTTGTTCTGCCCAAGCCATTCCTTTTTCTTGTGGTTTTTTTTTTGTTTTTTTTTTTTAAACATATGAGAGAATGTAAGCTCTTCAACAGTCACACATTCCAGGGCTTGTTATATGATACTAAAGAGTCCCAGAGAGTTCCCCTGACAATTCATGTCTCATCACCATCTTTTCAAGTTGAAACTGTCTTTTTAATATGCAGTCATGGGGTCTCATTCTCAGCCTGGATTTACTTGTCTGAGTTGTCACTGCTTGAATAGTCCAGTCAGTAGAAGAATGTTGTAAGTAGGGGCACTCAGTATTTGGAGACTACTTTCATATTTTCATAATTAATTTAAAATATGAACACTGCTTTCCATCTCAGGTTTGGTTCTCTTCAAATGCACTTTGCTGCTGCTTGCCATGTCATTTATGTATCTAAAGATTTCCATTTTAGTAATACTGATATGACTCCAGAATACTCCCTTTAAGGTCGTATTTCATAGTGGCTGGCCAAAGCAGACTTGTATGCTCACGGAAATTAAATAGCATTCAGATCAGTGGAGATGTAAATGCCTACATTAACATGCTGAATAATGTCTATTTTTTGTCTAGTCTTCATTTAAACCTTAGCCTTCATTTGAAAATCAGCAGTATGTCACTAGCACTGTGGTAGTGGCCAGGTTGGTAAGGAACAGAACCAGAATATAGTGATAGGGATTATTAGAAGAGGAGACTTCTGGGAAGGCTGCTGTGCTATTTATTGGATAAATTGTATTGCCAGAAAACAAAAAGTGAAGACTTGGAATTTCATGTTCTTTGTGTGTGTTTGCTGCATCTCGTTAGTACGCTAAGTCCCCAGCCAGTGTTGTCTCTTGGAAGCATTTCCATTAGGGTTATCATGTTGAAATGATTTATAGAAGCCAAGGAGGCTGCAAATATCAGGAACTCTCCAGGCTCCTTATGGTGTGGTTCAGCTCTTTGGAGCTCATCATGGAATTTGTCCTCTCATCAGAACTACCTCATTCGTGAATTTAAGAAAACCCAAACCAAACCAAAAAAAACCCAAACAAAAACCTTTAGTTGAAGGTCTCTATTCTAATGCATCTGTTTGATGCTTGCTGCTGCAGATACCTGTAATTGTGACTGCCTAGCAGTACTGCTTAGAATAGTAAATCTTCTACTTAATAAGGTGATAGTTTTCTCCTGTACCAAAAGATTTTCATGTGAGTTAGTCCTGGGCTGCAGAAATCACTTCTACAGTAGATGAGAAGGAAATAGAGCCTTGCTGTTTGTATTCAGAGTAAAATGCAAAGCTTACTTCCATGACTCAGCTTTCTCTCAGCAGAATCAGCTCCTCTGTAGTGAGTCCAGAAGTTAGAAGCAAATTGTGAATATTCAAAGATGCTAATTTTCACCTTAAAGGAAGCATTTTGATACTTCATACTTGGAACAACACAGGTAGAAGGTTCTGGTCTGAATTTTCAGATGGTGGCATGAAAATGCAAAATAGGAGATCAAACACAGGTTGTAGGAGATTAAATGCAGATTGTCCTAAAGTAATAAAGTTCTAGATGAAGAAAAAATGAGTCAGATTTTATTGCTTCAGACCATGGAAAAAGACCATACAAATTATTTTATAGGTAAAACTTATCTCAGGAGTACTTTTATGGAACAAAGGATTCACTGAAACAATACTAGCAAACTTGAACTCTTGCAAAGAATTTCTAGACTCTTTGATTTTTTTTTTCTTTAAACCTTTTTCTTATACCTGGATTTTATTTTTTTTTATTGCTGTTTGAGTTATCATGACTTCTTCTTTCTTTTGTAAAATACTGTATTCTTTTGTCATGAAAGTAAGACTCCATAAGCACTGTCCTCTTCTGAAATGCTGCTTCCAACAGCTCCCTCCCTGTTGGTACTTTATGACTTCCACCTTTGGCCTGGTTTTACTGTTGGAAGTGACAGCCAACAAGGACCATTTTCCCCGAAGCCGTGTCTGAAGGTGTGCTAGAGGTCACTGGAGTGGTCTCAGTAGGTTCCACAGTGTGCTGGAGGTGATGCACCTCGAAGATGTCAATAGCACTCTCAAGGTGGGTGCATGATGAGTTACTGTAGCACGTGCTGTAAGACGGCATTAGAATGTCCGGGGAGTACTGTCGCTCAGAGTAAAATGCTGCTGTTCCTCAAGGAAAGCAGCTGCACCTTGTCAAGGCTTTGAAACTGTTTTGATATTATTAAATGCATGTTTTCTTTGTGGTTTTTATGTTATGCTTTCTGTGTTCTTTTGAACTCTTGCCACGCAAACCAGTCCTTAAATAAATGAAAATCGCATAATTATCGAGCTGATGCAAGAAAGCAGAGTGCGTGCATCTCAAACTGGTGCCTTACTGAGTTCCATTCCCCTTCCTTACTGTCTTCAGTGTGCCAAGTCTGGCTGTGTCCTGCTGCGTCCTGGAGAATTCCTCATTCCTCAGAGTCAAAGCTCACATCTGTGTTGACATTTCCAGCCGCTCCTCCTTCCAGCTGCACTCTGTAGCCCCAGGAGGCACCTGCAATTAGGAGCTAAGGATACAATGACAGGGTTTTTCTTGGAGAAAATAGAGGTTTCTGGGCCGGCTCCAGATTTTCTTCTCTGTGGAATGGCATTAGGAACTGTGTCCATTCTGGAAATGTTTCTTGGGTTGCAGCCCTTCTGTAATATGCAGTTCAACCAACTCTGTCTAACCGGCCCTTCCTTGGTACGAGCTTGGGTTAGTGTCAGTTCTCATTTTGCCTTTAGACCAGCCATGTCTGTGGTTATTGAGGAGGAGTGGGAGTACGTTCAGCTTTTTTAGACAACGCAGTAAGTGTTAATTTTAGCCACTAAAATTATGTTTCTTGGCACTCAGGCAGCTGAATTGGAAATGCAAAATGAGGAGAACCCTTCGTGTGTGTAATGAAAAATCATCTGTCTGGAAACATCTCTCTGGTTTTACTCATTCAGGACAGAGCTCCTTCTTTGTCACCTGACTTCTTTCTTACTCCTTAAGTATCTCTTTTCTGCTATCTCAAATGATACTCTCTAAGAGAGTGTGACAAGGATCAGACACCTCAGTACTTGAAGATGTTCTTTGACATCTTCTAGAGGTACTTTCATATTGTTGTTAGGTCTTTATACATTCTTTAAGTTCTTTTCCTATACATGCCTCTAGAAACTGAGAGCTGGGATTATGTTCTATTTTTGTCTCACGTTGATTAGAGAGGCTGTATTCCTGCATGCGAGGGAGGTGTCCTGCCTAAAAGCTACGAGCAGGTCTTTGTGCAGCTGCAGGTAAGGTTCAAGGCTGGGTGTAAATCCTTCCAGAACAGAAAGGGTTGATACGTCTGTGAGTAGCAGGTGAAGAGAGTAGAATCAACTTGTTCAGACAGCAGGATTATCTGGTGAGATGCAGGTTTAAAGGGAATCTTAACTATGAATGAGACAACTCATGTACGTTTGCTCTTCGTGCTTAATATTGCAATTTTGATGACTAGGATGATTTGGAATTTCTTTTTCTCCTTATCTCATTTTTCTCCTCATTTATTTTTACTTTATACTCATTGTGGCACTAGGAAGATCATTCTTTGGGATTTATTTAAATTTGGGAGTGTTACATAGGCGATGTTAAGTACTTCATATTTTTCAGCTTTTTTTAAAACCTGGAGTGAAAGACTGACTTGTTTACAAGGTAAAATTTAAAAAAAAACCAAACAAAAACCCACCTAAGAATGGAAGGATTAAGCTCTTGGAAAATGACCATGTTAATGCCCCACACATAGCTTATCCTAGTCCCATTTACAAATGGGCATGGATGGGCACTGAAGTTACAATGGCATGTTCTAGATCTTCACACCATGAATATTTTTCAAAATCTGCTTGTAACCTTCCTTTATAACTTACGATAGTTATTTTATGCTTGTCACACTGCCTAGTTATTTTACTGGGGACATTTTGACAGCACTTGGACTGCTGCTTTGAAAAATGAGTGCTTTCCTTAAGTACAAGTTGGAGCACAGGTATATCCTTAAGGTGATCTGCCTCTTAAGTTAGCCTTTGATTTATTACTCTCTTCTCAAATTTACGAGCTAGATTATTGTATGACTTTTTAAATGCAAAGCAATGTGATGTCCTTCTAACAGCTTGAGCAGCTGCACAATCCAGTAAAATGCTCTTTGTTTTCTTCTACTGTTGCAGGAAAAAGATTCTGTTTTAAAATAGTTCTGTAACACATATAGTATCAGTATGTGTGCATACAACAGTTCAAATGTGCATGTTTTGTTTAGAACTTCTTGGTTCTTCAAAAACTGATATA
>JAYRBT010000139.1:3420317-3474614 GCA_036023395.1 Myiotriccus ornatus
TTTTCAGTGCCTCTTTTACTTGATCCTCTGGGGTGAGGAGCCTGTGAGATTTAAAGACTCAAATGCACGTGGCAGCTAGTGGGAGCAGGAAGAAATCACTCTAAATACTGCAAAGTTTTGAGCTGTTGGTCCCCAAACTTCTGCCTGGTAGTGATTGCTTTGCTCCCCATTAATTTAAGTGGGATGATGCTTCACAAATGCAGTGCTCCAATTAAGTCTCTGGTTTTCTTTTTTCTTAGATTATACCTCTGGTGAAGCTCTGTGGAAGATAGATGTGTGTGCTGCAATGGTGACATAAAGATTTCAAAGGACTGGAGCAAGTTGTTGAGAATCTGTGTTTGTTTTTCATGCTGCTGTCGAGAACTATCTAAGGCAAGTAAACACCATGAGTTTTATCCTGAAACTTCACAGACATTTTCAAAGAACAGTTATTTTGCTGGCCACTTTTTGTATGGTGAGCATAGTTATTTCTGCCTACTACTTGTATAATGGCTACAAACAGGAAAATGAACTTCCTGAAATCTCTTCAGAAGTGGAATGTGGTGATCCTCAACTGTTGCCATACAAGCTGATGGAGACGAAGACCATGAAGCCTCTTGATCCCCTGAGGACAGACCTTGTAGTGCTGGTGTTTGTGGAAAGCCAGTACTCCACATTAGGCCAAGATATAATAACCATCTTGGAATCCAGCAGATTTCAGTTCCACATTGAGATTGCTCCTGGGAAAGGTGACCTCCCGGTGCTTATAGACAAAAATAGAGGCAAATACGCTCTCATAGTGTATGAAAATATTCTAAAGTATGTGAATATGGACTCTTGGAACAGAGGCCTTCTAGATAAGTACTGTATAGAATATGGTGTAGGTGTTATTGGATTTCACAAAGGCAATGAGAACAGCTTGCAGAGCTTTCAGTTGAAGGGTTTTCCTTTCCATGTCCACAGCAATCTGGGTATTAAGGACTGTTGCATTAACCCTCATTCCCCACTGCTCCATGTGACTAAATCTTCTAAGCTGGAGAAAGGGCCCTTGCTTGGAAATGACTGGGCTGTTTTCCAGATTAATCACACAGCTTATCAACCAGTGATATTTGCAAAAGTAAAGACACCCGAAAACCTTTCTCCACCTGCTGCTCTCGGTGCTCTCTATGCCACGGTAATTCATGACCTGGGGCTCCACGATGGGATACAACGAGTCCTTTTCGGCAATAACTTGAATTTTTGGCTGCACAAGCTGATTTTCATAGATGCCATCTCTTTCCTAACTGGAAAGAAGCTCAGACTGTCCTTGGATAGGTACATTCTGGTTGACATAGATGACATCTTCGTTGGGAAGGAGGGAACAAGGATGAACACCAACGATGTACAGGTACAGTATGTGCACAAACTAATGGTCATTACAGCAAAGTGATGGTTTTTTCTCTTAAAGTGAATAGTTGTTAGTGGTTTGAACTCACAGCGGATGCAGATCAGAAAGTATTACAAACAAACTGTTTGGGCCTTGGTAGAGAAGCCAGTTGGTCTGTCTTTGAGTAGTCAGTGATTCCATTCTAAACACAATTGCAGAGTGTTTAACTCTACTTTGATGATCCCTTCTCTCTAAGCACACGCTTCAGTGGTGTTTGGAAAAAGCACAGGACTTCAGGGCTGGACCCAGGAGCTCTTCATATGTGATGTGCATGCAGCTAGTCCTACAAGCAGGAGGTAAATGTGGTGAGCAATAGTAAACGTCCGCATAAATTTTGAAGAATAGGCTGGGTTATTAGCTGTTTGAAATAGGTTTGGATGTCAGGAGTTGCTTGCAGCATTTCACCTCTCTTATCTCTCTTTTATGGCTCTTGCTTGCAAGGAAGGTTTGTGTTAATATTGGTCTTAAAAGCTCATTCTGTCACTGAATGGCTTGATGATTTCCATGTTAACATTTGGAGTGGTGCATTCCTGAAGGTCATTCTCCACTCTGTTGTGCTGTTGCAGTGAGGTGATAGCTGTGGGTCAGTAGCAGTAACATCTTAACATTATCTCTTCCTGTGAGGTGGCTTGTGTTTTGTGAAGTGTTGTTTCCGAGCAGGTAATTAGAGGTCACCTTGTACAACTCTACTTGGTTTAGAAGCTAAAAATCTGTAACATGCTGATTGTTACCCCATTTGTGCTAAAAATAAAGGAGAATGTTTTGTTAGAACTTTCTTAATGGAAAGAGGAACTGGGAAAAAGAAAAGACAAGGACAGCACTGTGTGCAGTTGTTTATTTTTGTTTCATTTTTAACCAAGTTTTTGTAACTCTGCATATAGTGCTTCCTTAAACAAAAGGTTTGAACCTGCAGTTAAACTTTAATTTGCTTTAAAATTGCAGCATACACTCTTTTCCAAAACATTCTCTTCACATGCAATTATAGCAGAGATACAACCTTCTCATTAAGTTGATGTTTTCCTTATGCAAACAAATCACAAGGGAGAGAGTTGAAATAAAGGGGAAAGCTAATAAATGAAGTTTCTGTGGAGAACATGATGGCAGTGTTTGAGTTAGGTGAGCGAGTGGAGAATCTCCTAAATGCAGACTCAGATCACAGGAAAGAAATAAGGTCTGACCCACATCCCTGCAGAACTCCTGCTTTTCTGCAGAAGCAGCAGTGTCTGGTGAGAAAATATGTGAAATAAAGCCTCACTAAACCTCTCGCTGTCTTGTGCAATTGCAATTTGAGACAGTATGTTTTGTGTTATTTCTCTTTGCAAGTGACACCTTTGGATTGTCATTTTAGGATAAGTTAGGATGTTTAATTGCCAGAATTACTTACCAGAAGCAGGAGGCTGTTGAGACAAATTTGATTAAAGCAGATACAGAAGGATAAACTGTATTGTTTTGGGAGAATAATTTACAGTATGTCAGAATGTAATCTTCCCAAAATAAAACTGTCAAATTAAATAGAAGTAATATCAAAGTGGAAATAACTTTTAAGTAGGATAATTTCATTTATACAGAACTGTGTTCTGAAACAATGGAATCTGAAAAAAAGTGTTCCCTTCTGATTCCTCACCTTCTTATAGTTAAAATGTTCTATTAAACATGTTGTTAGGGCTGTCAGATGCAATGCATCTTCATTAATATTAATATCAAAGGAGTTATCCTCTCTGGCACAATGACATGTGGAAGGAATGAAACAAAATCCATTTGCGGTAGTTGAAAATCTGTTATTGTAAAGTCTATTTGCAGATAAATGGCATCCCATTAAACAGGACTGTTTTACTGAGTTCTGCTGCAGTGACTGTGACGGACAGTTGGGCGCTGCAAGTGTCAAAATGCATTGCTAAACGTAGACTTCGTATAATTTCAGTACTCCAGATTAGCTCCTTTCTACTAAGCTTACATTTTAAATACTAATAATGCAAAATTGAGTAGGATGCTCTTTTGTGCTTTAATTTTGTTGGACATGTTTCCTATTTAATGTTTTCTGGCTGGATGTGGTAGGACTGGGGGCTTGCTGAGAGTGAGGGGAACGTTTCTACGTGTGCTCTATTAACGCAAATCGATGTAAAACTCTTCAGGAAGCTCCCATCACCCAGAGGACCTCTAGGAATGGTTCTGATTGTTCTCTGGGTAGGACAGAGTTCAGGAACTGGAGGGTTAATGCACAACTGGTAGCAAAAGTAAGGTGGTCAGCTGGTCTTACCCCCCTGCTCGGGCTGGGTCATGTCCTGGTGCTTTTTGACTGTGACCAAGGAGGGAGATCCCGACTACCTGTAAGATAAGGTTTGCAGGAGAATTTCTTCTTGAGATACCTAAATGAGATGTGCAAAGAGGCCAGAAGAGTTAATATTTGGCAGAAGGCTAAACTGCCCTACTCTTTAAAGTGTGTGAATTGGAGCTGAGCCCTTACAAAAATTGCTGTCATAAGGTTTAAGGGGTGATTTTTTAATCAGTATTATATATTGACCTCAAAGAGGTCAAGCCAAAAGCAGGCCCTCTAATATGAGTGTCTTCTGCACCTCTAAAGAGGAGGCAAAGTGGTGGTACTTCAGCTTGAGTACCTGTAGTGCCAGGAACACAAGCATAAAGAGCCCTTCTGAAAATCTTTTAGAAATAGAGTTTATCAACCTAAATCCTGTAAAACTAATAAATAGTTTGTTTTGTTAAACAACAGATGAAGTTTATTCCAATTTCACCACGCCTACTTCAATTAAAAAACAAGAAAAAAGAGCCAGGAAACTTGAAATAGTGCTGCAGATTTTAGATTACCTTACTATTACAGATTTGCCTGTCTCTGTAAAATCTGGACTGATAAAACATAGTTCTTCAGTGTAACATACTGAGTAGTTGTCACTGCATCAACAATAATCATCCATCTTCATGGTTATTTACTTTGTCTTCCTCTGGTATAATAGAAATAATGGAAGAGAACAATTCCATAGTCTAATTGCCTACTACTTGGAAAATAAGCTTGGTAATATAATCTCAACATACATTTTTCAGTAACTTTTTTCTCTCCTGTTGTCTGTCAGGCAGGAGGGACCATTATGCTGTGACAATGTTATATTTTATTTTCCTTGTGTCTTTTAGAAAGACTAAGAGCCCGTGCAGTGCAAGTAATTCATTTAAATGGACATACAGAGAATAATCTATTTAGATATCCACCGAGTAAGTTTATCTTAATAGACCATGATTGTCCTGGCTGACAGTCTACTAATTTAATAATCTCTTTTGGTTACAGTTACTCTTTGTAAAATTTTTATGGCTGTAAAGCATTGAGATTTTTCAAGGGAGAAGCAGCTGATAAAAGGGGAGAAATTAAATGTGATTTTTTTTTCCTGTTGACAGTTTGTGCAGTGCTGGTGTTTTGGGCAGTTTGGTTTGGTCTACCTTTTCCTTCATTTCCCCAATACACGCACATTCTGTGGTTCCTTAAGAGTTAAGCACATTTGCCAAATGAAAAGTTAGAATACTCTGAAATTATTTTTTCCTCATAATTAGCTGTGTGATCCTGTCCTTTGTGTGCTTTTCAAAAGAGACCCTTTGAACTGAAGTCAGGAGGGGGATCTCTTGTCTTTGTTCATGTAAGCCTAATCTTTTCCTACCCCTGTAATTATTCTTTTATGATTGGCAAGCCAAAAGCTTCATATTGACCATATCCATTATTGGAGGGGGAAGATGGGTCTTTTCTGGTCATTCTGTTTTGGGAGTGCTTGGGCAATGCTGAAATGGGCAGTACAAGCTTCAGTCTGCAGCCTTGGAGCATTAGTCATGGAAGAGTTGGACAAGAGCTCCACTCTTGGTGTATCATCTGTGCCAAACATCCTTCTCAGAATGGAGAGCATTTAGCCCAAAGGAATAAATTCATAACATTTTAGTCTCCACCCCTTGCACAGTCTCTCATCTTGGCTGGATTTTGAGGTTTATAATGCAGAAATCTATATCAGAGTGAGTCCTCTAACTTTCCATGGTGGATACAGACAGCACAGGAAAATAGCTCATCTTCAGGCAGGCACTGCTTAAGTGAATTGCACTTTAAAAGTATGTAATTGTTTGTTGTTCATAAATTGCTTCTAGAGTGACTAAGATCAAATATAAACATTTGCATTTGGTCAGGTCAGTGCTCCTGCTCAAAGCCAGTGCTGTCACTTTTTGTTATTTCCTTAGTGCACTGGTGGCCTAACCTTTTGTTTAATATAATTCTGCTTAAAAACAGATTTCCCCCCTAAGAGCTAGTTGTTTATTCCCTGTATGAGATTCATCCACATTAGTCAGCACAGCTTAAATTATTACAGTTGCTTAAAACCCATTAAATGTCTTTTCACCCTGTGCAGCATCTGTGGAAAGAAACCAGAACTTCCCATGGCAAAGCATTCCACTTGGCCATAAATTTTAAGAAGACAGCCATGTGTCTTTTCAGTCACTCTTGCCTAGGAATGATGTAAATATTTGCCTCAGAAGAGAAGCTTAGATATATTTTGTGTTAAGGCAGAACTTCTAAAAGGTGCAGAAAGCTGAACTGTCAAGACAAGCGATGGTTCCTGTCACAGGAGGAAGTCTGATTCTCTCAGTTAATTGCTTCTTTATCTCTAGGATCACGTAGAAGGTTATCAGGAAAGAAGTGACAGATGTGTCATCGAATGTGTCAGCTGCACAACCACCAGAGATACTCAGGGCTGTTTGGTTGCACTGAGCCGTAAATCTTTCCTTTGCGGAGGTTCACAAAAACCTTTTTAATCACCTCTTTAAATTACATAACAAATTAATGATTAAGAACTCTTGTTCTGCTAAATCATTTTATATTCCCAGTCCATTAGCTGTACTACCTTTATACCATTGTTCAGTGTGTCTGCTGTGTGTTACATACATTCTTTGTTAATTCGACCTGAAATTCCTAAAGTGTTTTATATTGATTTGTTGGAAATAGCAAGGAAAAAGTGCATTCTGTACTTTAAAAAGTGTCAAGGAAAAGGAATATTATTAAGCACAGTGTCTCTGTAGCTGTCTGATGCCCTAGGACTGATTTACTGGAGCATATTGTTTCTGCTGCAGTAGTGTGTAATATTATGCACTGCGAGACAGTAGAGAATTAGAATTTGATTTCAGAACTAAAATATAACTTTAAAACAAGTTATAAAAATTGTTTTATGTATTTTACGGACTGCTACCAGCATAAAGTACACTTTGCCAGTCAATCTTTGTAACATCTAAGAGCAATTTGGTTTATGTATCAACTTCTATGAATATTAATCAAGTAAAATTGTTACAACTGCTGCTCAATACATTCCAGCTCTTTTTGTTAGAGGTGTACTGAAGTTTGAGATGGAAAGCTGGATAAAAATTTTCATTTAGAGAGGGGTGACTGCAGAGGGACCCTGGGGACACAGGATATTTGAGGGCTGATTTCCTTCAAGCTCTTCCACCCCAGCACCAGATTTGACTGTTGGTTGCACACTGCCTGCTCTGTCTTCAGGGCAGAACCACAGTAAGGAAATCTTGAAGTCTTCTGTGAATCCCTGGTGCTTTCCAAAAAAGATAATGTGCACTATGGATTAAGTCACCTAAATCTTTCCAGAAAATGAGAGTAGTTTGTTTTCTTTTTTGAATTCCCCACATTTCTCTGTGATGGTGAGATGTCCTTAGGCTTAATGTAACCCTTAACAATGGGATCTTTCTGTTCTCAGTGGAGTTTTGTGATATCAGAGCTATTTTATTTAAAACGTAAGGAATTGCACTCCCCTCAGATTAAGTGGGGTAGCTGAATATTTGGTAGCACTGTTTCTGCTTTTCCTTTGATGTATTCTATTATACAGAGATGCCTTTACACTTGAGTTTAAAGCTTCCCATCCAAAGGCATCCACACAAAATCTTGGATTCACCAGGTGTACCAGCCTGCAGTGATCATTTCTGGCTCACAGCCACTTAGTTAACAAGCTCTGTCTTCCTCAGCCTACTTGGAAACTTAAACTTAAGGAATGTAGGTGAAAATTTTCATGGATGAGAAAACTGCATGTGATTGTGCATACTTGGAGTGTTTTCAGCATAACCTAAACTCAGCAGTGTTTGGGTTCATCCATCTGGCTGTGGAAACAAAACCTGCTGTCACATCAGTCCCTTTCTTTCCTTGGATTGCAGATTCTCGTGGTCAGAGGCTCTTCTTGTTCAGAAAGCACCTCGATGATACAAGTAACAATAATGCAATACAGCTTCCCACAGAGCTGCACAGATTCCTCCCTGTGCTAGTGGCTGCTGCACATCTGTCCTGGCCTTTTCCACATTACAAGTTTGCCATCCAGTTCCTGCTGCCAATGAATTAGAATAAAACTTTGACAACCAACAGAGAAAAACACACTGCAGACAGATCTAGAAATCAAAGCCATTAGCTGTGAAACAGGATACCAAAAGCGAGCCTACCTCCTTCCCCATCTTCAGTCACATCAAGAAAGGCACAGTCTGGCAAGAAGAAAAAAGTGAGGGTGGAAGATGGGACTAAAGATGCCTCAGAGTTGTCTTTGGTAGAACCCTAACAGCATTTAAAAGGAGGCTGAAAAATAAGGTTGCATTTATATCTAAATAGTAGGGGGGTTATGGTGTGAAACATTTCTCTTATCCCTTGTCCTTTCTCACTGCCATTGTTACAGGTAATAGAAGCGTTGAAAATGTGATCTTGAAAATATCCTAAACCCAAGATGAATACTAAAATATACCCAAGTTTGTAACGGAAACTGGTTTGAAGTTCAAGCTGACTATGAAAAATGCCATTTTACATCAATAAAGCACTTCATCTTACTGACTGATGAGGTTTCTAGAATATTGTGCTCAGTTCTGCACCACTTGATGAGAAATATTTAGAGGGTGCTTAGAGACACGAGAATAGTCAGGAAACATCTGAGCACAAAAATGAAGGGTAAAAAATTCAGTACGTAACGATGACCAAAGCAGAAAGCAATAGGCTGCAGATGTCTGCAGGCTGTTAACAGTGAGGAGGGATAAAAATATTTGATGTAAGGCACAGAGGTGTTTAAGTGTAGGCAGAATAGCCAATAAAAGTAGCAGAATAGAGGCTAATATGCAAAAGGAAGTGAAAAGATTATGTAAGTCTTTAAAAATTAGATTTGGCAGAAGGCCATGAAATCTGCTATTGGAAGGAATATAATATTGGCAGGGAATTTGTACTAAGATATATTCTCAATCTCTTGCAGTCTAATCAAATGCAGAGCTCAGTTGGATTCCTGCGTGCTGCTTTGGTGCTGCAAGTGTAGACTTTGCCAGCTGGGAGATTTCACTATGTACATGTAGTTTTTGTAATCTTGTCTTTTAGAAATGTGAACACTCATGCAAAACCAGGAAAGGTGTGTTTTAACACTTTACCAAAATCATCCCCATGTTTTCACTTGGGTTTTTTTTCTGCTCAGTTATATCCCTCAGACTGTGTAGGAGTCAGTGAAACTGTCCCAAGTTTTCATTAACTTAAAGTAAGTCCTTCTGTCATTTCTGTGTTGACTACACATAATCATAAAAAATAAGGCTTGAGAAAAGAGTTATATCTGTTATTTTATGGAAGCTTTCTCTCTTTTTTGTCACTTCTTTTATACCAGTGTCGATGTAGCTGGGGAATTTCATTCAGCAGCTTTAGAACTACTCATAAAGAGAAGAAAATAAGATAAATATTTGTGACCCCTAGCTGGTGAGCAAGCTAACACTGAATTCCCAGATGTGTCTTAAGTGGAGCTTTCAGACAGAAAAAATGAAAATCTTTTTGGCCAAAGATTGTTTTTTCTGTTGATAAAGGTGGGGCATAGAGGGGGAAAACCAGCTTTTGGTGCCTCAGCTCACCCCAAACATAGGGATAAAGGTAGATGTTTTTAATCAGATATAGTCTTAAGAGATGCACAGGAATCTTTTTGACTCTAGTGGGAAAAAAAGAATATCTAAGAAGCATTTGTGAATGGACTGTGTCATCAGTGTGTTGCCAGGCCCATGGAGTAATCTTTATTTAACATGCCAGTGATGTGATAATTTTGGGTTTTGTGCTTTACTAAACCGGGAAAGCAACTGGCTCTGTGGTGGTTCTTATATAAATTACAAGGTTTGAGTCTTCATTTATTTACACTTTGTTCTTAAGTATGTAAAACTAAGCATTAACACAAATACTGTGTTTTAATCTTTCCTGGGGGATAAAAGTGTAAACTGAGAAGTGTTCAAGGCCAGGTGAATGGGGCTCTGAGCAACCTGGTGTAATGGAAGATGTCTCTGCCCATGGCAGGGGATTGGAACAGGATGGTCTTTGAAGGCCCCTTCCAACCCAAGCCTCTGGCCAATCTGTGTGCTGTGTCCTGGAGCTGGTGCTATCCCGGGCTGTCCCTTTGTCATCTGGATGGGATGTGTGGGGTGGAGTGGGGAGGGGAGGAGGTGCCTTAGAGACCTGATGGGCAGGGCAGGTCCTGTGACACTGTGAAGGGGAGTGCAGGCTACTGCACCGTGGGAATAGCAATTTGGGAGACAGAGCTGTGGGAAACTAGGTTTTATGGAGCAAGTTTCGTCTTCTGTTTGCAAGCCATAGGTGTAGAGGTGGACCTGAAATTGTGTCTCTAAAAACCCGGGCATTTTGGACGAAGTAACGTGGCCACAGACAAAGTGAGACTGGAGCAGGTGTAGTGACCCAGCTTCAGGTGCCTGCACATCAGGTGAGGCCCCGTGGTCGCTGCTACTGAGAGATTAGGCTTTGAAGTCCTTCCAGAGTTGAGCCTTCCAGATATTTTCAGCATTCAGTGACTGTGCAGAGCCACATGGTGCCAACAGCAGGGAGAAAGGGCCCGGAGCCGCAGGGCTGGCCAGTGTGGACTGGATCAGGGAGGGCTTTTCCTCCAGCCAGACTCTGCCTGCTGTGTGTGTTGGCTGCTGTGAGAGCTAAAGCTGGAACTGGCATTTGAGGAAGCATTAAATAAGAAGCAAATGTGCTGTTGATAATGAATGTGGTGCTAGGAACTTGGATCATAACCTCTGTCCATTCTGAGCTGGGTGACTATAAAATACATGCCCCATTAGACTGAACAGCCATGCCACTGTTTTATCTGTGACAAAATACCGTGCACCCTTCCAAACAAGATGTGGAACTGTACAAGTGTGGGCTGTCTAATGAGGGGGTGCAGAGGTGTAATGCCTAACATTTACTGGGAGCCAGACAAGTGTCGACACGAATCAATGAACAACCCTTAGAATTTATCTGCTGCTGGTGGGATGCAGTGGAGACAAGCCAGACTGAGCAGGCAGAGCAGAGCGGCCCAGAAGTGAACTGGAACAGGATCTGAAGCACTCTGTCACCCTGAGAGATGGGCTGTCGTGCTCAGAGCTCAGGCAGCATGTTGTGGTGGGGGAGTGACTGCAGCACAGCCACCTGAAATGCTTTCCATTAACAAAACTCACCTTCCTGCTCTGCTGGCCGTGACCACGTTACGAGAACTGAACTGGATAAATATGAAGAGATTCCAAATGCATTTTAGAGCTGCTTTGGTTTTGAGTTCTGTCATACTGTGAGAACTTACCTCTCCATACTTGGTGCTTCACAAGCAGGCAATGTGTTAGGTAAAAATGCAACCAGCTAGTTTTCTGTTGAATCCTGTCTGAGCAAAACCCTGGGAAAAATATGTAGCAGTAGGATGTTTGTTCTATTTCAACTGGCCTGGGACATTTTTTTGACCTTTATTTTAAAGAAATGCTGCATTTTATTTCTGTTAGCTGCAGAATAATGAGATCACTTAGCTGTTCAGTAATAGTAACTTCTTTCATCTAAGTACAGTTTAATTAAGAGCTAACAATGCAGAATTTCAGACAGAGTCCTGAAAATATCATGCTAATTGCTTACTTTATTACATAGCATTGTCACCAAGTATTTATAACCTTCACGTTACCTTGCCATAATTAGCTTGTTCTCATTAACTGCTACCTCAGCTCCCAACAAGCGAGAAGTTGGTGAAAGAAGTTACAGATATTTCTTAAATCTCTTGGTTGGACAAATGATTTACCTAGATGAAAGAGCCTAATTACTTGAAAATATGTAATTGGACCATCATCAAGATCATTATTGTATGTGATACAAAAACAACTCCAAAAAAGACCCAGTGACATTTAAAACAGTGTGTTCTGATGAAAACCTTTTGATTGAAACCATTTAAGCAGCGTTTTTCAAAGTGGCTACTTATATTTTTTGGATCCTTTAGTGGACCTCAAATTCAGACACCTATTTATAGCATCTGAGCACATAAAATGAAGTTGTGGCTCCTGAATTTTTTTTCATATATTGGGCACTGAAAAACTTAAGGTGCACATAACTGCCTCCAGCCTGATACCTTATTGACCTTTTGAGGGGAAACTGGGTTGCCTGTTCTCTGCCAGCAGAACATTTCGCACAAAGAGCTGAAAGTTTTCTTAGGTTTTTTTTTCTCTTGCCCTCTCTCTAGTGTCAGCTCTGTTAGGAGAGTGCACAAAGGCAATTTAAGCTTTCTTCTCCTTTTGTCTGGAGGATATTCAAAATATTTTTTTGAGATACACCCAGTACACCCAAAGCAATTATTCTTTCTCCTGTGTAGGTTAAATGCTTATGATAATGGGTGTCAAAGTGCTAATCTTGGAAATCCAGAAAGAGTAGACGTTGAATTTTAATGATGTTCCAAAATACATAATTTACCATGAGGGAAACGTTTTTCACAGAAGCAAAGTAGTCTGTCCAATAAAATAATGATTCCCAGACATTTGGGATGGACCTTCATTGAGGCTGTCTCCTATTTCCTCTTGTCAGAGGGTGGAAAGGCAAAGTGATGGCACAGAAAGAGCACGGTAAAAGGACATCACACCAGTTACAGCTCATTAAACCTCTGTACTAAGAACCCCATTCAGAAGCTAAAAAAATGGCTTTAGTTCTGTTTCTTCCCTCTCTTGCAGGGGTTGGACTAAAGAGGAAATATGATATGGAAAATTAAAGCTACTTCTGCATGGGAGCTCCCACAAAGGGGCTTGGTGTGCTTTCACACTGCACTTTCTATTAGTTTGTCATTTCTTTTCAGAAGGTCCTTGCCTTTATTAAAGAGCCAACATGGCAGTAGAAGTTTTTCTCAAAGCAAAGTAATTCCTAATTCAGTGGCTCCTTTGATAGGATTGTCAGACACAAAATAGTAAAGCAAGCGTCGAGAGATGAGATCTGCTTCTCAAAAAAAAAGGAAGAGGAAGAGGAAAGCTTTTTGGAAAATGATGAAGCTGACCTTGCTTTTGTTGGTGACATGAAAGCCTGTACTGAAGTGTAAGATGTTAATGCTGCAGCACTGTGTCTGTCTGCTTGCCACTTGAGTTAAAATCCACGTGCTTACAAGTAGAATTAACAGCCTGTTGAGTTATTTCGCTTTTCAAGTGGCAAAGTTCCTTTGCAGCTTTTGAGCAGGAAAATAGTGGTAAATACGTTGGTATGACTGCACAAAGAAGTCATCATTCCTTTTTGGAAGCAGAGTTCAACGAGGCATTCTTGATTTATTTCTTTGATCAGTCGAGACATTTGGGTCTGAGTATTTTTGTTGATGCTGAAGAAATTAAAACTGTCTGTTTACCAAAGACAAGTTGACACTTGTAACTTCTCAGTGACAGACTCTGAAGTGAAACCATGTGAAGAGATATTTGAGGACAGGAGGCAGGATGGTTTCCTGGCTATGGAAGTGGGAAGCAAGTTTGACAGCAGGAATTTTATCCTTGGCTTTACAGCTGATTTACTTGAGCAGAAGCTTTTGACAGCCCATGTCATCTGTCTGTGCCTGTTTGTCCTGTTTGTGAGATGAGAAAATCTGTTGTTTTGCTGCTGGGAAAACTTTTTTCTATTCCTTGGATTGTAAAAGGGGCTTTTTTCGAGATTTTTTTTGGTGAAGAAATCGTAGGTAATCATACAATGAATTCTCACCTTTGATTTCTGGAACAAGGAATTTCCCAAACCTGGTATGTAAGCTTAGGAAAAATGGAGAAGAAAGTCCTGTGTCTATGACAGTGGTTATGCAGCCAGCAATTTATTTTCATTACAGGACCAGCAGAAATATAACATGGACTAAATAATTATTTATAAACGTATGAAGGCTTTTCTAAATAGTTTTAAAATACCATCTTCAGTACTAACGTACTTATGTAACATTTCATACAGACACTCAGAGGGTCTGTTCATAAGCAGTCATAAAATACGCAGAAAATATCAGCAGCTCCCCTTCATATAAAACAGCATGCAAAAAGGAAATTTTGGGCATTTTGTCCCCCTACTTTTCTCTCTGTCTTTCTGATGGAAACTCACAGTAATAGGCCCTGCCATCTGCTACTGTATATTCTTCATGAGTTTTAACATTTTGTTTTTAGAACCTGAAAGATGAGTAAAATGTCAAGTCGCCCAGAAAATAATCATAGGCACGACAGCTCAAATGTTAGCTCAGCTTGTCTGTGCAAAAAGTGGTTCACAGCAGGTCTGGGCCCTCCCTCTTGGCAGATGGAGCAGGTACCCCCTTGGTGTTAGCTGGTATTTCCCAGCACAAGGTGAGAAGCTGGGAACTGCACCGGCAGAACTAACTCCCAGAAAAGCGGTAAAACTCTGTGTTGTATTATTATAAAAATGTCGTGGGTTCTTGCTACCTGTTTGAAAGGCTGGGTCTCCTCCTTTTTGCAGTTCTGGTTTCCCATCCTGCTGGGACCAGACTGGAGCTGGCAAGCTAGAGGATAACTTGGAGCTGGAAAAATGCTCACAGCTCTTAATGGGGAGGAAAAGAACGGGCAGCCCGTTCGTGCCCCCTGGCTGTCAGGCTGTGGTGTGGCCAAATCCTTTGCCTCTCACCTTCTTAACCGTGCAAAGATACAATTATTTCATTCAATCGGTTCCCAGCAGCTCCAGGATGGGTCTCATAATAAATCCTGGGCACATTTGCTACTTTTCATTACAGTCAGAAGCCTCCTCGGAGATCTTTGCACTCTCAGCCTCTGCAAAAGCCCTTGTTACAGCATTGCAAGATTTTGCTCTTAATATTCCACTTCGTAAGTCTGGAGCTTGTTTTCAAGTATTTCCATTCTGTGCTTCATTTTACTCATTCCTTTAGGAAGTCCCTTGTTCACAGGACATTTTTCAGGCTTTGCACTGAAAGAAGATGCTCTTTACCAGGTGAGCGCTGGAAAAGACCTGGAGAAGAGCTCATGTGCCCTGGTAAGGTGGATATTGCCTCCATCTGCAAAATGGGCCGTATTTTAAGGAATTGGAGCTTGACTCTACTATGCCTAATACCTAAACTGGACTTGACTTCTGTGCTAACGTTTTGTTGTCGTTGGCATACCAGTTTAAAAAATAATTGTAGACAAATTATTTACATAATGAAAAGGTCCAGACGAACTAATAACAATTACTGGCTTATATTTTTCAAGGCACCAAACTGAATTTCAAGAGTAGGGAGCCCTCTAGACCTTTAAACCTTTGAAAATCTCCAGTCATTTTAATCTTTTTTTGTGCTTTTAAATACATTCCTCCGTCATAGCACACTTAGTTACTCATCTCTGACAATAGCAATGCTTTTATTACTTCATTAAAATCATTGTGCTATAATACTTGCTGGCCTTGAAAACTTTTATGACCTCTGCTTTTCTGTTTTGTTCTTGCTTTGCAAAGTTTGGAAAGCTGGGTTTCTGTGTTACACCTGGAAAACTGAAGGAGAGACCAGCGGGTTGTAAGAGTGTGGGAGATAACTCCCAAAATACTGTGCAAATCTTGGGAGTAACAAATCAAGAAGAGCACATTGAAATCAGAGAGTGAGGCTGTAGCTGATGAATAATGCTTTCCCCTTTCTTCCTACATGCTGTTTTCTTGTTTGTACTAATTTAGTGCAAGTACAGGAATGCTGGCAGCCAGGATTGTCACTGTCTGAGAAATGAGTCAGAATTTGGAGGAATCTAGGATCAAGTTGTCTGATGTGGAGTAGGCTTCCTCTAACTTCTTTCTGTCTTTCTAGATTTATTATTTTATCCATTTCCCTTGATTTTGAAACGTGGCTGAAATGCTGTGGATGTATTTGAGCTGATCTACAGGAACATAGTCCTGATAGTTGCTGTTCACCCTCTAATGGAGCAGTGGGGGGGGTACACGAAATTCATTCCTGGCTGTGTCCCAGGTTTACTGAATGATCAGTGGAAGGTCTTTTCTCTGGGTGTCCCTTTGTTTTCCTGTCCCATGGTTCAGGGAGTAAACCAGTATTTAATTGCTCGTCATCTCCATGAGGAAAAGTATGGAGTTTGCTGTCTTTAAATGGTAATAAAATACCTGTCACTGCTTTGTAATACATAAAGAGCTGTTTTTAAATAGCAAACCCAATTGAACAGACACATACCTGTAAAAATACCTACTTTGTTCTGTTAAATTTCTGTGCCAGGTTGTGTTTTCTACAGGTATGTTTATATGGTGGTTTGCTTTTTTTCAGGCCCTGCTTGACACTCAGAATCTTTTGAGAGCCCAGATTACAAATTTTACTTTCAACCTGGGATTTTCGGGGAAGTTTTATCACACAGGTAAGTTTTATCACTTTCATTCTGATGGTTTTCTTTATAATCTGAGGACAGTAGGAAGGATAGAGACTAAAGGTCTTAGTAAGCTGTGATTTCTGCATTAGGTGCCAGTGTGGAACAGATTCAGTTCTTCCTCCTCTTTATTAAAATTTCATTCCTTTCAGCCTGTTGTTGACTGGTGAATTCCACCAGTCACATGAAATTTTCCATTGATTTCGCTGAGAGACCTGTTGAGCTACCACAGTTTATCCTTTTGGATACTGTGGACATACAGCAAAATATATTATCCATTGAAATAATTTTGTACTTAATCCACTGTAGAAATAGGTAGAAGGTATTAAAATAGGATGTGAGCCCAGCAGAATGGTCTGACTGTCAACTTTGTCACCAGTGCCTCAGCATGCAGTACTTTAAATGGACACATTTTATTATGTTAATACCAGTCTTACATTTTCAAACATGTGTAAGATTATAATAGAAGTAGAGACTTCACTTCAGAGCTGTTTTTTATTTCCTTTTGCAGGGACCGAGGAGGAGGATGAAGGTGATGACCTGCTGCTGAGATCTGTGGATGAGTTCTGGTGGTTTCCCCACATGTGGAGTCACATGCAGCCCCACCTCTTCCACAACGAGTCCTCACTGGTGGAGCAGATGATCCTCAACAAAAAATTTGCCTTAGTGAGTTACAATTTTGCATTTTCTATTTCATTTAGGTCCTCAGAAACCATTATTCCTACTTTGTGGGAAAATCAATCCTTGTAGAATTTGGTTTAGTCTCAGTGAATTGGGGAAAAAGGAAGTTTTGATAAAAGTGCTTTTTGCAGTCACTCTTCTGTGAATATTCTGTTTCTCAACAGTTTGTATTTCCTTCTCAATTAAAGTTTAATTCGGCTTTCTGAAAAAAATTATAGAAAATTTATTTCAGAATGAAGAATTATTATGTTCCCATCTTGGAAAGTCAATATAGATAAATTATACTCTATTTCAGTATTTTTCTATAGAAAATTTTATCCAAATAACCCATTGTTTAGATTAGAAAAAAAAATCCAATTTTCTGAAGGAATAAATGCTCCATCAAAAGATGTCAAATGACTTTATGAAACCACTGCATGTTAGGATTAGTTACACGTGCCACTTTTCAAAGATGATTTTCTACTGTGATACCTAATAACATCTTATATATTCCCTTTAAATCAGCTTTATATAAACTTGTTTTGTAAAGCATTGCCTTTACTAATTATTTACTCACAGCAAAACTCTGAATAAAAGAGGGAATATAAGAAAAACTAGAACTAGATTTTGGGTCTGAGGATGCCAGAGAAACAGGCTGCAGATACTTTCATACAGCAAAACAAAACCAAAATGCCCAACATAATAGATGTTATTTATCTGAAGAAGTGGTCTGATGTAAAGACCTTAAAATGTCTTACATCAGAATAGCCCAGCAAACATCACTTATTTGCTGAATTCCATCTCTTTTTCCAACATCCTAATTTTACTTCTTCCTTTTCAAAATGCGCTGGTTGCTCTTTAGTTGGCAGGTAAAGACTTTGTTCCTGGGAAGTGCAGGGAATTTGAAATGCCAGAACAAAGGAGAGTGCACTTATGTCCACGTGGCAGTGAGTGTGGGAGGACAGCACAGACCTGAATACCAAGCAGTTAGTGTTTGTATTTGAAAACTTTGCTTTTGAGTAAGGTACAGGCTTTCTTTCAAGATTTACCAAGTTAACTGAAAATTGTATTTGTACTGAGTACAGGGCAGCTCAGTTTTAATGTTTCCTCTCAAGAAAGCATTCCAGTAGAGGTTAGAATCAGGAAAATGTAAAATCCTGTGCCCAAATTTCCCCTTCTAATACAATTCTGTATGCTGTCCAAGCTCCACTGGAAATGAGTTCTTGTGATTCTGGTGTGACCTGACATCCTCTGGGATTAGTCTACAGTATGTAAGCATTAAAGGATGTTATTAGAATAATGCATATTCAACCCTGGCTTTACATAACTCCATGAATTTCCATGTTCTTCGCTATTTTCAATGCTCTTAATATGCACCCATTTTTCTTTGAGATAAGACTTGGAGTTTTTTCATATTCCTTTGTAACTAGTTTATTCAAAGGAAGAGGTCCCAGTATCAACCAACTCTCTGCACACAAAGTATAATTACAAAAATGACCATATAAATGCAGCCAATATAAAAAAACTCTAAACCAGAATGCAAAGGCAGTGCAAGGGCAGCCTTCCTAAATCATGGCAACACAATGACTGACATTTTATGGCCTGTGCACTCTGCTAATCAGACTGTCAAAGAAAGATCTGTTATCCCCTGTTCCTTTGAAAAGTAACCTGAAAGGAAATACATTAAATATGAAGAGAAGGTAGTAAGGTCAGTATGTAAACAAGATAAATGACAGGAGTCTGCAAAAAAAGGAAATGTACTACAAAAGAGTTCACAACATCTGCCTGTGCAATGTTACAAGTGGTTATCTTTTATTCTTTTTAAAAATGACACTGAAATGGTTAATCTGGGTTTTGATTATGGTTTTATGTTTCGAGTGGACTAGATGGAACAGGCAGTGTCTGAAATTCAGCTCCTCATCCAAGTAATTGTGAAGGGACATGCAGTGGAAATCACACTTGAGTAGTTGGAACTGCCAGATGCTACCTGTTGTGTTGAATACGTGCCATTTTCTCTCTGAATTCTCTGATGCTGCCTTCCGTCTCCCTTCCGGATCAGCATACTTTGATATTACTCCTACTTGCATTGCAGACCTGTTCTTGATCTCTCACAAACAAAGGATCTGAGAAATATCAAAACATCAAGTTCCTTAAGTTTGTGAAAGCAGCCGTTGTTCTGTTATGTTTTAGGAACACGGTATTCCAACTGACTTGGGCTATGCAGTGGCTCCACACCATTCTGGAGTGTATCCAGTACACGTTCAGCTTTATGATGCCTGGAAAAAGGTCTGGAATATAAGAGTTACCAGCACAGAAGAATACCCACATCTGAAGCCTGCAAGGTACAGACGTGGCTTCATCCACAAAAACATCATGGTGAGTTGTATTGATGATGTTCATGTTGTACTCTGCCGTGTTATGAACAATTTATTTTTAAGTGGAAAAGCACAGTATCTTCAAAGTTCACATTGTGAGAAGCACATATTGCTCTGCATAAGCAGCAAAATGTATTTGACAGTGCCTTGTTAATTAAAATGAGTCTGTTGCTGATGATGTTACTGCTGATGAAGGTGGCATCCAGGCGCCCCGCTGTCAACAGTTTACAGGCTGTTCACTCCTCTAGTCCTACTGTTAATGCTGGTTCAGAGATCTCAAGTTAAAAATCAGCTTGGCATGGTTTCGCAGAATAGGATGGGTTAGGTTTCTCTCAGGTTTTTCAGGATTACATCATTCACAGCCCCCTTTGCCAAAGGAAGGGGTTGTACACAACTGACACGGAAGGCGTGCTGCTGCCATCTGGTCACTGGGGCGGAGGCTATTTCGGATTCACATCCTGTCATTATTATCTCAGAAGCGTTTCTGAACAGCTTTCCAAAATACTTGGTGACATGTTCTGGAGTAACTTTCTTTTGGAGCATGTGGGAAGAGTGGTGAACAGGCAAGATCTGGGGGGTGTGCTGTGTTATACCTCTGGCCACAACAAGCAGTTTTGGAGGGTCTGCTCCCTTACCATAGTATTGCCCCTTAGAACAGAATTCTGGCATTGTTCTAAAGTTGCCATGGATACCACTTTGCTTAGCTAAATAGTAATATTTTAAAGTTTTGATCTATTTTGGGGTGAAGCGAATCAAAATGATCTCCAGCAGTCCAGGAACAAAATTGACACCGTACAGGTTCGAGCTGTAGTTTGTTCTCCTCAAAGCAATCCCTGTATGTAAAATAGTGGTTATGCATGTGCTCAGGGAGCATGAAGCATTTGGGGAAGATGGATTGACTCAGAATCTCCAAAAATCTTTCATGAATTTTTGTAAAAAGACGTCATTTGAATCTTACATAATGAGATTTAATACAAGGACACTGTGGCCAAAATCTGTTTCCAAGAACAGTCGTATAAAACCACCTGTTTTGGGAGTCTCAAGCTTTCAGCTCTCCAGGGCAAGTGCATTAATATTTTACATCTGCAGGCTTATAGTAATGAATACATTCAGTAATAAAATCAGTGTGTAAGATTTGCCAGAGCACCTCCCAGCCAGTACAGCTTCATTCCCTTCCTCTGTGAAGAATTGTACTCATATTTCAGCAGTGCAATCCACAGGTTTGTTAAAAACATATGGAAGATTCTAGAAAATGTAGAAATTCCATACATTTTTTGACAACACAGAATTTGCAATCTGTGGTCACAGTATCCTTTACATTACAAAAAATGTTGAGAAATGAAATGCAGGAAATAAAGTGTCTACAAAACTTCAACCTGTGTCAAATAAGACACTTGTACACTTTCAAAGTCAATCTGTCATAACAGTCCTAGTGTAAGAATTTTACATGAACATCCATACTCAGCTCTTGGTTTTCTGTAAGGGATAGACATAACTTATATACTCTCCAGCAAATTATTTCCTCAAGTCGATAGAAAATATTTTAAATTCCTGCTGGAAAACTTGACTGCATTTATTAGTTCTTTCTATTTGAAAAATTTGTTCTTAGAATGTTTTTTAAAATAATTTTGTTTGTACTATTTTGTGTTGCAACTGGTCTTCCAAAACCAGCACAGGTAAATGAGAAGGAAAATTTTCTTATGATGTGAGAATTATTGGCAATGTGTAAGTGTAGAATTATTATTGCTGCTGGTGCCTGGGCCGAAGAAAGAAACCAATTTGACTTTCAAATTCCAATTTAAATTTACAACAAAGCCATCACTCAAATAAAATGGTACTGATTGATACAATATAGACTGATAATATTTCAGATTATGTTTCAAAATATTTTAAAATTTTCGAACTCATTGATGATTATGCTTCAAATACTTGGTTGTAGGATGAGGCCTTACAGACAAAGTAAATATGATGAATTTTTGGATGTTGTGATTTCAGTGTTAATAATTCAACTACATTCGTATTGACTGCTGACAAAGTTGAGATGCCAAATCTACCCAGCAGTTACCAGTTGTGTGTTACTTACCTGGCATTTATTATCTCATTTAAAGTATAAACTCTTGAATATTTTTTTTAATTATTTTTTAAAATAAATTCAGGTGCTTCCTAGGCAAACTTGTGGCTTGTTCACCCACACCATTTTCTATAAAGAGTACCCTGGAGGTCCAAAGGAACTAGACAAAAGTATTCAAGGAGGAGAGTTGTTCTTCACAGTGGTCCTCAATCCAGTAAGTATAGTGTCAGTTTGAAATGTTTGAACAAAATTAATGAAAGGAAAACACACCTGTGGTCTCCCTTCTAGAGGATGGCAGGAGTCCCAGTCCTTTCTTTGATGATATGTGTCATTTCAGGCATAGAATCATACAATGGTTTGGAAGGGACCTTAAAGATCATCCAGTTCCAGCCCCCATATCAATAGAGAAAATTCCTTGGATGAGGAGGGTATTGGGACCATAGCAGTGCTTTGGCAGTTTATGGATTTGAACTGAAAGTTACTGGGCTTAGCAAAGGAGATTGAGAGGAAGGCACAGTAACAGCATTTTGAGTCTGGACGAAATATATTCCATGTTGAAGCACAGCCAAAAACTGCTTTACAACAGCAGGGAAACAGCAAAATTTAATGTGGGTGCTTGAGGCATAAGCCTTTGAAATTAAAAGAGGTAAGAGAGCAGAGGGGAGGACAAGGTGAGAGGTGAAACAATCATGATATTTTGGTATAAATCAACTTTGATTGTCCCTGCCTGACACGCTTGAATGTGAGTACAGTAACGCCTTTTTATATATTACAGTTAGGTTTTTGAGTCCTGCATTGCTGTGTAGATTGTGTGAACACCTGGTTCTGAAAATTGTGATATCCCCAATACAGTACTGGCTAAAAAAAATTGAAGTTAAATACATTATTTTCTAAATATAACTGTAAATGAATACTAGGCCAAAACCTGCCCAGGACCAATTGTTGAAATCCTTTTAGGGCATGTCTTTGTGCAGGTGATGCATCTGGTTTCAAATATCTGCCTATAAATAGTTTCTAAAGGTCTCAGCATTAGCCTGGAATGTAATAATTTTGAAGATTTGGGTTTGCATCTTTGTTGTTTTTTTGTATTGCATGTATTTATATTGTAATTTGCAAGTCAGAGTTGGGCAAAGATTTAGACATTAAAATGAAAACAAAGTAGCTTTAGGAGTCTGTCTAATTATGAAGTGGCATTTTGAACTTCATAAACTTTCCTGTATTCTCATTAAAATTGCTGAGATTTCTTAATGTGGAAACACCCAGCTTTTCAGAGGATTCAAAAATTCCCACATGAGGCATTTTCTAAATGTTATTTTTCACTGATAGAAAAGTAAGAACAGGAAACACTAACCTAGGAATCATTACAGTGTCAGCTAACCAATATTGTGAACAATGAGAATTTCCAAAAATGGCTGTGAATTCAATGTAAATCTTAACAAATTCCTTCATTGTTTAATTTGGATGACTGATCTTGAGTGAAGGGAGTTTTTGAGGTGTAAATCCCAGCTGAGACTTCAGTGAGTACCCTGCACTGAAAGAAGTGCCCCCAAGAGCAAAGCCCAAAACTTCTCTGTGGTTTGGGTAGTTTTTCACAAGAGAGGCTCTGCTTCCTTGTAGTGTTCCAGATCAACCACGATCTGCAGAATAAACCACAAAGCCCCACAGTATATTTTGTGTTTTGTGCGTCTCTCTTCAGGATCCTGCTGACTGCAGCGGCCCTCAGGCAAGATCATGCTGTCAGAATCTTCCACCAAATGTTTTACAGGAGAAAAAAAACCAGCAAGTTTCAGCAGCCCTGTATTATTAGTATACTGCCTTTATTTTCCCCCACATTATCAGCTGAAGAATTGACTGACAGGGAGGTTGATAAACTCACAGACTGATTTAGCCAGGGAATTCTGTAGCAAAGCCACAAGGAAAACACGCATTGTAGAAGTGTGGTGATGAGTATCTCACCCAATCAGACAGATCTGTGTCTTTGTTTTACTATCTCACGTTGTTACTATTTTTCCTAGCACTGTATTGACTTTAAAACATTTTACCAAGTATTTTAGCAGCTAGGCTTGTTAGAATCTTCAGTGACTTCAGATTGGTCTGTCTTTATGTGCAGTATTCAGTGAAATTCTTGGATTAGTAAAACGAAGTTCTGTTCAGTGTCTCTTAAAATGAAGTTGTACCAGTCTCTTAAGTATCTCTTGTAACTGGTGAAGGAAGTGAGCCATTAGATTTTGAGCTTTGTATAAGGATGAGGTGGGTATAGACCCTGCCATCAACCACATCATTTCTTCTCAGGTGTGCTAGTGAATCTCTCTATCAATACTGGCCAAGGCTCTCTCAGTAATTCTGATAACCCAGTCCCAAAATACCCTTTGAACTATGGAAGGTACAGGTTGGGAGCTCTGCTATCTTACAAGATGAATGTTTAAAGGGAACCAACAGTTCATGAAAAATTTCAATACTTTTTCTACCCCTAAGGAAAACAAACACAAAAGATTACAGTAATTGCATTACATGCACTTCCACGCACTACCTGCCAAAGTACGGTGTGTCCACGGGTGGAAAGTAGAGGGAAAATGCCCTGTGGAGAGGAATTTGCTGAAAGCCTTGAAATGGTTGACAGCCCAACAATGAAAGTAATGTGTAGCCAGCTGTGTGTTCTCCACATGGTTACTGCAGTGCTGATCAAGAGGGAAGACTGTAAATGCTTTAAGCCCTTTGTCTGATTGATCTTAAAATAATTGTAATCTTCGTCTGCGCTCAGTTCTAAGTATTATTTTCTTCTAATTTTTACCTCTCTCCAGTTGCAGTGAGTAGAGCTGTTATTAAGCTAATTGACTTGCAGCAAGGGAGAAATTATCTCCTTTAGCACTAAAAGTGAGAGGATTTGTGTGAGCATCAGCAGAACCTACTGTATCTTAATGTGACCCTGAAAGAAACGAATACCCAGGCTCTGGCACTACGGAGGGAAAAACAAAACCAAAGGCATTCAGGCTCAAATCTTCCCTTTCTGTCTGTCCTGCTTGACACAACCTCATATTTAATTGTACTGAGTGTGAGAAGCAGGAAAGATGGTTCCATTTGACAAGCGTGAGTGAGAAAGGCATCAGTTTCATCTGCATCCTTCCTACCTGTTCTTCAAAACCCACCCATAAAAGCCAGGCAGAGTCTGGTATTTTGTGGGTGGAATAGAAAAAAACCCAAAAAGTCCTAAATGAACAGGCATATGGAAAGGCTGTGGAAAAGACAGGATTAGCTGTCTCATTAGAGGTGATTCCTTGTGACAGTGTACAGGAGGTGCATCGAAATTGTGGGCAATAAGAAACTTGGCCCTTCTGTGATCCTTAAAATAATCAGGTGGAAAGCCTTGTATGCAAGTGGTTTATTCTATCACTGTGTCAGTCTGGTGGAGCAAATCCAGCTGTTCCTGAGCCTCTGAATACCTGAAACAAAATGTTCTGAGAAACTTGGAAACCATATCAGAACCGCAAGCAGAGTGTGCACAATGCCAAATTAATTGGAGTATAGGTGTTCTGAGAGTTACACATACTCTTGTGGCCTGTAAACATTTGCTCAGCAGCTAAACTCTCAGCAATATACTAAATTGGTAATGCATCTGCTCCTAGTGCCTAGCTGAGCCCACATAATTAATTGTCAGTCATAACTGAACTTCATTTTGGAGTGTTGTGCATGACTTCATTGAGTTGAGAGGCCTCAGTGCTGCCTTTTCATGTTGTTGCACAGATTGGAGGGTGACACAGTGCCCGTGACAAAAGTACCTTGATGATAATATGATTTAATAATATGAATTTATTCAAGTTGGAATTGCCTGCAATAAATCTATATATGGTAAAAAAACATGAGCGTATGCCCAGTATGTAATAAATGTTTATTACCGATTTTTTTGTAGACAAACTCTTCTAGTCACAGATTTAAAATGCCAGAATAATTCATCTGTTTAACATCATCAGTATCCTGAAAGTCTCAGGCCTCCCTCTATTCCTCTGATGGGGAAGGAGTGCAGAAATTCTGGGGACAAGCTGCAAGGGGAAGGCAGAGTAGAATAAAGCACCTTGACTGCTCTGATTTGAAAATGTGTGAGAGCAGGGAAGGAGCTGCTTCCTAGAGGCCAGATTTAGTCCCAAGCCATCATTTTAAAAGTTGTCTGCATTCCATTTCAGTTCCCTCGTGAAAGATATTAAATCCTGTGGAGACTGTGCACTGAAGTGCAACCAAGATGATAGTTTCTGTATGAGGAACAGCAAAAAAGGGTGATCCTCCTGCACTGAGAGAAAGAAAATGCTGAGATGCCCTGAAAGAAATTATTTGAGAAGAGTGCTGGAAATAATAAAACCAAATGAGCTCTTTTCATCTGAAAGGGAGGTTAAAATGCTTGTTAGAGTAAATATAAATCCATTCACAGCTGCTTCCTTTTTGAAGAAGGAATAAAGAAATATGTGAAACTCGGCTTGTAGTTTACAGCATTTCCCAGAGGTGCAACAGTATTGAACAAATAGTATTATTTACTAGCTCTGGCCTTGTGAGATGCCCATGAAGGATTCTTTTTAAATCTCCTGATCGCTGGTTCTAAGAGAATAAATCTTCAGCAGTGTAGTGTGCTATTAGTTGCAGAGAAAGAGTAATCACTCTCCTTAGTTAGAGCCTTTTTGAGTGAATCAGGATGTGGTGTGATGGAGCAAAACAAAGCATCATAACTCAATGTGGAAAGCAAAAAAGCATTCATTATGTGTTGTCTTGGTGTGAAACACCATCCCTCCCAGCTCGTCTGGGGTGGTTTTGATGCCCTACAGAAGGAAAGGGGACCTTTTCTTTAATGTGAAGTCACGTATTAGATCAGGTATTTGGTTACATGAAGTATGGACTTCTTTACAAGAGTCAGTCATTCAAGTTTTAAACCAGCATTTGATTGTCTGTATTATAAATAATTAACTATAGTTTTTGACATTAAAAAAACCTTGTAAAATGGGAGCTAAGGTCTCTGATGTATTTTTCCCCTTCACTGGCACAGTTTTATGTGCTGGAAATTATTTATGATGATATGTCCAATCAGTTTTTCAGCCTGCACTCTGACATTCTTAAAATTACAGTGATATTCTCTTCAGGGGAAAAAATAATACATATTTTCCCCAAACTAGCAATCTTTTCAACTGCCCTTGCTTTTGCTTTCATGGCAGTGCTGTAGCTGTTGGCAGGTGAGGAGCTGCCAGGAGGTGAATTGACATTAAAAATGCCAGAGGTCAGCCCAGGTGTGGGAAAGAAAGAGGCTGTCAAGAAAACAAGTTAACCTTTTTTATGGAAACCTGCTGATTGTACCTTTGCTGAGAACAACGTTGTCCTGTGGCTGGTCTGTTCCTGCTTTGAGAACTGAAATAAAAAAGGAAACTTGAAAAGGTTATACATTTGGTTGCCTAAAGGGGAGGGGTTTTCAATCTCAGTCCTGTCAGCAGTAGATTCCAGTTTTTCATTCTTCTTCTTTTTCTTTTTTTTTTCTTCTTTTTTTTTTTTTTTTTTAAATTGAAGGCTGGAATTCCTTTACAAAAGATCAACTTCAGTTCCTGAACTAATTTCAGAATTATGGCCATGATAAGCCTTTCTTTTTTTAAAGTGGCTTACATCGGGTCTTACTTTAAATAGAAATTGCTCATTCATGGCATTAGCAGATTTATTTATAAAACGAGTCATATTTCTAATTTTTTAGTGGAAATCAGTCTGGAGAGTTTATCTTGGGAGAGTTCTATTTAAAAAAAAAACTTCAAAACAGAACTCAGTGGTAGAGAGGTGAGGGTTGCAGATTTCAGCGTAAGAACAGTTCAGTGTAAGAACAGTAAGTACACTGTCTCATCAGTGAAGAGTTACCTTGGAAAATGGCTCGTTGTACAAAACAGACGTTTCAGTCTTGAGCCCATGAGAGACCATCCTTGCAGTCCATGTATTTCTGCTCTGCTCATCAGCACACTTCAGGTGCATCCAAACACCTTTCCTATGAGAAGCCTCCTTGGAAGCATTGCTGCCATTGGGAGTGGGGAAGTGCAGTTGGATCACGGGATGGAGCGAGGAGGGTGTCTGAGCATTAGTTTCAGTGCTGGGAGAGTAAAATACCAGCAGCCTTAAAACTTGGGGATTTGTTGTATTTGGGAGTGTTTATGCACACTTGTTTGGATGTATTCAGTCGGGTTTCACAGGGGTTTTTTGCTGTTTCTGTGTATGATTTGTCTGTCAGCCCAGTGCTTGCAGACTGGGTTTGTAGAAGAGATGAGTTCTTTATCCTGTAGAATTTAGTGCTGGAGCGAGGAGGTTTAAATCATAGCAGTAGAGGTCAGCTACCTCTTGGTCACTGCCTTCTTTGCTCTTCCATGGAAACAGAAATCACATTTTTAGCATTGCATTTGTATTCCAGTTAAACTCGTGAGCACTGTTTTTGCTGTATCCTCCATTAAATAAATTTACATAAAGATTATGTCAGTATTGCCCACCCCAGGGTAGGATTGCATATCCTGGTGCTCACAGAGCTCATGGGACCTGTTCCAGCGTTTTCCTCATTGATTGCATTGAGCTGACTTGAGAAGAAGGATGTAATTCAATGAAGAGCAAGGGTAGGAAGGGCTGTGTGAATGTGATCCAAGTCCTGCAGCAATAAATAAGAGCGAAATGCAAATGAGATTTGTGTTATCTGGGGTTGCACTGCCATCTAGTGATCCAGAGACTCAAGGTGTGCTGTCTTTATTTCGTCTGCTGCAGATCAGCATCTTCATGACACATTTGTCAAACTACGGAAACGACCGCCTGGGCTTGTACACCTTTGTCAACCTGGCCAACTTTGTTCATACCTGGACAAACCTCAAACTGCAAACCCTTCCTCCAGTTCAGCTGGCTCACAAGTATTTTGAACTATTCCCTGAGCAGAAGGACCCTCTCTGGCAGGTAGGCAGGTTTGCTGATTGAGAGATCAGAAAAGAATTGTCTTGATGGCGTTTCTTGTGAAATTCATTGTTTTGGTTTCCTGTAGAGAAAACCATTCGTATTTTTAGATTTACCAGTTGGTTCCTCCAAACAGCTTAGTGAAGCTTCAGTGTGTGATTGTGTTACCTACCACTTGTAAAAGGCTGCGAAATTAAGATGTATTAAGATGTATAATTAAAATTATCTTTAATTCATTTTATTTGTGACTGTAGTTTTTAAAATGTGGGGAAAGGCAGGAAAGCGCATGTTGTGTTATTTCCCTTCTCCTTCTGGAACTAACAGCAGTGAAGCGTTTGACAGACAGAGGTGTATATGTATATTCTAGCAGTTAAAGAAATGAACTTTTCTCCAAGTGTATAAGGAGGAAAAGAGCATTAAGACCATGGATACCCTAATGCTAAACTGATTAACCAAGTAGAAATAGATTTAGAAAGATTAGAAAGTTATACAAAAGGCTGAGAACTACCCAAGGAAGAAGTTTCCCTAGAAGCTGTAGGTACCTGGATCCTTGCAGTGATAATATGTAACCCAAATATCATCTTCTTGAGGTGACTTGATAGAAATACTCTGAGGAGCAAACGTTATTAAATCAAACATTAAAATGTATTTCAGCTTGCCTACTCAAATGTTTTCCAGCCTTGGATATTGAATTGCCAACTCAGAGTCTGAGATTGCAAATTCGTACTTTAATATCCATCTTGAAATTCATGCTGTTATTGAATAAAACATTGAACCAGGGGGGAAAATGTCAGCAATTCTGCATCATACTAAGATAAAATGAATTTAAAAATGGAAATTAGCCTGTAGCCAAATTACTTGAAAAATTAGAATGACTTAGAAAAGACATTTGTAAGTAACAGTGACTAAGACATACTGAATATGGTGTATTTTGTCTATAATGCACATTAATCTGAGTACAGTTACATATTTTTAAGCCTGGAAAGGGTGCATGAAGATAATTCCCTTCACCTCCGGGCAGTACTGCCAAACAACAGTGTCAAAACCTGTTTGCAAGTAGGATTTCCAAAGCAAATCTAAACTGATTCAGTTGTAAAGCAGCAAATGAAAAAAACAAGATTAATATTATGTACTGATTTGAACTGGAGGATCAGAATATATATGTGTATGGAAAGCCTTAAATCATAATTAATTTACCCTTTCAGTTTAAAAACTGCAGCACGTATAGTGTGGTAACTGTTCTAGTAATGTAAAATTAAAAATCAGTGATTAGATAACTCATCAGCAATTTTAAGTCTTCCTAACTTGTATGTCATTGATATATTTCTACATGGGTGAAAAATTGGTCATTTATACATAAAGATAATTTAAGAACCTTCTCAGGTGTGATGAGCAGTGACATTCTGACTTTTCTTCTCTGTTGTAGAATCCCTGTGATGACAAACGGCACAGAGATATCTGGTCTAAGGAAAAAACCTGTGACCGATTGCCAAAATTCTTGGTTGTAGGACCCCAGAAAACTGGTGAGATTTTATTGCATTTCAGCAAGATAAGCTGTGTGTAACTTGAAATAATTGTACTCGGGCTGCTGTGTAGAGATCTTGATAATCTAACAGCATTTTTTAATTTTCAGATATCATCCAAGTATGCTTTTATAGCGTGAGTTACAACAGCAGACAGTAAACATAAATAAAAGGCAGGGTTCAGGTGTGTGTCAGATTTTGGGGGCTTTATGTCAAAATGAGCAACACTTTGATAAATCATCAATAAGACAAACTCTTGTCAAAGTGGAAAGAGGAGATGGCAGCACAGACATTTTTCCAAGGGTCGGATTCTGAATTGCAAGTACTTATCTGTCCCACAGGTGTCTTGTTTATAGAAACCTGTTATTTCTTGGCATTTATTTCAAGTCAGGAGGTTTCTAATGGACAGTTTGAATTGCAAGATTGCAGTAGTTTATAAATTAACTTAATGGTTAATTTTCTTCTCTGTAATCAGAAAATTGCATATGTGCTTACTTTCATCTTCACCAATCCCTAATAGCTCCTTGAGTGCAAGAGTTCTACATTATTTTTTGTGACAGTCTCATTTAAACCAATAATTATTTTTAAAACACAGTTATTATAAGTGTGAAAAGCAGATTTCAGGCATTGGCATTCCAGTTCTTTTGTTAACTATTTACAGTTCTTTAAATGTGTTCATTCTGAAAGCTCAGAAAGCACAGCACCTTAGGTAATATAAATCAGTGTTCCCTCACTGAAATGGAATGGAATAAAGCTGGTTTAGTCCATCTGTGAGTATGATTCCCCTCAGAAAGTGTGTGTGTGTATGTTTTGGGTTTTTTTTTTAAATCTTGGACTTTTATCCTATTTGCAGGTACCACAGCCTTGTATTTGTTCCTGATCATGCATCCTTCCATCATTAGTAACTCCCCCAGCCCAAAAACCTTTGAGGAGGTACAGTTCTTTAATAGAAATAACTACCACAGGGGGATTGATTGGTAAGATGGGTTATTAGTATAAATATACAAGTTTATATATTGTGAACAATACAAAAATGGCATTACTGTTGGTAATGGTAGCTGTGCATATATAGAATTAGATAAGGAAGAACCTTCAGTGAAATGAGAAAAATGCAAGTGAAGAATGATCTTACTACAGAATATCATAAATGCACTAATTTTTGTGAGGCTTTCTTGTATAAATCCATATATTAATATATGCAAAACAGTAACAAAATATGTTTTTCTCATTCTCACATGCCTTTGAAGTTGGGACAGTAATGGTTGTTAGTTGGATATATGGATACAAAAATTACGTTCCTGTTGTCTTATTTCTTACGAGAAAAAAAAAATCAGAGGGAGGCATTTTTTTTTTTCCTTGAAATAGGATTTAGAAATAGTAATCATGTAAAGGGGGGACAGGGAAAGCCTCTCAAAATGTTCTTTAAAAATCAAGGAATTGGGAGAACATGTCTCTGTAGGTTAGTGAGTGATGGTGAAACAAAGCACGTGTCCCTGGTACCATGTTCCCTGTGGATACCAGGGAGTCACAGGCACAGCTCCACCAAAGTCACTCTTGACTTCTCCTGCTCTCAGAAAGGGCTGCGCTGGAAAGCACTACACGATGGAAAGCGGTAACGTGGCGCAGTGGCTGGGGAGCACCAGTGGAGGATTATTGATTTTTTGTCTTGTTTCTTTATTTTACCCCCAGTTTAAGGGAAAGTAGTTTTCTTGCCTTTGACTTCGTATTCATCCATAAAATTGCCAGGGTGAGCGCTGTTCTGTGGTCTCAGCGCAGACGCGTCAGATCCAATTTGTTTGCAGTCACTCGCTTTTCAGAGTTGGAATTTTTGCAGCAGATTCTTTCTGGAAAGTGTGGGGAGTCGGCCAATTACTGCCAGTTGGGAGGTGCTGGACGAACGACTGGGAATGGGAAGGCTGCCCTCTTGCTGCTGAGGCTTTTGGAGACAGTGAAGATGACAGGCAAGGAAGGCCTAGGAGCTCCACACTGATGGAGACAGCCTAAGTGCAGTGAGCCAGTTCTTCCACAGAATCAGGATCTTCATGTTGCTGGAAGACCGCTTTGCTGCTTCTCTCGTTCCTCCTGCCATATCCACTTCCTTAAGGTGCAGATACAGTTTGGCTGCCAGACCTGTGCCAGATTACCTTCCCCTTAGCAGTGGTGAATAAAGCTCATGGTGGTCAGCCTGTATAGACCGGACACATCCTCTTGGCAGGTTCTCCCCACAGCACCCCCCTCTGCACTGGGTGCCCCTCTCACCACTGCCAGGTTCGCACACGTGAACCTTGGATCCTCACAACTGTCCATTGGTATAGCTGCTTAATTTTAGATTTGCATTCTGTCTGCCACACAAATCTCTCAGACTTTCTAGTCTGATAGTGTGTTTTAATGCTGGCTTGTAATGAGCTTACTGAGTGGTAATGAGATGAAAGCTCTCTCCTCATTAGTCCATTAATTGGCTAGGATTCTTGCAAGAATCACAAATCACAATCAGTTCAATTTCTTTTGGGGTTGTGTAGATACAGCTTCATCCCTGACCCTAAACTGAGGTTTTAGCCAGGCTTACCTTTAGACCAAAGCTAGAAGAAGAGCTGCTTTCAGCCCTCATGGCCTCAATATTACCATTTTGAAAGCAGTATAGGTGTAAGTTGTCATCAGTGGTCTTCAGGAGAGGTTGTTTTAAATGGCATTTATTTATTTTATTTATTTCAGTGCATCTTCCCCACATAAGCGGGCTCTTTTGAGTGAAAGCAATGCTGATACTCAGTATCTTTTTCTTACAGTTTTGCACTGTAATTGATGTCAGCAAAAAGGCACATTTGGAAAACTCAATTTCTGCTTTTGACTTCAGCAGTTTGTTCTGACTGAAAAGTGAGAATTTGCTAATTATAAGAAGATATATGAATATTGTAACTTTTTCATCCAGTTACAAAAAAATGGCTGCAATGTCTAGTTTTATACAGTGAGAAGAAAGCTACAAGTAAAATATGATCAAAAATATAATATGAACTTTTGTTTGCTTCTATTTGGCAGTTAGCTATTATTTTGAGTATTATATGCTTAACAGATTTATCAACCTTTGTGTGATTTTTAAGTAAACCTGAGGATGATGTTGCTTTCCCAGGTACATGGATTTCTTCCCCACTCCTTCTAATGTCACCACTGACTTCCTCTTTGAGAAAAGTGCCAACTACTTCCATTCTGAGGAAGCTCCCAAGAGAGCTGCTTCCCTCATCCCCAAGGCCAAGATCATCACCATCCTGATCGACCCATCCGACCGGGCGTACTCCTGGTACCAGGTACAGACCTTGAAGAACGCAGGCAGGCACAAACCCGGGTTTCCACCTTGAGTCCTCTCTGTGTATCCTCTCAGGATATATGTGTATAAGGGGTTTGGATAGTGCAAGCTTTCATTCCTCAGTCATTGACCACAGGTGATCACACATGGGCTGAGGTATATGTCCTAATCCTGGAAATACTTAAGGGTTGAAATACCAGAAAGCACCTTTTCAGAAGTCTGCCTATAATATAAACATGTGAAAGTGTTTACTTGATTTAATTTATGTAAACAGCACATACAGAAATTAGTCTACAGACAGTTATCTAGTTCATGCTCAAAATACAAGATAGATTATGAAATTGTTGTCAGTAAGACAACCAGTTTTGTCTCGTTTTCCCAGTTTTTTATGGTCTGTAACATTCCAGCGATGCAACTTCTTTTACAGCATCAGCGATCACATGAAGATCCTGCAGCTCTGAAATTCAGTTTCTATCAGGTGATCACAGCTGGTCCTCGAGCCCCCTCTGAGCTCAGAGCTCTCCAGAAGAGATGCCTGGCACCTGGATGGTACGCTATCCATATTGAAAGGTGGCTAACTTACTTCCCACCTTATCAGGTGAATAAGACTGTAACTTGACATCCTAACCTTAGAGATTTATATATATTGTCTTAAAGTTTACCTTTGTAAAAGCCTTGCCTACTGAATGCTGATCCTTGGGGACATTCTACAAATCATTACCCTCCTCCTGGCCCTGTGTAGGACCAGGCCTCAAAAGATGCACATCCTAAGCCCTGAACATCATGTGATAACGCAAGGCCAGGCAGACAATATCACGTGATCAGTATCTCCTTGGCAGATTTATTTCTGGAATGGATTTTCATGACATTAGCAGTGTGTCTGGCACTGCTCCCCACCCAACAGTTAAAGCTACTTCACTTGAGGGAGGTTGGCTGCAATCCAAACCTTCTGTTTATCCAGGACTCTTCTGGCTGAGACAAGTTGGCTGCAGTCTGCACCTTCTGTTTTCCCAGAGTGTGCCAAGGAAGCTCTGATGCATCTAGTTGGTGTTATTCTCCACATACTCTCTTTTCAGCCAGCCTTGTATCTCTCTTCGTGAGATTCACAATACTGTAGTATGATGGTACTCTTATGAAATTCTCTACGTTATGTTTTCATTAGCTTTTCTCCAAAATCAGTGCATGAATATTGAACAATAAGCATTGTCATGCAGATTTTTACCAGATTTTACATCCCACAGTGATAGTGAAGAACTTGTAGCCTTATGTTTTCTCTGTAAAAGTAGTAGCCATTAATATAATTTTTTCTTGGCTGGACCAATCTCAGTTTCCTGCCAATTTTCTTATCTTTCTAGGTCCTTCATTATTATTTCTCTGTTGTCACAACACCTTCCAATTTAATATCATTTCAGATTTAATTAACATGCCATTTACCCAGGTCATTAATGATGATGATAATTAAGACTGGACCAATTATCATTTCCTGGTGCAGTACTCTCCATGTAATGAAGGAGTTTGACAGAGGTGGAAGTTTCAGTTTGAAGCTCAAAATAATGAATTTTAAATTAAACTTCCATTTATTTTATCTATTGTAGTTGCTCATTATTGATGGACAGCAGCTGAGAACTGACCCATCTACCGTAATGGATGAAGTACAGAAATTCCTGGGAGTCTCTCCTCACTATAATTACTCTGAAGCCCTAACGTGAGTTAATTAAGTGATCATTTTCACATGTTCCTACATTCCTAAAATACCAGTTAGTCTGTAAGTAGGGTCACTGCAAAATAAAGCCTCTCAGACTTGTTTGAGCTGTCAGGAGGATGTATTCTTCAGAACACAATTCAGGGTCGAATTTTCCACAGCTCATCCACTGAGCCACTCAGTGCTGACAAACGGACAAAGCTTTGTGAGAACTGGATTCTTTCGGATTCTGACACTTAGATTTGGTTGACCTTAAAATAAGGCTGATAACTTTGGGGTTTACTCTCTTAAGTCTTCAGTCTAAACTTCGGAGATTTCTCCTCCTTGCACTATTTTACAGCTTTTACACTGCAAGATATTTGTTTCAGGTTCGACTCCCATAAGGGATTCTGGTGTCAGCTCCTGGAAGAAGGAAAAACAAAGTGTCTTGGAAAGAGCAAAGGCAGAAAATACCCTCCTATGGATTCTGAGGTAAACTGTTATGCTCATTGGCATTGTGCAGGGATTCAGCTGCCACGTATAGGACATGATGCAGGCAAAACCATAAGAAGGAAGAGAAGATAAAATGAAGTGCTTCTGAAACTCTGTCCTCTTTATGGACTTAAGCAGCGGGGGCTCTGCAGTGCATGTGTTTCCTCAGTCATGGTCAGATACTTATATTTGTGTAGCCCCTTGTCTCTGAGAGTAGTTAGACCCTGACAAATAATGCAGACTCTCATCCAGTTTTAAGAGAGGGTAGATTCTGTTTCCATGAATTTTCTAAGTACTTTCCCCAGACAAATGCTCAAATGAGGAAATGTCCATCAGATCAAATGCTGCAGCAGTTTAGTCTCATGTAACTTTTATGTTGATTCTGTCCTGCATTCCCATTTCATTTAGTCTGACTAAAATGCAAATAAAAACTTACAGTTTGAGCAGCAGTAAAAGTTAATGTACCAAGTCAGCAGGGATTTTTTTCTCCTGGTACTCAAATTGTAAGTAACTTCACATTAGTAGAGTTGTAGTGGCACAAAGTCATTGAGTGAGAAAGATTTTGGTCAGAGATAAGACAAGACAATTTGTTTACTGTTGTCTTTTTCAACACTAAATACTTCTGAAAATGAGGTTACTAACTGATAGATGTCTACATACAAAGATAATTTAGAACCTTTCATTTCAATCACAGTGCAGTAAATTCAAAGTTACTGCATCAACCTCAGTGTGATTCTATATTTACATGACTATCTGAGAGTAGAATCAAATCCTTGACTTCACCGTTCATTTGGACAACCTCTGCTTTTTTTTGGAATTATCTTTTAGAGTTCAGCTCCTAACTGAAGGGCTTAAACTTGCATGCAGTAGATAGCATAAAACCGTATAAACTGTGCAAGAGAAAGTAAAGTTTTGACACACGTCAAACAAACTTTGAAACATCAATTGCACAGCAACTGCAGTACAGCATTTTATTAAATAAAAATACCTCCTTTTGTATCCATCAGTGCAGGGCCTTTCTGTCAAACTACTACAGAGATCACAACGTGGAACTGTCAAAACTTCTTCACAAATTGGGACAACCCCTGCCCTCGTGGCTGAGACAGGAGCTGCAGAAAGTGAGATAGCATTGGAAAACAGCTGTTTGAAATCTCCTTTCCACACTTCAGTCATCATACCTAAACTGTCCAGCAGCTACCAGAAGGTCTTGTAAGATATACCTCTTCAAAAAAGTGTAAAAGATAGAAATTATTTCCATATGCTGGCATGTGGATTGTAAAAAAATACATGCATTTCTTAGAGCTCTGGTGGGCCAGACCTTTCTTACAAACGTTTCTGGGCCTGTGGACTTGTGGACTACTGTGAGCAAATGTGGAAGCTATTTACAACTGGTAAAAGCATCAGAGATACATGACCTGTCCAATTTCATGGTAAATATTTACATTTTTATATATCCATTTGAAAGTATTGTGTCTCATGTAGGTTTTGTAGCCCATTGTTAGGCTGCTGACAGTTTTTCTTACTGTTTGGTTATGGTGTTGCATAAGGTAAGAAAAGTTGATGTAGCACAAAATGCCAAGTGTACTTCTGCCTTTGGAATCAGCTTGGTAATACCCAAAGTGTGTACAAACACAGGTGAGAAGTACAGTTGATATGACCTATGTGATTTAGCTGTGCACAGCAACTAAATACACAGAGCAAACTCTGGAAGCCACAGGCAAAAGCAGTGTAGAAAAAACCAAACTTATAAAAACAAAACTCTGGTAAGAATCTGTGATTATATCCTGTAACAACAAACCCTTACAGTGTGGTAAGGGCCTCTGTCCATAGTGGTGTCTGATCTTGTACTGACTGAAATGTTAGAACATAGCCATTATCTGAACAGAAGTTAATTTGGACATGTGAAGCACGAAAATTGCAGTATAGTCCTCATGAGCAGTATTAAACAATTGTGACCCAAACTGGAGCAGTAGAAGAAACTCCTAGTTCTGTGAGTGGCCAGATCCAGGCACTCACAGGCTTGCTGTGAATCAGGAGTATCTACACTGAAATGGATGAAAAACTTGAGCAGAAAGAAATCCATACTTTTATTGCCTTGAGTTACACCACTGTTCCCTTATTTGCCTTTTTGCATTCCGAGATCCTTCAACCTCATCAGAATTGTAGCACCTTTCAATAACATTCAGTTTACGTCAGCTGCAAAAATCTATCAGATTTCAAGAAGAAAATACTGATCCTGGTTCCAAACAGCTTATTAATATTTGGTATTAAAAGTTGAGAAAGAAGATCAGTGACAACTTCAGCTGAGTGTAGCTCCTCCACTGAACTTTGGCTCGGAGCATTTCTAAAGGCATGAAGGGGTAGTGAAAACAAAAGAGAACTACAGTACTAAATGCAGTGTTTTATACAGTAGCTCTTATAATGTTTTCATACTTTGTTTTAGGGTGAATACTTAAAAACATGCATCAAATGGTGGAAAAACTTTCTGTGTCTCAGTGCTGTTTTACGACATTTCTGTAATCATATGATTTAACTTTCAAGGTAATGGAATGGAAACCAGTCTGTTATTCCCTCAATAGAAAACAGATGTTGAGATCCTTACTGTACCTCTAACTGGTAATCTTTATTATTTATTGATTTTGTCTATGTAGTACGTGGTTTTGATAAGCCTGTAAAAAAAAAATCTAGACAAATTTGCTGTATATACCAGTATTCTTTACACATCACATTTTTGCTAAGGGAATATGCATGATTAATGATGAGGACCTACTAGAGTAGATATTTTTTAAGATGAACATCTTGATTATTTATTAGAATGAGAATTTTCATTTCATTTTAAATATTCACTGTCGTGTGGATTTGTCTCAAAAGCTGACTTGTCTTAAAATACTTCTGGTTTGATGAAAGTAATGCTCTGGATTCTGAACATCTGTAAAAGCAAGTACTCTGCATGCTATGGACAGCTCATGCTTCCTGCAAGCATATAAATAGATTTGTTACAACTACACTGAATAACTGGAGAAAATACCTGGGGTTTTCATCCCGGCACGATTGATTTTACCCTTGATGTAACCTGATGTGACATCACTCAAACACTCCTAAAAAATCCGCAGGGATTGCACAAAGCTCCTGTTGTGCACTGCTGCCTCAGTTACTCCGTGTTCTTCAGTGGAACAATCAGAAAATAGAACAAAATGGGGAAAACCTTGGGCAGTGTCAAGTGCCTGATATTTTCAGGGTAAGAGAACAATCTGCACAGAGATTTGAGTGTCTCCTACACGCAGGAGGAATGGCCTTCAGCCACATTCATAGTTCGTTCTTTGTTTTAAAGAATTCCCTCTCTGTCTTCTTTCCCTGGGAAAAGAGTGGGAATGAGTGGGCAGCCAAGGACAGAGCAGTGATGGGGATATGCACATTGATCACATTGTCCCCTGGGAAATTGTCCAGCCCAGCTGTGGTCACCGTGAGGTGCTGGGGTAATAAATCCTCCACATGCACGACCTTGGCCTTGGGTGGATTATCACTTTGTTGTAAAAGAATGGTATGAAGCCATACCTCTTTTCTCCAGAGCTTTTCTTCTTAAATATGTTCTTATATTTAACAGGAGCCTTTAAAAAACAGAGTGACATTTAACATGCTTGGTGAAGGATGAGGAGGCTGAGCACAGCATGCAGACAGCAGCTAGATGAGTTATTCCCCGTGTCATGGGATGGACACGAGTACAGCAGAGTAAGCAAGTCATACCACATGAGTTACCTAGTAAAGTTTAACATCTCTCTTCACAGCTTATCTACAACCAGTGTTTGATTTCCAGAGACAGACTATCAGTATTACTACTCTTAAAAAAATACTGATTTCTTACAACGAATTCCTATTTGCTAGTCGAAGTCAGATGTTTGATTGTGGCTGGTAACACAGCCATGGTTTCTGTTCCCCTCGTAGGTAACTGCACAAGCAATTTCTTTGACAAGTGCTTGATTATTTGAGCTTCACCTTTTATTTTCCTAAATCAGATTCTGAAATTTGCTTTCTGCAGACCTCTGTGCCATTAAAAACCAATGTGTGGTTGTGAATAGAAAGTGACCACTGGGGGGGTGTAAACACAGAGACTGATATTCAATTTCCTAATTATTTGAGCAAACATTCCTGAAAATACTGTGGTATTTTCCCAGTTCTACTTGTGCAGAAAGAATTAGTTTGAATGATTTGCAGACTATCTTGTACAGAATATCCTTTTTCATTGCTTAAAAATGTGAAACTTCCTCAGGAAGAAATTAAATAGATATTTCGATGTTTATAGATGTAATACTCTTGTCATTCACATTGAATGAAAATTGCTGGAAACATTTTTCTCAGAGTTTTTTTAAATAAAAAAAATAGATATTATTCTGATAGTGGCATGGTATTTGAAGTGCAACAATAAACTCTGATAAGAAAATGTAGTGCTGTGTGGAAGTGCCTTTCATGTTCACAGAAGTTGTCCTTTTTCAGGTCGGTTATCAGCTATTGCAGCTTGACACTGAGCTACAACACAATCCAGCAGCAGAGGAGCAGCATGAAATGTTTTCAGAAATGAAAAATATTGCTTACTCTTGCTGTGAGTGAATATGGCTGCTTTATGCAGCTGCTCGTTTTACTGCTTTTGCTTCCTGCTTACTTTTTATTTTTTGTGCCAGAAATTGCTAATGTGCTGGAGAAACATCTCCAGAGTTTGCTATTTGTAAGATAACAACGAGAATTTATTCAAATGACTTGCCTTGGGGATTCAGCAGTTGTGCCAATGCGTCGGCCTACGCAGACATGAGAAAACCCCTCTTAGGAGAAACCTCTAAAGTATGGTATGAATGTCTAAAGGAAAATTCACTGTTATCAATACATTCAGAACAGAAAAATGTACTTATCGAGCTGCTTATATCTTTGTATCGTAGGAGTGTGGAAAATGGAAAACCTACGTTAACAAAATACTGCATTCACTACAGAGATAAGATGCAACCTATAATTAAGTAGTCTGAGCTTCTTGTGTAATACCAATCTCCATAATCTATTAAGAATAACAGAAGTGAAATGATAAAGTAATAACAGGTAGTAAGCAAAGGGAAGAGATCCTTGCTGCAAATAATACCTGCTTGGCCTCTCTCTCCAATTTATCTGCTTTCATTTAGTGTTTCTTTTTAGTTCTTCAAATCACCAAATTCTTAGAGCTCAAAGGCAAAAGACACTGGGTTTTTTTTGTCTCTGTGCGCCACATGGATGAAGAAAGCACAAGAGCCAGCATCAAAGGACAAATCCCAGGAAGAGGAGGGCAATCCGCAGCTGAAACCAAGGACTAGGGAAACCTCAATGGAGGAGGTGTTTAAGACAAAGTAAGGGTGATAATTTCAAAAACATATATTGAGGCTAAGGATGATGAATAATAGTTAAATAAGATGCTGTACAGTAATTAGGGAGATTTAGACTTGGCATTAGGAAGCATTTCTTTATAGAAGGTGACCAAACCCTAAACAGGCTCCCTGGAGAGGTGGTTTATGCCCCAGGCCTGTCATTTGGAAAATGCCCAACAACAGGCTTTAATTTCGGGTCAGCCCTGAGGTGGTTGGGCAGTTGGTCCCTACTAACTGAAATAGTCTGGTCACTTCTGTTGTATTGTATTCCACCCTGTACTGATTAAAATTGAGGGTGTGGGAGTTTGATATCAACTCGCAAATTAAGCATTTGCTTATACGGACTGGAAAAGGTGTTCACCTAAAGGGATGACTTCATTTTTCTAGCACACCTTTCACAACTTCTTCTTCTTAGTCCATGGTTATCAAATAACAAGCAGGATCGTTTTGTCATTTTTGACTGGACCAAGCACAAGTACACGCATGCACACGCGTGTGTGTATCCACACAGATAAAGCAGCACCGATGTCTAGGCCGGCTGCAGGGCTCTGCTTTGGAGAGTACCTGCGGCCTCTTTTCCACGGATCCCTTAATCCGTTTGCCCTCGAGGGTTGTTACTCAGTAGCTTCAGAAAGGACCAGGAAGGGGTTGGTGCCATTTACATTTCGCGCGTTGCCCCCCTCCCCTGGGTGGTGGCCCGGCGGGCCCCGCCCACCGCCCGAGGCCCCGCCCCCCTGCCCGCCCGAAGCCCCGCCCCTGCCCGGTTGCCGCCGCTGGCGCGCGCGGGTTCGGTCGCGCGGCGAGGGGTGTCCGCGCGGGCGGGCGCGCGGGGCGGCCGTTGGCGCTGAGGGGGCGCGCGGGGCGGCCGTTGGCGCTGAGAGGGCGCGCGGCGGGCGCGGGAGGCGAAAGAGAGGCTGAGGCTCAGGCTCTGAGGCGGGGGGTGCTGAGGGTGAAGCTGACGCCGGCGGTGCTGGTGCTCGCCGACCGGGCGCGCTCTCCTCCACGGCGGAGCCGCCGCGGCAGAAGAGCGGAGAGAAGCGGGGCGATCAGCAGGTGGGTTCCGTGACGGAAAAGGCGGCCGGGTGGAAGCCGTGAGGCGGCGAGGGGCCGGGGCCCGCATGAGGGAGGGAGGGAAAATGGCGGCTGCCACGTGGCGGGGTGGGGAGCGGTGATCCATGACTCCATGGGGGCTGCCGCCTGTGGCTGACTCCCTTCCTAGGCATGGAAGAGCAGAGCCTTGCGGATTGGCACAACTTGTACCTTTTTGTGGGTATGAGTCGTTGACTGTAGCAAGTAACAAACCGAGTCTGGTGTGGGGCTGGCCGTCTGCCCCTGTAACCGTTTTTGGTTGTTTGGCTTTCAGTTTTCACCTTTTTTTTTGCCCCCGATAAGTGATTACAGCCCAGTTTTTAATTTTTTTTTTTTTTTTAATTCCGCAGGAGCGCAGAAGCTGAAAATACAGAGACGTATCTATTCTTGAAGATCCTCCCCCAAAAAGTATGTGACTGGGTGTATAGTATAATAAGCTCTTCAAGAGTGAGATTTTGATCGTGAAAAATACCGAATTGAAAATTTATGCGTAGCGATTAATCTGCTGCGACTTGTTCTCTAAAATCAAGGTATAGGTTTGGTGATTTATTTTAAGCCAGGCTTCATTTTTACGTGGTTTATTGTCAGAAAAATAGATCCAACTGCATTAGTGTAATTAGGAGGAATTGGGTTTGGGTAGATACATCAAAAAAAATCCACTATTCCTAGCATAAAAGTCACGTTGCCAGTACTCATGCAAGCCAAATTAGAGGCATCCGAATCCACAGATTTCTCGGGGATATTCTGTGTAAGGGGAATGTCTTTTTCAATAAGCACGTGAGTAGTAAGGGGAATCTGCAATTACAGGAGCAGGGGAGACACGAGGTCGATACTTAAAGCATTGTTTCAGCGCGTCCTGCAGTTCATTTATGTTTGTCTGCTGTCTTGTATATTTTCCCAGTAGCAATATTAAACTGCCTCAGACTTGTTCTAAGAGGGGAAAAACACTCTTGGGTTGTGATGACAGAAGAAGATGGGGCTAAATTCCACATGTGAATTCTAGGAGTAACTGTGACTAAAATTTTAATTTTTGCTTCAAGTGGGATGGATCTGTTTAATTTTCTAGGATTGGTGCCTTTTGTGAGCAGTAATATTCCTGCTTATCAAGCAGAGCTAGTAAAAGCTAATTTTAGGCTGGATCCTAATCTTGATTTTTAAATAAAGTTAGGATTTGGAGCTTTAATGAGAGATTTTGCAGTCCATCTCATCTTGGCAAACAGGGGCTGAAACACAGCTTACTGTGCCTAAAATTAGCCTTGGCTGTTCCTATACAAGTACAAGTAGTCCATTTTGTGCAGCTTTCAGGGATGTGCTGCTCCTCTTTGGGCTGTCGCTAAGTGTTGAGCAATTACGGTGATGGTTTTGGTAGTTCAGTGGCTGTGCTGCACTGTCCTGTGGCCGACCACACTGCGGTATTATTAAATCCAGTGACGTGCACCTTCAGCGGTGGCTCCTCTGCTGCTGAAATATGTTAAAAAGGTTATTGCAAAGAGTGTCCGTGTACTGCAGAAGCTGAAGGTAAGTCTTTAAAGTCTTGAAAATGGATGTGGAAACTTACACTCATGATTTTGGTATCTTTGCCAATATAAAGTGATCAAATCCATGAATAAACCAATAAAGAGATTTTGGCTGCAAGTGTGGTTTCTTTCTTTCTGCTGGTAACCAAGATGAGACCTGCGCATGTTCATTGGAATGACTTACACATGCCAAATCTGTCTGTTCTGGGGACACACCTTTTGGTAGCTAGGCCTTCAGTTTGGCACAATCTGTGGTTTCATGTGGCTGATGCATTGTCTGGGAACCATTCCAGGGATATGACATTCATCAGAGCTTACTGCTGCAGGGCAGAAACAGTGACTTTGAATGTAGCTGCTTTTTTCAGCTGCAGTTCCTGGAGACTCCATATTCACAAAAATAGATGGAGCTCCAGTAAATGGTGAATCACTGCAAAATCAGACAAGACATTTTACTTACGGGTAAATGTACTGCCTCAGCTAATACCACCTGTGCTGGCAGTCTCATGGAAAATTTTCCAGTTAATAAGGAAGTTTTGCAAATCGTTCTAAATAAGAAATTTAGGGTAAGGGGGCTTTGAATGGGCTGGGAAACAATCTATGGGAAACAAAACTGAGATCCTCAGCAGGCAGTGTAATTACTGCTAAGTGTGGCAACTGAGGTGGGAATTCTTGTTGGGAGTGGATGGAGTGGAAGTGTGGACTCTTAGTTACAACATGGATTAGATCAGTGGAAGTTACTTCGGGTGGTAGTGTTATGTTTTGGTTGGGAGATCAAGGAACTATTACAGGAAACATCATCTTATTTTTCAAGCATATACTTTTGCTGCCAGAGTGGAAGTACAGCTGAATGTATATTCTGTGTGGACCTATAAGTGATACCACACCTGTTTAATTAGTGGTGTGTGATTCCTCTCTCCTTTTAAACCGCCTTATCATATGACATCCTTACTGCTTGGCATTCCAAGCTCATGGCTGCCAAGCCTGGAAGCCAACAATTTGAGTGTATACTGTGAGTTTCCTTTTCTCTAAGAAGACTTGGCTCGTGTAGTAACCTTAGTGCTTCTAGAAAATAACATCTTTTCTTACTTTTCACAAGCCAGGCAGGCTGGCCCGGAGAGAGAGACCTGAGGCTGTCCCAGAACAAGGTGTGGGCAGGAAAGTGCTGCTGTTGTAGCAAGCACACTGATGCAAAGTGGCTTCCTTCATTTTTTAGTTTTGTTTTGTTTTTGTGCCTGGCTTTGGCTCTATGAAGATAGGTGGGTGTAGGTAAATGAGTTGGAAGCAGCAAGAGTAGGGCTGGGGATTGGTTTCTCCAGGAATCTTCTTGAGTATAAATACTATAGCACAGGAAGGCATGAAATAGTGGCAGTAGCATTGAAAATGGAGAATACTGAGGACTGACCTTTTGTTATATACAAGCTGTTACAGTGCTGTGAGTATTTCTGGAATTAAGGCAGCTAAGGTTCTAGGTATTCTGCATATAGGCATAAAATGGCATCTTGGTTTGTCTGGTTTACAGGTAAGTGCCCTTTTTGGGAAGTTGTTTGGGGTCAAGATAAATTTAATAGATTTTGTGTCAGCTGCAGTGAGGCTTCTGCTCTTGTATATTCTCTGTAAAATAAACAAAAACTTGGGAAGTTGAGGAGGGCTGCATCTAACCAATATTTTTCAGTGCTGGGGAGCCTGAATAGATTACAGACTGGCATTCAGGATGGTCATTGGTAATAGAAGTGCCAAGTGCCAATATTTTTTGCCACTATTAATGCTGTGGCCAACCTGCTTAATAGAAAAAAGCTTAGCATAAACTGAAGAGCAGGGTGTTTTATACAACCCCATTTATTTAAAATGTTGAACTGAGGGAAGAGTAGCAAGGGTCAAAAAATTCTTAAGCAGTTTTAAGAGTCTAGGATTAACATATTTATGACAACCTAACTGGTCTGAGTTCAAGCAGTGGGCATTTTGTCATACAGGACAAACTTCCCTTTCTGAGGAAATAGCCCTAAACTTACATGCTTTTAATAAAATAGTTTCAAGAACACTCTTTCTCATTTAGTGAAGTTCATGTGAAGTTTACCCAGCTGATGTTCCTGCAGCACCTGCTTGTACATCCACAGTATTAACGTACAGAAGTTGTAGTCAGTGTGGCAGTTTTTATTGTATACGTGTACATCATCAGGCTCATTGAACAAAAATGAGAATGGCATAACATGGAGACAGTTTCATTTTATGTTAGAAACTGAAAAGGCATGCTCAGCATGGAAACAGCAGTGCAACATTTTAAAATCTATTATAATAAAGCATCCTACTAAAGGAGCAGGACTAGCAAACTACTGTACTAAATCTGTTTACTACACTTAGTATGCAGGCTTAATTCCCACCCCCAAGTATCATATTTATGTGGTGCATCTTCTAAAAGTAGATGACTATTTCCCCTGTACACAATGCATACATTGCACTATATAGCCTACTTCACCACAAGTCTCGATGGTCGTGTATAGCAAAGCTTGGCTGGTACAAGTGGATACATTTTGACAGACTTACTTCCCTTGTAATTAAACAGGCTATGTATAAGTAAAAATGTAATGGTTTCAGTGTTCACTAGCACAGTGTTTCACATTGGTCTAACAGCAGGTGGTCACAGTACCATGATTTTTGACGTTTTTTAATAATATACTTAACACGATTTCAAATAGCATGGAATTACAGAGAACTAAAATATATTAAAGCACCCCATGTACTAGTTTAGCACCATTTCCAGTAAGATATTTAAATTAGTCATGAACCTTGAAAACTTAAGTGTGAGGTCAGAGAGAAATTAAGGGCCAAGTTTTCAATCACATGGGCTTCTGTGACATCATTGCCCCTTTGTATGCAATTGAGTTGTGGCTATTTGTTACAACACCAGAGAGACACAGAACCATACAGAAAAGAATGATTGCCCACTTACAGCATGAATGCAAGCATCCCACTTTTTCACAAGACACCACACAACATGTCATAGCCAGAGTGTTTGGGGAATAGGGAACAGGGAAACAGTTACTGGTAGTCACAGTTTGCACAATCACTATGTGGTGACACATCTGCCACACTTGTCACACTGGAGTGTTTCATGGCCCACAGAGCTTTCAGCTCATCTTTTTATGAGCATGTTTGTTAATGGAATACACAGAGGGCACTTGAGATGGTCAGAATGGCCTTTGACAGGGATTGTGGAGATGGTGCTGAGCTGTCCTGGCTCCCTCTCAACTGCGGTCATGGGTATTTTCCAGACTGATCCTGTTAGTGTTGCACTAAGATGGTGATTACCTGCCGTGTTCTGTGTTCTAGGTTCAGAGGGGTGGCCCTTTCTAGAAGGACAGTAAGCTGGTTATCAGTGCATTTTTATGTTAAAGTTTTCACAGCATAGGGGAGAGTATTTGGAAAAGAGATTAAATGGAATCAAGATGTGTCAATATTTTAGAAGTCAGTGAAAACTCTCAGCTTTCCTGTAAAGATCAATCTGAACCAGTGCTGCAACTAAGCAGGGGAGAGCTGTCTAAATATTACCTTGTAGAAAACAGTACTTTAAGACTATAGACCCTGTCAGACAGGTTTTGGCTCTACATCTCCATTGTATGTATTTGTAACTTTCTCTTGTAGGACTGGCAGAGCTTCTTTGCACTACTTGAGTAAAGCCCAGCAATGAGAAGAGCAGGATATTTGTTAGTCTGACACTGTGGTTTTAAATAGGATAAGTAGATCCTCTCCAAAATGCTGTATTTACTCAAAATTACAAATTTCAGAACTCAGACAAATGTTACTTATCTAGAGGAAGAAAAATAAGTGGTCATTTGGTTTTTATTTAGCTCTTGAAGGTGTGCAGGATGTTTGTGAGGAAACAGTCAGTGTACTACCTGCTTTACTTGGGAATGTACTTTATGCACACTAAACTGTGAAAACATTTATCAGAATAGCTGGGGATCTGATTATTGGCAATTATTTCTCTTAACATTTAATACATACTTAGAATTGCTTAGCAAGAATCAATCTGCTAATGGTCTCATTAGCTACTGAAACATGAGTCAAATTTAGAGGACTGAGTGTAAGATCATAGGGATAATAGGCAGACAGTCAAGAAATGATTAAATAAACTAGACTGAAGATTAATTGAGATCTGTAATTAATTCTAAAGAAGCCTGGAGCATAAATAGCTTGGAGCTACTGCAGTCTTCCATGGACAGTGAGTCTCCGTCTGAGCTCTCCAGCTGTCCTGCTCCAGGGTTACTCTCAGCTGGCTATCACTTTCCCCTTAGATACATGTAACTCGTTCGTGCATTATATAAACTTCCTTACCCCAGAGGACAGTAATCCCTAACTGGAAAGGTTGTGTGTATACAGCTTGGATTTAACAAAAAGAAAAACACACGAATCAGGAAAATGTGTCTGTTTCCACCCACTGTGGGCCCCAGCTGTGTACTGTCTGTGCTGTTCAAGTTGTCCTGCTTCAAAGTTTGGTTTTCATTCCAGATGTTCATAGTTTGGTCACACTTTTTATCCAGGGCACAAAAGAGGATACTTTTGTGTAGACACCTGGGGAATCTTTGACCCCACAGCCGTAGCCCCAGGAGGTCACGCCATACACAACCCAGCTTTCCCCTGGACGTTCACACATCAGTGGTCCACCACTGTCTCCCTGACAGCTGTCAACACGTTTCTGTTCCTGGACGTTTCCAGCACAGAGCATTCTTCCTGTGAATCTTCTTTTGTAGCGCTCTTCACATACCCTCTTGGGAAGTAAGGGAATGGCAGCCTGTTGTAGTGTTCTTGAATAAGCCCGTCCTAAAAAGAAGACCCAAATTATTGTCTCATTACAGTGGTTACTCTTGGAAACATAAATGGGATTTAATCCAGTTTATGCTCTCATTCTTCACGCTGTTTTGTCCTTAAATAAAATTGATTGAAGCAAGACTAAATACTGAAAAAAAATCTAGTGTGCATTAAATGTAATACTAAAACATAGAGATATTGTACATGTGAAATACAGATGCTTTATAAAAAGAAAAAAGTAACTTGTGTTCTCTGGATCTTTCCAAGGCTGGAGTTTGATTTGTTTCAAGCACTTTGTGTCTTCTACAAGAGTCTAACTTCAGTGCTTACATGGACAAGCAATTTTTGGGAGTCTTGAGCAGTGGAGAGTAAAGTCATAGAAATACCTAATTTCTAGGTCACCAGTTCAAATCCAGTCTAGCCCAGCCTGACAGGTGCTGCATCTTCTGCTGGTTTCCAAGTAGAGCATCCAAATTTGGATCTCTGTATTTCTTTTCTGTAGCTTACACCTCTTTTTCAGTTGGAAGCATGGGAAATGAAAGCCAGTGTTGGTTTGGCCTTTTTAAAGTAAAATCTTAGTAGTTGTAACGTAATTATGATTCGCACAAGTAAGTGTGAAATGTCAGCTGAGGTACTGGATGATGTAATTTCTTACCATAATTGAAGCCAATTATTGCTGTGGTTAATGTTTCCTTAAATAGATGTCCTAAGTTAACAATATTGCAGGGCTTCCAGTGAATTTATGTAGAAAGGCTAGACAGAGCTAGGCGATGAATTAACAATTGTTTTTAGCAAAAAAAGCCACCCTCCAAGTCTCTCTCTGTTACTGTACTACAGTGACCCAGACATCTGTGCACACAGATCAGTGCATGTGAAGAGGAAGAACTGATACTTGGCCGTGCTGCCTTGTCTCCTTGCCAGTTTGAATGAGTCACTGGAACAAAGGCTCAAGTGTGGTTGCTGACTTGCACTGTATTCAGCACCATAAAAACATAAAACATGGTTATCAATTTGTAAAACATTTAAAGGACAAAGACCTTTGAAGAGGAAGAATCTTGTACTGACTGAAAAAGTAACTCAAAGCCTGGAATGCAGATTGCATTGTGGCTCTCATAAATTTTGGCAAAATGTTCTCTTACTTAAAACTAAGTGCTAGTTGAAAGTGTCAGTTGTAACAAGGGAGACTAAGATGTCACTTGAAATTCTATTCCATCTACATTTTCCATCCCTTTTTCTATTGAAGTAGTGTAATTTAAATAGCCTTTCCAAAATTAAAATATGCATGGTCCTTACCTTTAAAACCCTAAGTGTGTTAGAGCTGTTAGTTATGTACTGAGGCAGGGGGTTAAGCTGCTGCACAGGGTGCGCCTGGCAACAAATAAGCTTTTTATTTGGGCTTGTCAGTCTAAATGAGGCCACTTTACTGATGGGGTCTCTGATTTAGAGTGACATGGTTAATCACTGCTTTTCAAACACAAACTAAATTCAGTCAATAAAATTTTGTCATGCCTGGTTACGGATCAGGAGAGAAAGTATTCCCCTATCGAAAACCTGTACAGTTGTTTCATTTTGAGCATTTTCTTATTTTAAGTTGCTGAGATTTATTTTTTTTTAAAAGCAGCCTCAGATGGCAAGATTGGCACATGACATCATTAAAACATTTTTACCTGTGTCACCCCATCCAGTGATATAACAGTTGGGAGCAGTTTTCTGTGGTCTCTCTCTCCTTAATGGCAAACAAGCAGGCAAGACGTGGGTGCTGAACCTGGCACACTGTTCCTCTGGGCCCTGTAGCCTCACCAAGGCAATGTCGTAGTCGCTGCTGTCAGGCCTGTACTCTTTATGCATCACAATCTGTTGCACTCCAATTTCTTCCTCGTACTCCTCTGGTACCAGGGTGTGATAGTCTCCGACTCGCACAGCGTAATTCCGAGTGTTGTTGCCGTACCTGAGATGGAAGTGAAAACAAATAGGGCTGGCTCATGCAAAGTCAGATCCTAAGCAGGCAAACAGATTTCATCAGAGTCTCTATTATTCATATAAGTAAGGATACCAAGAGATGTTTTTAAAGAGCAAAAATGCTCTCTCAGGTCTTTAGATTGACATTCAAGTGCAAATACAAAAATCTTCTGAATTTTCAGATTGGGCTCTGTTCCTTTTTGTATATTTTCACAGGCAGGTTTCTTATGGTCATCTGCTGTGACTGACACTGATTTCAAACCTGCAAGGTGTGCATTATAAATCTATTTAGTTAGGGTAGCACAGACTGCCAGTAATTACAATGAAATCCTGAGTGCTAACATCATTGTAATTCTCCAAATAATTATTGAAATGAAAACAATGTTAAGGCCTACTTTGTAGGTTGGTTGAGAAATTCTGGAGACTTAGATAAAAACCTCTTACATCAACTGAAGTTATAGTAAGGAAGACAAAGCATATGAGCATCACAAGCACCTATTGTCAAAGTGACAGAAGGACTATAAATCTTAGACTTGTTTTTCATCTCATATGATCCAAGTTTCTTCTCATATCATAGACTAAATGGTAAATGCATTAGAAATTATTACTGTCACTGAAATAACAATTTTCTGTGCATGCCTTTGGAGATTTTTGTATTACAAGACACACAGCCCTTGGGAAAATTCAAATAAGGGAGTACTGTTGGGTACTTGTATTCATTTTAAAATCTGGCTAAGCTAACAGAAATATTTTTCCTTTGAATGATCCCTTTCCCTAATAGCCTTCAACAGGAAATTTCTAACACTTTTCCAGAAAATACCTCAGTGTTCCATCACCTTCTAACTTATACCTGTTCTTTTTATATCCTCCAGCAATGTGCTGGTCTCCATAGCTTGCTAAAGCTTGCTTGAGGAGCAGCAGACAAAGCAGGAACATTACCGTTCACTGCACAATATAGGTGTACCACTGAGTATTTCTTCTAGTTGTGGGTTGCACTCCTGCTTGCCTGCAAAGCTTGCTTTGTTTAATTATGCAGATCTTGAGGTCTTCCATGAACAACATTTCATTGTAGTCTTCTATGGAGAGAGCTGTAGGCTGTGAACAAACATCTGTTCATCTGAAGATGAACTTCTATACCGGATAAATGAAGGGTTTTTTTTCTATGCCTCATATTTCTAACTATCCAAAGTATTTTATTTTTTTTCATGTATAGGCCTTCAAATTCCCCATAGTTGTCAGAATCACTCTGGACAAAACTTACAATAAGATGAGTGGGTTATAAAATGAAAAATATCTTCAAACCATTTTTGATCTTAAATTATGGGCCTATGAAATTACAGAAACCTGTAATACCACTATACTACTTGTGAACAATTCTGTGTTTAATTTTTATCCCTAGTATAGATGACCACTTTGGTTACCTAAGCAGTGTTCCAATTTCCGGGATATGAGAAATGGTATACTGGCCCTTCTCTTGTCTGCCTGCGGAAAATATGTGAAGAAGGCGCTTGATCTATAGATAGCTCTTGGAAACCTATCTCCTTAAAATCACTCTGAGCTCAGTGGGAAGTTAAGCCCAGCCTGCAATGACAGCTCAGAGCTAAAGGCTCCTCTCTTTTACAGAGCAGAAGTGCATCCACAGGCTGTTGGAGCTGCAAGCTTAGGGCTAATTGCAATTTTAATGCAACATCTCTGGGGCAAACCAATACTCTGGTCACTGAGGCCACGTGTAACAGTTTTAGGGTAGCCTGTAGCAGACCCTCAAGTAGCTGCACCCATCTGAAAGTATCCCAGTGTATTTTGCTCCAGCCATGCTCTTGCCTCATCGTGTGGATATTCAGCAGAGTATCCAAAATGGGCATTCCTTGGCAGCACATTCCCTTTTCAAGCCTCTAATCAAAGGCTTTTTCAAGAGCTTACATTGCATCCTTGGTAATCACTACAGAGATGATGAACAGGGCCATAGGAAGCCATTGTCTCTTAATTTTGATGAAAGGAACTGAAATGCTTTCATAGTTCTACAGAAACAACTAGAACATCAGTTGGAAGTAGCAGAAATTTTACTGAGCTTGACCATTTCAGCTTGAAATATTACCAGGAAAAGTCCTTCATGATTTCAGGGAACATGAAAATGAAAAGATGTGCATCTGGTGCTGGGCAAAGGTAACATTCTGCATTCGATTAAAAGTATATCTGACTCTTCATTTGAGTTACTAGAGTGCAAAAGGAAAGGCTCAAAGTCCAAATTTAAAACATTTGCAGCCCACTTGAGCAAATTCTAGCAGATATCCCTAAAACTGCAGTGCTGTTCTATGCTTTCTTTGCAGCCCATTCCAGTCAAATATATAATCACTGTTGAAAGCTTAGAATACTAGACCAGCTTCCTTCTTGTGCAAGTTGATGCTTTTATACTTCAACAACTTCATCAGCAATGAATTCCTGCTATGTTACAGTAAAAATGTCTATCACTGCCAGTATCTCATTACCAAAATTAATCTGAAATACTACAGTCCCCGTGTTTGGTGTTTTCTCTCTCTTCACTATAACCTGAAAGCCACAAGCTGCAGTTTTTGTTCTGTGGAACAGAAGGTTAAAGTGTCAGAAGTGTTAATATTTTTTCATGAAAATGCTGAAATTCTGAATATAAATCACATGAGTGATAACACCCAGAATAATTCCAGTGTAGTAGGGTGTTTTGTTTGGTTTTGCATTGAGGGAAGGGAGATTGGTTGGTAGGTTTTTTTAAAACCGAAAGGCCAACCCTTGGAACAGTTTTCTGTGGGCTTGAACTGGAATGCTTTTGCCTATACCCAGAACAACTTCACTGTTGCAAGGAGACCCACCTTTTGAAGCAGTGTGCAGCAGTGAGCACCCAGCAGCTGCTGATGAGAGTAGCCCCACACAGGAGTCTCCCATCACCATGAGAGGATTTCAGTCGCAGTGCCACCTGCCACGGCCAGCCGCCCCTGCAGAGGGGGTGAGACACGGTGTTCATGGGACAGCAGTGGGATTACTTTGAATCCAGAGCCTGGTTACTTTCTTTGACTGACATATCTTGCGAACGGCAGTGTTTATTAACAGTGGAGAATATCTCTACATTCCTGCAGCAGTCAGAATTCCATTTAACAATGATCTGGATTACTTTACAGATCATTTGGGCATCCAGCACTCTTGAGTGCTTCCTCCCACGGTCAGTTATTTGAATTTTCCCTTCTCACATTGCATTCATTCTGCCAAAAATACATTCTATGGGTTCCTCGCCAAATACCATCCAAGTCAACAAACCAGAAATTTCCTGTCAACTGCAGAGGGGAAAGAGGGGAATTTCTTGAAAAGCTGAACCCAGCATACGTTCATGCCTGCATGAAAAAGGAAGCTGGCAAACCAAGCGGTCTAAAGCAACTGCAGAAACCTGAAGTAGTAGATTAGCACCTTTTTTCAGCCTGTGATAATTTTATGTAGTAGATCTGTCATATTTTCAGGCCTATGAAAACAGGATGGATTCTCCTTTGCTTGTTTAATAGATTAGCAGTCAGGGAAGGGAGAGGGAGAGAGATGCACCTGTGAGCAACAGCAGCATCCAAGAGTAAACAACAGGTAGTCTTAGGTGTTTTCTGACTCCTGTCAACTTGAACAGATATGCTGGATGGCAAGAGCTGCTGGGCATCATCTAGTCCAGCATCCTATCTCAGAGTTGCAAGTGCCAAATGTTTTAAAGTAAGTCGAGGAATTTGCTTCCCATAAAGAATAAAACAATTTAGACAGTTTTCATTTTTGGTAGATTGGATTTAATATGTTTTTCTAAAATGGGGCATCCAGTTCCTTTTCAGACTTCTACAGCTTCTTTGTCTTAATGACTTCTTGTGACAATGAGTCCTTTTCTGATACTGCTTGTATGTTCCTTTTCTTGATTTTGAAGCATTTCTAAGTGCACTATTGTATTTCTCTCACATTTTTGCTACATCTAACATCCCTAGACTGATTTATTATGAGACCAGCTTGCTTGTCCTGACTGAATGGTGCAGTACAATATTTGTCACCATTTCATTTCACCCACTGTCCTTAGTGCAGATATTGTGCGACAAGAATTCTCAGTCTTTTTCTGTTACTGTCATTTGTCTCTTTACTAAGGTAAGTCATCCTACTTTGCTCTATCTGAATGCATTTAAATATTTTTCTGGGCTCCCTGCTGTTACTGTTCTTTGAAGCTCCTCCACTTAGGAAGTGTCTTTTTCGAAATAAGATTGATTGGTGCTGTGCACGTATTTTGAAATAGGTTGCATGAAATGTAATGACACTGTAAGTGGATTTTTTACAATACCATTTGTGAGATTGTATCAATATGTATTTTTTGAGGTTACTCACAACTGTTAAGAAAATAAAGCATATATTTCCTGGGTTTATAGCCGTGTCATCATCAAGGCTTATTTTGTAATGGAAAATCAGATCTTAGCAGTGAATCATACCCAGGCCTTTTTT
>JAYRBT010000139.1:3483502-3529785 GCA_036023395.1 Myiotriccus ornatus
TAATCCTTAATGACTGTATGACAAGCAAAGATTTAGAAGAATCTAACTTTTATAGGCAAAATAGAATACTAAATCAGTTTTTTCTCTACAGCGTATGCATTGACCTCATTTAGCCAGAAAGATGATAGGAAGGACCTTGGTGCATAAATGCTGCTGAATTACAGTATCTGTTAAAGGTTTTGTTTCTACCTAAACTGAGGCCATAAATACCTCTTTAAAACTGTGGGAAGCCTGCTTTAGTGGATTTTAACTCAGTAGTTTCTATGTAGCACTCAGCTAATATTAAAAAAACAGACTCCTGAGTAGGATCCATGTAGGGTTCACGTAAATGTTTGTCATCGCTGTCAAGTCACAGAGGCAGATATCCAATATCAAGTAATCTTACTTAAATCCCAGCTGCCGGCAAACGACCTGTGTGTTCAGCTCTGTCCACCCGTCGTCACAGACAGTGCCCCACTGTCCACTGTGATAGACCTCCAGGCGTCCCTCGTGACTGCCTTTCCCACTTGTGAGTCTTAATGCACCATCTGTGTCGGTAACGAGCAAGGAAAAACAAAAACAGGAGTCAGTTTTTCTTAGGTGCAGTTTTTGTTCTAAACCAAAATCAGTAACATCAGGTTTACTGCATCCGGTCCAAATATGAGACTCCTACATTTAGTGCTGATCCGTGCGTGTCATTGGAGGAGATGACAGGCGTGCCATAATGCTCCCGCTCAGCTGAGAAGGGTTGCTTAATGGAACTGCGTAAGTGCACAAGGAATAGCACAAGGTATGGATCCCCCAGGCCCTTGTTACACGTCAGGTCCGCAGGAGTGGGCTCAGATTACACAGTTTCACTGTGCATACACCTTATCTTTCTCTTTGTGTCCTGTTCTGTCCCACTGATTCCATGCTGACACGCTTACTGTCACTGGCAGATGTGATACCCAGCTGGGGCAGTGCCCCACAGAGTAAGTGGCAGTTGGCATTTTACTGAGGAACCAGGACCTTATTTTGAATAATGAGATTTTTTGTACCTGTTATCCGTAGCCAGCAGCTGGTTCGCATTGATACTGCCAGAACACTTAATTACTGTGGGGTTTTGTGCATCTGCAAACTTTGAAGGTTCTCTTTCCAGAGCTGTGAACTCTGCATTTGGCACTGCTTTTCTGTGTGATTTTTGGTAATTGAAGTACCTGTGAGAGGTGTGCAGGAAACGCCAGCATCTTCTTTGTGGGCACAGTTGTGTTCTCGCCAGGGGCTTTTTGGACACTGCTCTATGGACAGTTCATTTCCCGTGCACTGCACTTCATCCAGCAGCACGGGGCCAGAGCCTTCTCCAAAGTAAGCCTGGCCCCACGCCTTGGCAACACCCCTGTGGAAATGTAAGGAACACCCAGTCAGGAGCAAGCATGCTGAAGATTTTCCTTTTCTCTGCCTTTTGTTTTTTAAGCATAACTTTCCTAGAGGAGATTATAGATGTACAGCTTGGGTATGAGGATTCTAATTTTAATTTAAATTTAATGTTTATGTGTAGTAAAAGTAATCCGATATATATTTCTACAGCAACTTTCATCTGTTGTCCTCAAAGCACATCAATCAAATCCCAAATACCCAGATGAGGCAGATAAAAGTGATTGTTCCACATTTAGTCATGTAAAAACCACAGCAAAGAGATCTTAAGTGACTTGACAACCAGTCAGCAGTAGAAATAAGAACAGAGAGCAGACCTTAGCCTTATGTGAGGTGTATTCTGTGTCAGCACAGAGGATTCTAAGCACAACAAGCTATGTACATTGAGAACACTCCATTGTTCAGCATTACAGGAATTATGAAGTGTTTAACACTTGATGATCTATCAGGATTTTTCTAATTCTGTATAAGATACCATATATTTCATATGTAAATGTTTGTCATGGTTTGGTTTCTTTCCATTCACTGGCTTCTCTGTTCATATATTCAGTCTAGTTTGGAATGTCAAGATTGAAATGCCTGTCTGAATTTTTTACTGTAATGATTTACCTATCTAAAGGATTAGTTTAAATTAAGTAACATACAGTTTTCAGGGCCAAAAATATTCTCAGACACACAGCAGGCAACATTTTAGCAAAACACGTAGCTTCAGTCTGAAGTTAGACCTTACCTTTTCTTCCAAATGACGTTCCTAATTCCAAATAACATACTAACAAATCTCTTGCTCGTATTTTTTTCCTTTAACAATGCCAAGAAGATTTTTAGTAGATTGGAAATTATGTTTTTCATTGATGTTTGAAAACATTTTCCGATTGCCCTTACTGTTCTTCCCTATACTTTGTTAAGTAACCATGCATCTTTATATGCAGCGTTAATTTACTGAGCAATGGTATTTTGCAATGCTGGTAATGGGATAAAGAGACAAGTGTTTATGAAATACAAATAATAAAACAAATTTTCATTATTTTTCACCTATTAATGGTATATTCATACTGTAAAGTTTTAGATTAGTGCTACAGAAGACTTGAAGGGGTGTGGGAAGCTACTTACTGAGATGCTTTACTTTTACAATTTCTGGCACGTTTCCAGATGGATTAACAGTATGCAAATTTAGATTATTTTTAGTACTTCAAAACTGGTCTACTGCCACTGTTGGTAAGATTTCACTTCATATTAACGAGCACATGTGTTGTGACATCTTGCTTACTTAAGAAATTCTGTAAGTCTCCAGACGTGTTTCAAAGAGACTTAGCAGACTTAGCACCATCTTAATACAATTTATTTACTCAGAAAAATGAATCAAATTAGAAGCTTCTCAGAACTGCCATTTCTGATCATTAAATATAAGTAATCAAAAGTTTTAGTGTAATCAGCAAGGAGGCAGATTAAGAGCATTACACTTGTCATTACTATACAGAAATGCAAAGCAGAGCTTAGTAACTCCCCAAACCTATTAATAGTGGCCCAGTTCAAAAGCAGGAAAAGCCAATAAGAAGAGAGACTTTCCATTAGGTATTCCCAACTGAAAATTTAGAGACATAGAGAAATACAGCGTAAAATAAACTGGGGAAAAATAAAAATCTGATGTCAGAAGAGCATGTTTGTTCCCACATGGCTCCCCAGGAGATCTAGTAGCTTTTAAACTACTGCACAGTTCTCATCCTTTTGAGCTAATTGGGGTGGCATGGGCAGCCCAAGGCCTCAGTTACAAGATAAGTACACTCTGGGGGCCACCCATGAATGCCACCAAGCTTGCTGCCTTCAGTGCCACTTCTTTTAATTCATCATAATCCCAGCAGGGTTAGAGGCGAGTTCTGTTCCAGACTCCTCTGCATTTACCTGCTTTAGTTCTCATCCACTCTGTCTCAGACATAATCCCCTTCTCCTCCTTGGGATACATCTTAGTGGCTTCTCTGCCTCTTGCTCCTAGTTCTTTCCCTCTTCAAGCCATCTGGATTTCATCCCAGTTGTCCCCATCTCCTTCCTCTCTCATCCAGCAGTTCTTCCCTGTCTCCCACTCCTGCAGCATCTTCCTTCAAATACTGAATACTTCTCTCCTATGTGGTATCAAAATCACCCCCGGCTGCTGAGAAGAGGAGCAAGAAAATCCTGTTTGGCTGCTGTGGCTGTATTTTGGCCCCTGCTTCAGTTCAGACAGAATCACTGACAGGCTTAACTGTCAAAACTTCAGAAGGTCTCTACCTCAATATATGCAAACTGACAATCTTCAGAGACTCATGATTTAAACAAATCTTGAGAGATGCTCACAGGTACACCAAAAAAGCACATCCTCTCTGACAAAGCAGCACTCTAACGCCAAAGCAAGGAGGCTGTCAGGCTCTTCAGTAAAACGGATTGTAAGCATTGGAACAGTCAAGTCAAATTCCTTTTCATCACCTATGTGTTTTGGTTGAAACCTTACAGGAATTGTAGTGAGTTTTCACTAAAAAGTCAACATTTATTCTGAGACACACTTTTTGTCTGTCCTACAGTCAAAATTGTCCCCATCATATGACACTGAAAACTGGATCCTGTAAATCAGAGTTCCAGGGAATTAAAAGTAATGGCACTGTACCTGAAATTTAGTGACTGCCCCATCGTATTAGTGCAATTTTAAAGGAGCATTTTTTACAATTAAGCTTCTCCTAGCTTCAACTGTTTGTGTGATAACTCTCCTCCTTTGCTGCTGGAATAAAAAACATGTAGAAAAACAAACCCAAGGCCAAGCTGCCGGCAGACAACTTCAGCATCTGCGTCATCCCACTGATCGTCACAGACTGTCCCCCACTGCCCACCATGGTAGACTTCTACTCTTCCTTCGTGGGCGTTGTTCCCTCCAGACAGCCGGATTGGAGTAAAGACAGGGGCTGTGATCCAACACAGAATATGGAAAAGGTCATTTATTTCCCAAAATAGAATCCTGATAGTAAAGAAAAAGGAAGATGCTTAATGGTTTCTCTGACATCACTCCAGAACCACACTTTATTTTTTCTAGTTAGGTGGAAAACCTGAATTTAAACTTCTTAGAAATGAGTTCCCCTCAGCTCCGCTGTCACTAGCTGAAGAATATTACAGACAGGTAACTGTACTGATCTTGAATTACCTACGTGTGAGAGCATTCACAGACACTTAGTGCTGTAAGGCCAAATACTAAATCAGTCTGTAGAGCTGCATTTCTACCAGTAAGAGCAAAATTGCCTCTGTACAGGCTTGCTCCCAGAGGGTAAAACCTGAAATAAGAGGCAGAAATTAATTCACTGACATGGAAGTAGTAATTCATCCTCCTGTTTTCTCATTCCTTTGGTAATTCCAGACAGAGCAGTGAAATATCCTCAACTAGAGTCTCACTTCAGTTGTCCATGTATTGTTCCCTTCCTGTTTCTGCTCTTTTCAAATCAGTAACTCTCTTCTGGTGCACCAGGAAACTGTCTTGAAAGCATCACTTCTGCACAAAGCTATAATAATGGAAACAGCTTAAAGCCATATAGAACCCCCACAATTGCCCTAATATTAACAAGGTTATTTTAAAGTTTCACCATATCTAACATATGGGCGATTTGAAATGTGAATAATTTTTGTGCAGCCTTCCAACCAATTAATTCTACTATTTCATCTGTTTCTTGGCATCAAAAAAGAAAATTGAGGGCATGTTACTGCTTCATTGATATGAAATCTGGGGCTTTTTGCAATTACTCAAAAAGGCTGGTCGCAGTAGAACCTGCAAAACTTGAAAACATTTCTAGTTTTCAGTTTCTTTAGGCAAAACTATTTCTCTTGCTTTGGTCCTTCAATTTGTCTCGTAGCTTAAAAAGCTTCTCCCTTCCTTCTACTCTACAGTTTCCTAAATGAAGACCAAAATGGTCTTTTAGAAGTCATTTATCAAAATATTACTCATTAATAGGGGAGCTTTAGGACAGAAATGCACCTGCCTTTGGATAGGAATGTAAGTAGGAGAGGAAAGGCAGCACAGAACTGGCTGCAGCAACACACGTTCTGGTTACAGCTGCAGACATTGCCATTGCCAGCTCCCCAGCATTGCCAGCCCAGCCTTCCTCGAGGCCAGCAATATCTTAAATCTGATGGCACAATTGCCCATTTAGTTGCTGTTTAGCACGTTGATTAAAATAATCTGAAATATCTTAAAAACATTAATAATACCTTTTTTCCCATTAAAAAAACATGGGGAGATACAATTGTACTTTTACACCCTACTTCACCCTTTCTCACAAGCTACATCTCGAAGCAGTAATTGGCTTGTAGATTATGGAAAGGTAAAAAGTTGTTAAGCTAATTGCTGCTTGCACAGCATAGACGTATTTGAAGCACTTAATGATATGGTGATTCAATCTGTTTAATTTTCTCTTCCAAGAAATCTTAATATTTCTTTTTTTGATTTAATAATGAGTAATTATTACTTCTATTTAAATAACGTAAGGAGTTAACCAAACCATATGTGTTTTTTTTTACCCAGGGAGGAGCTACATGTGACAGCAGCTGCCATGTTTTGAGGACATGTTCCATCCTGCCAGGTGTCTTTTTCACATAACAGTATATTTTCTTCATCACCACGACAACGCACTTCGCTCCAGAAAACAGGAATAAGGCCCAGTCCAGAAAATGGTATGTGTTTTGCTGTACCTTTTTCACTGTAAGAAGAATAATCAGGATAGGATATTAGAGTGGGAGGAAGGGAAGTGGGAACATTTTCTCATCTATAAATGCTGGAGTAGGAAAGAAAGGGCTTTCTTCAGTAGAGTAAATTCATCACATTTTCATACAGTTCAGCATTGTCTTTTGCACAAAGAAAAGTAACAGATGTGACACAGTTCTCACCATTTTGTTGTGGGATATTTTAGTACAATGACTGTGTTGCTGCAGGGCCAGCTACATTCCTGTTCTCTCTTCTGAACTGCAAAAGTCAGCAGAGTCCACAGGTGAATGTACAGGACCAGCCCTGCAGTTACACTTTCAGGAGAGTTAATGCCACCTTTCATCCTTATCCTCTCCTTTACTCCATGAAAACATACCAATGCTCCGCCCATATATATGTCATATATTGTGATTGTGATGATGGGACAGTGGAACCACCTCATACCCCATTAGATAAGGCTCATGTCCATTCCTCTCTCTTCAGCCATTCCCATCCATCCTGAACATTTATAAACAGCTCCCTTTCCTTCCCATACCAAATCTACAGCAGCATTTATGGAGCCATCTTTTCTTCCATATAAAGCCCAACAAAATTAAAACAAAGCCCAAATACTGTAATATCAAAGGAGCAGATGGATGGAAGCACCTGAAAAGCATCAGTAATACATAGTGAGTTCACCTGGTAGTACTTGGATCCGAATTTCTACCAGACACTTACGATAACAGGAACTTTCAGCTCCTGTTTGCTTGGGGCTTTTTGGCCTGGATTCAGCTTTAACCCATTGCTGTTGAAAACACCAAACCACTCACCCATATTGCTGATCTGCTTTTGCTGAGAGCACTCATTCAGCTGAACGTTCAGGGTACGGAAGCAGAAAGAACTTAGATGAAAATGAGGAGGGAGACAGTGCACGTAGACAGCTGAAGTCATAAGCAAAATCACAGCCTCCAGATGGCTGAACTTTTATCTCATCTAATCCTCATATTTTTATAAGTTGGCGTGGTGTGTCCAGATTAGTACTGAACATTATAAACCAGCTTAGGTTTAGTTCTGGCTAGCAGTCTTAAAAAGTGGGGTAATCATGAGGAATGTCACAGTGCAAGTCTGCTCTAAAAGGCCCTTACTGCTTCTAGCAAGCAAATTCACTGCTTTGCTATGCTAGTGAAAGAAATGTTATAAAGGCAATAAAGCCAGACAAATTATGTTCAAGTGTCCTGTTGATTAACTCCATTCTGGCAACAATGGGAAGCAGCTCAGTGAGGACAATGCAGAGATTTTCAACCTGTCCAATATTGCTATAACTGTAAAATATTGCCATTTTCCAAAAAGTTAGGATGAGTCCCAGATGTTTTTTGGCAGGATAGAATGGATGATTACTAAGGTAGTCCCATGCTCCTGAGAACCAGGAATTTTCCTGTGATTAGAAGCCCATGTAGAGTCTAATTCTGGCCACATTTACATTGTTATTGATTCAGTAACCTCACTGTTCCTAATTGAGACTTACACATGTGAGATCAGGATCAGACCAAAAATTTCTGTCCTTGTGGACATCTCCCAAATGTCTAGGAGAGCAGTTTTTGTTTGCCCTAAGCTTTTCTGACCTGCTCACACATTTCACTTTGAAAGCAAAGCATCTGCCCTGGACTGCTCCTCTTCAGGTGGCATATGCAGCTTTCTGATGAAATACTGATTATCACAGCAACCTCTTTGAAGTGTAATGCAAAGGATTCTGGGGAGAACAACTTCAGCATTCAACAACTCTCAAACAGAAAAAGCAACCGTCAAACACAAAAAGCCCTGAGGATTTACACAATAGTTTGTCCTCTATACAGAAACATTAAAAATAAGTTGACTGATTTTTACTCTGAAACTTACCCAAGTGCAAGCTGTCGACATACAACTGTTGCATCATTATTGTCCCAATGGCTCCCACAGATTGTTCCCCAGATTCCATTCAGATAAACTTCCACTGTGCCTTCAAACTCATTCTTGCCACCCTGGAGTCTCACTGACCCTAGTTTAAAAAAATTAAAAATAAAACAGTTTAACTTCCAAGATACTCCATTGCTCAGTTAATGTATCCCATATGAAAGACTCCAAATCTCATTTTCCCTCTGCAGAGGGAGTTTCTGTGTCATGTATTAGTGAGCTGCTTCCAAGAAACACTTTGGCACACCTAACATTCTTACACAATGATATACAAAAGGAGATAACCTTATTTTTAACATTGTACTTCTTATACAGAAATTATATTTCTGAACCTTCTGATGCGACAACTTAGCTGAAAATCTAGCAAAAAAGAAGTATGTATAGACTACACATAGTTATTTAAATGCGATTTCCTCTACCCAAATAAGCAAAAAGTGTATATACATATATATATAAATATATAGATATAAATGCTCTACTTTTATCTTTCACAAAATTCCATTGAACTTAAGGGAATCAGAAAACAACCACATGTATTGCATAGCTCTTTGCTCTGACCCCTGTAACATTATGCATGTATTAGATGTCAGCAGTTTATTTTAGCTAAAGAATGCATTTGCTCATACTTGTTCTCAGACAGAAAAATATTTGATGTAGTTCTATTAATTCATGAGAAGTCTTTAGCAAATTCTCAGACAAAGCAAGCTAAAAACATAAGGAATTGTCTAAAATAAATGTGTGGGGGGAGAAAGTCTGCTTCTGGAGAGCTGCAGAACACAGAAATCGAAGACAATTAGCAGATGTTGCATTTTTCTATTACGGTAGTTTTACTTGGGATGCCAGATGCATGTGCTGTTGAAGGCAGCCAGGGGCCACTGGTAAAGGTGGGCAAAAGCTGCTCCTAGGTGTAACTCCACAGAAGCAGAACAGAGTCCTAACAGAGCAGTAATACTACAAGAAATAATACATTTCTATTAAATTTTCAAACATAGCCCAACTGTATGAAATTAGTATTGCCTGAAATCTCAGTTAATCCATCTGCCTCTACTCTGTGATCTCCTTAAAAATTAGAAAGTACACCATCATCCAGTTTGCAGGAGCTTTACCAGTGGGAGGAAATAGTCAATGTTTGTGCCTGCATTTCATTGTATATGTGTTAATGTTTGTGTAAATAATAACAGTAATAGGTAGATTTTTTTTTCCTCAGCTTGTGCCCTGGTTTTAGTTCAGTACATTTTATAAAACCACGAAGCCAAACAACTGCCAGATAACTCGAGGAATTAATTAACCTCAAACTTGGTTTTGCATGTTCCTTTCTGCCTCCTGTTTACTTTCTCAGCAGTAACTTACTGTGCTGTAAATTGCAAGCAACGTTTATTCAACTCATGTTACAGAGTGAGCTATCATTTCAAAGAGAGGATTACTACTGAGTCAGTTTTAACAATACTGTAGACATGTTGCACATCATTTATCTGTCTTTACAATTTTTCTCTGTATTTTTCTGTATGTGTCACATACAGACAGGGTCTGGAATTTTGTTTATTTCTGCTCTTCAACAGACTTTTGTGTAGACTATTATTTGCACTTGAAACATCAACTGCAGTCATAGCAAAGTGATTCCTGACATACCAGAAAGCAAGTTTGAAGATGTCATCTCCAAAAATAAGTTTATTTTAGTGCATGATTGCTTACTGTCCTGCATGACACCTACTGAAATCAATACAGTATTTCCTGAGTACACATTACACAATGTTTCTATTCAAATATTTGAGTAAGGGAGTACTTGAAGAATAAAATTCTCTTCTAAGTTCTCCATGGCAGAATCTGGATCACTCCTCCTTATGTATTTACACAATTCCCAGTGACAGCAGTGGAAGAATTTATTCATGTACATAGAGCAAAACACAGAAGGGAATTGTTAAAGGTAAATTTAAAATATTTCATCATTTAATTTAAAATATTGATTTTTACCTGATAAGTTAATCTAGAAGGAAATAAAAAGAAAGCCTATTTTTACGTGTAACTAATATTAAACCTGCCATTTAATAGGGGTAACCAAATATATGGTATATGCACTTTGAAGTACGTATGAACCTATATCATATGACGAGTCATAATTATGTAGCAAACAAATCAAAGGGCACACTAATGAGAAAATTATTTCTCTGTTGTTTACGCAAAATGTTGTGTTATTCAGACAGCCGGTAGTTATACTACCAGATCAAGAGATACATTAGCTACAGTAGCAGGGATACCTCATAAAACATAACAGAGCTTTAAAATCTGGACTTTCATTACAGTAGCTTAGTTTTGCTTTCTAACAGATAAAACTCTTACTTCATAATAAAACACAGATCTGTGTTTCCTGTGTAAAGGAAACCAGCCTGATCTGCCATTTTGTATGTTTATGCTGTATTACCAAGTATCTATCTGTGTGTTAATATTTTAATTGCAGGATAGTCAGTGTTTGTAAAATTACCAGGAAACACTTTTTCACTTCCTAGGTAGCAGGAAAACTAAAATTTAGCATGACTGAAAGGATACTGGTTAATTCTTAATTTCACTGGTTAGGTCTTCTGCTGTTAGATTTTAACACCTCAAGCCCATACTGCACCCTGACACGTGTGCCTGAGGGGCTTCCTTCTGTGCTGCCCCTACAGCACAAGAACTGTGCAGAAGAGCACCTTCAGTACCTTTTAGCAAACAGGTCTGGCTTAAGTTATGCATTGGAGGCTCTAGGTTTCTGGAGTCACAGGTATAGTAGCATCTCAGTTGTTTAACCTATAAGTTTTCAGCTCTTTTAGTTGCTGAAGAAAACTAAATATGGTGGCGGTAGAGCTAATGCAGTAGTATCTACTCTCTACTCTCCATCAACTCAGTGTAGTGTCAAGCCTGTCCTTGAACTGTTTATCAAACCTACACTGCCTCAACACCAAGGTCAGCAACAGGGAACGGGAGCACTGGGATCCAGCCCACGCCTCTCTGCCCTCTTCAGCACTGGTCAGGAAGATGGAGGATGAGGAGAGGTGAACCGACCCCACAGGAGTTAGAAACAGGGGCACAGGACCACAAAGCAGGCCTACCAGGCAGCTCTAGGACACACACTGTGGTCTTAAGACAGACTTAATTCAGCCTTATATTAAAAAATACAAATCTACTGTCCTGACAGCAACTCCTTCATTTATAAACACTAAAAAAAATGTGTATACATTTCTTGTAATTGTGTTTTAGCTGAGGTTACTGCCAGTCAATTCATGTTGTTTACATACAGTCTGGTAATTTTAGTTGTCCTGGTATCTGCCCAAGTCAGAGTCTTTCCTATCTGCTATCACTGTTTAAAGGAGATTAAGTTATACTTGCAAATGCAAGGAAGTAAGGGTATCCACTGGGTGCTGCTGAGACTTGCTCTGCAACACCTGCCATATGGGCTCAAGATTGAGACATCCAGGAAAAAAGGGAGAGGAAAACCACTCAGCCAACTTTTAATTAACTCCAAAAAGCAGAGGAGTTTCAAAGGGGTTGTGCTGTTGTGATTGGCCTCTTTTCCTATACCATTCTCCAGAGAGAGAATCTCTCATGTCCAGAGATGCTGGGTAACTTCAAACCCTGTTTTATTTTTTACATTTCACTGGGAACAAGCATTGTTACTGTGTGTGGCTGAATTGCAAACAGAATGGGAATCAATCTCACTTCTGCCGTACTTGTGTTACAAGTGGGGTTTATGGTGTTGGCTAAAGGTGTGCCAGTAGTTCCTTCGTAAACACCTGTGTCCAAAAGTTTGCAATTTGGCTGTCAATGTAGATTGAGAAAACACGGATCAGAAGCAGAAATTGTGCCTCTCACTCCAGTGCAGTGTGCTCTGAAATGGCAGATTTAAAGCCAAGCAGAAAGCATTTTGAATATTGGAAATCTGTAAAAACAACAAACATTTTTATTTCTGCCTTAATTTCCAAGGTGTTCCAACATGGGATAGTGCCACAGAAAGGCCCTGCACTGATCATCTGCAATTCATCTCCTTTGCCTTGGAGTCAATTAGGTAAGTCCAAACTGGCATCAAGTGTGAGGGTCTCCCATTGACACGTGCTGTATATCCCATGTAACTACATTGTAACTTGTAGTATTTCAGAATACTAGTGGATGATTCATAATGCATACAAGAGTCTGTCCCAGCTTCAGAATGAAACTAATTCATCAGTTTCTGTGGGGAATTTGTAAAAAGCTACCTGTAGTATAGGTCAAATCTAACACCAGTTCAGATCAATGGAAGCTTTTCTTCCCTCCCAGGATCAGGCTAAAATCAAAGACATTAATCCTGTTGACTTCAGCAAAACTGTGGATGATGCTCAGTGCAATCAATGTACACTGTTGTCTATCACTGTTATAATTACTTCCCCCTGGCATTTTAACCTTGAAAAACGGTGCGTCCATCAGAAGTACTTTTTAAGAACTATCTTGAGAACTTCAGCAGATAGCAGTATTGCATACTCAAGGATCCTTATATTAGAACTTTCATAAATATTGTATGTACTGAGTGTGTAATGTGCTGCATTGGTTCCCCTGCAGCAGTGAGATCCATCATGTCATCAGTCAATGGTTTAAGGCTCTGAAAAACTAAAGTGATCAGAGCTGGAGAAAATGAGGGATCTCATACTGTGCAGCCCTAGTAAGAGGGGTTCCAGAGATGCTGCTTCTTAGAAGGAAAATATGGACACTGGTGTTTAAGTTTTCATCATATTTTTTCCTTTAACCCTGTGCTATTAAAAAAGGCCAAAACCTCAAAAGGCCTCCCATCAACTGCCTGGACTACAGTATAACAGGTAGAGAGAATAATTAGTGTCCAGGCTATGAGCCTGAGGCTTGATTCTTCTCTCACAGAAGTTCAGTGAAGCCTTATTTGATTAGCATTAGTGGAATTACCCTGTGATAAAAGCAATTTAAATGGAAAGGCTGTACAATCAGGCACTTCTGGAGATGTGTACTTTATTTCCAGTTCTGCCACTGATCTCTGACAAAGACACTTACCCTCTCTTGTATTGTTTCCTCTTTGTAATAGAAAGGAAAATAATTAACTCACTTTACTTGAAAAGCTTTAAATTACATTTGTAACAACACAGCATGATGAACGTATCATGCAGAATACTGTACATGCAACACAAACATTGTGTGGCAGCAGTTACTTCCAAGTACTGAACTAGGCCTCTTTCTTGAAGCCTGAGTACATTACAGGTAAATTGTTATTACCAGTAACTAAAATACTAAATTCTGCTGGACTTATGCTGGCTCTGTGTAGAGAGCACTCTTGTATTCATTTATTTTCCTCTATGATTTCCTTGGTTAATCATGATATTTTATATATATTTGTATTTGGTTTACTTGGTATCAAGGCATGAATAAGTAATATTATCCAGATATCTCTCATTATAGAAGGAAGGAAATGAAACAGCAAAGTCTATTATTTTAAACTATGAAACTGTTTTTAGACTGGTACCATGTAGTTTAATTGCAAAGAGGCTTTTACTTTTTAATTTTTCATTGTTAATGTTTAAATATAAAGCAGTTTAATATATACACATGCACAAAGTGTAGCCAATTAACTTTGCAGGTAAGTCTTAATATTTAAGCTAGAAAAGCCTGGAGATTTGCAGTTAAGCCTTTGAACACAGTTTCGTATTCCGTTATTGCAGGTGCCTAATCCCGAGTGTGGGCTTCCTCAGCCCAGGTACTGAAACAGGAGGTCAGTCTGACCTTCCCTAGCCATAAACTGCATCATAACATTGCCTTACTGGCATTCCTTTGCTTCTTGCAAGAAAGGAACGTACTTCAGGAGGAATGTTATAATAATGTTTGTTCCTGGGGAAATGGCTTGATTTCCATGTTCCTCTATGAGCCACCTCACAAACTCTCTACTTCTTTCCTATTGTCCCCACGAAGGCTTTGGGGCAGAGGTCTGCCCTGGTGATGTCACTGAGAGTTTACCACTGAGTCCAGGAGGAACAGATGACCCTTCCATTAGAAAGTCTTGACTATTTTTCAGTAGCCATGTCCTCCCTCTTAGCAAGGGCCAACCTGGATTTCCTTTTTCGGGGGAACAAAGCAGCACTCTGAAAAGACTGAAGAAACAAGGCTAAACCCAAATCACGCAGTATTTTTGGTGGTTTTTTACTTATATCCCCTTCATGCTGAACTTACGGGGGTTTCTGGAACTAACTTACTTTAGGAAGTGCAAAATTGGGTTCTTAGCAATAATCTGCTGTGTTCTTCTTCACTATTAGATTAGACCAAGTCCTCACAAAGTATTCTGGGAACCAGACCGAAGAATTCTGAAAAAGGCTATTAATATGTTGGGCTAATTTAGAGAAGGAACTGTGGGACCCTTTTCAAAAGTGAGACCAGTTAAAGGGCATGAAGTCTTCTGGATTATTTTTCATCTGTGTCTAGTTATCTGTTTTCTCTTCCATGCCATCAGCTGCCTGGTAATCTTTCTAGGGAAACATCTGTACTGCATAACATCATTCTATCTTCTGGAAGGAGTACAACATTTCACTTGGAACATGGCTTTATAAGCTACTTTTTTTTTAATGTGTAAATGATCAATATGGACCTTGGTGCCTCCATATCCTCATCCCGTGATATTTTATACCAAATTTTATAATTATCACATTGTTCAAGTTATCATCTTTTCTTCACACATTTTCTATGGCTGTTGTTGGAAGAGAAACATAACAATCCTTTTCAGTAATCTGAAATCAAATTATTGTAAAAAACCCACAACAAACCCAAGTTCCACAAGAAAAAATTATTATTAAAAATATAAATTATCAACTTCCTTGCTGACCTTGTGCTATTACAAAATATATAAAAGGAAGGGAAACAAAGCAGGGAATTTTAATTTTTGTTGCAATGATTAGGTTTGATTATTTTTAGTATAGATAGGATATAATCCTTATATAGGTGGGAGATAATATCAGAGTGATGCAGGAGAAAATGTGAAGTCATTAAAAGCCAGACTGTGCATATATACATTTAATGTCAATACTGATGAAATGTAAAGCTGATCAAGGGCTGAATGCTGAAATTGCTGCTCAGTTCTTACACACTGAAAACTTCCCCTGAAGTCGGGGAGTTCAGCTGGCAGTGTGTGGGGAGGGAGCGCAGGTCTCTTGGCTCCATTCACAGATGTCCTCGAGCACCATCACTAACTTGTGAACCCCAAGATAGGGGGTAAAAAAGGACAGACATAATGTGTGAGCAGATCACCTTTAGAGCAAAGCGTCCTTCTGCTTTTCCTTCTGCCACTTAGTCTACTTCTGTAGACCAAGGGCTTCCCAGAGAAGAGCACCCGGTTACAAAGAAGGGAATGCCAGCCAGCCTTGGCTAACTGAGCCTAGCTGAACACTCACAGCACAGCCTCGAAACGTGATTTACCCACAGTTAGAAAATTGCGGTGGAATAACCTCAGGTGGGACCTTGGTCCTTCCGCTTCATCCGCTAATAACACAAGTTTAACTCTCCTCTCGGAACAGCTTCGGCTGTCACGTTGGCAAACGGTGCCCATCCTCCCGTTCCCCGTTCCCTCAGCGAGGGGGAACCGGGTGCGGGATGAGAACGCCGCTGCCCGGCCAAGGCTCTCTCAATCTCTCTGAGTCTCTCCCCATCCCGCGGACCCCGCGCACCCTCCCGCTGCGCTCCCCGCTGCCCTGTCCGCACTCACCTCGCTCGCAGCCGGCGCGACCCCGGCCGGTCCCAGGGGCGCAGCCGGAGCGCCCCTCAGCGCCGGGCAGGGCGCAGGAGCTGCGGCGGCCCCGCGGCGCCCGGCCCGCCGCCCCCCGCCGTGGCAGCGCGGCCGCCGCCGGTGCCCAGGGGCGCTGGGCCGCGGGGAATCCCCCGGCGGGGCAGCCGGCGGGGGGCTGCGGGGGGCGGGCGGCCGGGAGGCTGGCGGAGACCTGTCCCGGCCCGCGGGCTCCGGGCAGCGTCCCTATCACCAGCGCCACCACGAAGCCGGCCAGTGTCATGGTGCCAGTCCCGCCGGCTCGGGTCCATCTCCCCCTCTCATCGCGCCCGGGATGCGAGGGGGGAAGGCGGGGCCGCGGCGTCCCGCTAATCCCCCTCGCCGCACACCCCTCCCGCGGGGGCAGGGCGAGCCGGGTGCGGGGAGCCGCGCAGCCCCGCCGATGCCGCCTGCCTACCTGTCGCAGCCTGCACAGCGCGGAGGGGAGCGGCCGCCCGGGAACCCCTGTGCCTCCCCGCCCGCCCCCCAGGTTCTGCACTGCACCCCGGGTTCTGCGCTGCCTCCCAGTTTCTGCGCTGCCCGCGGTCCCGCCGCAGCCCTCCAGGCTCACCCCGCTTCTCTCTCGCACTTGGGGCTCCCCTAACAGCTACCTTCTCGGCCTGCGGCTGTGTCTCCCCCGACCTCCGACAGCCTCACAAAGAACAGAAGGAACCCGGGCAAAGCCTGGCCTGGGGGAGCGCAGCTTCGGGGCGAGAGGGTCAAAACAGACCTGCAGGGCGGCTGGGGCGGCAGAGGGATGGAGAGATCCCCAGACGTGTCAGCGGGTAACAAAGGGGCTGGAAACAAATGCAGTGAAATGTCTTCGAGGGTTTAGCATTATCCCAGCCCCGTGTGCTCTGAATAGTAATCTGCTTATTCCCAACCACTGCCGAGGTCTGCATGACCTGATCATCTGTGATTTCCTTTTTCCACCGGGATGGCTGTCAGTTACTTTTGCTTCTGTGTATCATACTGCTTAGCTTTTAGTTTTGATTAATTATTTTTTATTTCACCTCTGGTTTTAATCTATGCTGTTCATATATTGTAAAGTCCGGTTCTGTCTGATGGAGTGCACACCCTTTATTTGGCAGTTTGTCACTAGTGTGAGTCTGTAGATTCCCATGTCCATAGGACCTTTCTTCCTCTCCAGTTTTTTTGTCTGGAATGTGTTAATTTGGTTTCTGGGAGAGCACATTTGTATTTCCACAACCTTTCCTTGTGACTAGAGTCTCAAAGAAAGAGGGTGCTTCCTGCTTCCCAGGCGGGATCCCATGTACCTACAGTAAACTATTCCTTCCTTTAGCAGCCTCCAAGCTGTTCAAAAGGTGCAAAATACAACTTTGCCAATTTAAGGTTTTTGTTTATAAGAACAAAAGAGCTCCAGTGCTAAGGAAAATGCGTCCCACAGTGTTTGGGATTACTTGTATTCATTTTAGTTCTGCTCATCTGTGCTTAATTTCTTATTGCTGCATTACAGTGTATATTTTAATCACAAAGTTAAAGAATACTCTGCTTGGGTTTCTACAGCAACATGATAACTATGCAATCACATTGTCTCTTCCACTTCTTTGTGGATAGAAGTGCACAGATTGTTCTTTCTTGCTGAGGTTTCTTCTGGGGATATGTATATGCATTAGTTTAGAAAACATCAGGACCAGCAAGAGTTTAATTTGTTTTCAAAATATTTGAATATATACAAGATGTTAGCCTAAAAACAACTCATTATGACCATTTTTAAATTGTCTGAAATTCAGTTTCTGTCATGACAAGTTGGTTGCTTTTATCCTTTGGAAGGACCGGTTAAAAGCATGCTCAGCTTAGCTGGTTAAGGCTTCCCTTATTGCCTAGTAAACACTTCTTGGCATCACGGTAGCAGCAATATTTCATTTTCCCTGACCTAAGCTCTTTTTCTGCCCCCCCGTAGCCTGGAAGGGTTCTGCTGATCAGCACAGGGGGAAGAGAACAAATGAGTATGATGAATCTTGCAAAACGCTTGAGGCAAAGCTTTGAGCCTGGCACATTCATGTGTTCTGATTGCATTCGCCTCCCCGAGGTGTGTGGGCTAGCAGGAACCTCAGAGCACTGAACTTGCTTTACCTAGGCAGGGTAGAGGTGTTCGGGCTTCAGGTTGAAAAATGGTACTAAGCAGGAGGTGGGGGGAAAAGAGGGAGGCTACACAGGGAGAAAGGTTTGGAAGTAACTGGAATTCTGTAAGGAGCATCAAGAAGAAAAAAGCAGTTGTCAGAATGATTCTCTTCCAAGACAGGGTTCAGGTTTAATTGAATGATCCACACATACAAATTCACTTGAACATTTTAATTTTTATCATGATTGTTGTTTTCGGTGTAGTCTTAAAAGGAGACAGAGCCTTCTTTTGTTTTAATAACTATAAATGAGCTTTCACTCAGAAAATAGTGTTTTTGTTACAATTTACAAATTAGGGAGTTGGTCTGGCTCCCATTCAAGACATTGATAATAGTCTCACTCTAAAAGGGAGGGGCCCTTTTCTAAGAAATCCTGGAGCTGATGCAGTTTGTTTTCCCAGGCTGAATGCTTTGCACTTTGGTCGCAGCTTCTGTCTTTGCTGGAGCATTTACAAGTGTCTCCCCCATATGGTTTCTCTTGTGTTTGAACTGTGTGAGCTTGTGCAGTTTGTCCTTTGGCTGTGGCACTTACAGGTGCCATGTTTAAAATCATTCTCATCTGCTGCACTGCTTTTATCACACTCGCAGGAAGCTCATTATCTCTGTGACTTCTACCTCTGTCACATTGCTCACAATCAGTCGAAAATTATTGGGAAGAGCAAAGACAAAGCAAGAGTTCCATTGGACAGACTGTGTTTTTGAGAACCTTGATTCTTCTGGACATTACTCTTAAAATAACAGTAGAAAACTGCACTCTGTTTTAAGGGCGGACTTCACACATTTATGAAACAAGAAACGGGTTTATTGCTCTGATACAGCTGTTAGAGCTTTAAAAAGATGCCAAATATGAGATGTGCTTAGTGCATTTGGTTGCCTTAAAAAGTTTTCTCTCTGCTGTAGGAAACTATTGAAAACTCTTTCACAAACTGAAAATGAAAAGGAAAGAGAAAATATATTCACTTATTTAGGAAAATAGGCAAGTAGTTCTTTGGAAACCTCAAGAGGTCTCAGTGAATCTGGGTGTTACATACGACTTGGATTCTGAAATTAAAGTATTCAACTTTTCAGGAAAAAAATTTGCACAAAATGCTGAAAAAATAATAAATCTTTGGAAACTGTGCTAGTTATACTTCTCTGCAGCAGCACTGTGGGATTTGAAGTCAGTAATCTATGTTTAACAAGGCCTGCATTTTTATAGAGAAAAAAAGGCTTGTTTTGGTCTTTTGAGATTGGTAGAGAAAATAATCCATTAAGATGCAGTGGGTTAACTGGCTCCAGCTGAAGTACATAACAATTCTCCCTTTTACGAAAAATTTTCAATACTTACTATTTAGCTTATACCTCATGCACAGAGTTAGTACCTGTTGACAGCGGTCCCATGGAAGTCCAAGAAACAACACTCATGACCAAAGTTAGGAAATCTGTGCTGTGTACTGACAACTGGCTGTTTTTTTGTCTCCTGATATTTGACAGTCCCAATACCAAATTGTTGATAAAACAAAGAATAATAAATAATTCATAGTCACGGATGGATCTGACCACTCCAACATCCCCCACTCTTCCCATATTTCTGTGCATATACTCCTCAGGTTACCTGAGAAATGGAAATATTGGAAGTACTCACATAATACAGCAGCAAGCGTGGGTTATTGATATGTGCAAGGCTTAAAGGAAACTTATACAAAAGCTTCCTTCTTCCTAATAGCTTTCTAAAAGCACTTGATAGTTCTTCCTTGTCACTGGCTCTGATTTTGTATCAATGGTGTGAGGGTTATTAGAGGACTAATTTTCAATAAATGATTCTCGTGAATAGGTGAAAGTATCTGATGTGTGGGTTATACATGCAAAAATAGTTGTCCTGCGATTCAAAAACATTTAATACCCAGCATTTAAAATTCAGCTGGAGAATCCAGTCTAATTCTGCTCCATTTGAATCAATAGCAAAATTCACTGATTAGCCTCTTCCTGTGTTCAGTAAAGCTGCTTACCTTTATTTTTGAGTAGCTCATGCAGTTTGCTGTCAGCAGGGATTTTAGAAAGGCTGAGCACTTCCAGCTGTTGGTGGAATTCAGTTAAAATACTATTGGCAAGTGAAGGCCTGAGTCAGTCCTATCTGACTGCCACTGATAGCCCTAACCCCAGGTATTCCCTCCTGCATTCCCTCCTGCCCAGGTCAGCGGAGATGTGACAGATCAGAGCAAGGGCTGACTTCAGGCAATGAGATATGTGAAATTCCCCCAGGAAAGAAGTACAGAGCAGACAGAATGTAGCCAAACAGCCAGGCACAACACACTGTAATTAAATTATTTTCAGACTATCCAGCTAATAATTCCTTACTGTTATTTCTTCACACAATCAACTACGTAGGGGTCAATAGATCAAGTGCTGAAATCAATGGGAAGACTTATGCACGTGACCTCATGGGGACTGGGTGAGATCAAACAGCACCAGACAGGGGCTGAAACCAGGACTAGGAGAGGAAGCAAGGCTTCACACAAAGGAGACTTCCATGTGCAAAATGAGCCATGGAATGGGTGCTGAAATGAGTCAACATTTTTAGGACGTAAGTCAGCGCTCTTATAAAATAATTTTATTCATTAGTGTCATTCTTTTTAACTACATGGGCAGCAGAAATTTGAAATGCTGCCAAGTCTGACTCAAAATTAATTTGGGTTTGTGCTTACGTGGAAGAGAATAGGCCTTTTGTCCGTAATTCCATATAAGCTCCATAGGGTGACCCTGCATTACACAGGATGTAACTGAACAGCCTGTAATTGATGAGGTTTCCATTACCACATAACACAGTGCACACAGTAGTGAGATCACAGAAAAACCTTCTTTAAAGTGTTAAGTACTTTCTTGTACAGCAAGCTGAGTTCATACTAGAAGGCAATAAGAAACATGACTTCTGGAACAAGGCAATGAGAAACCTGACTTCCTGGAGCAGGTCAGTACATAGGTGCAAATGGGTTACAGACACCATGAAATAATTACAGCTAAAACTGAAAGGTAAATTGAATCATGCAACACTGGGGAACACTGTTTAATACGGTGAATGGGGAAAAATGCAATTTCAGCTGAGATGGTTTGGCCATGGTTTATGGGCCTGTTCAGGCAGTCACAGCGGAATGGTTTAAAGGCTGTGTTTTAGGTTGTTTCCATGAGCAACCTCCCAGAACTCCTTATGTTCCTCTCCCAGAAGGACCAGTTAGCAGATCCCAAGTGTGCTGTGCCATGTGGCAGAGCAGGGAGTGAGACTGGAGTGTGAGAGCAGGCGTGTCCCAGCCTGCCTGTGTAAATACAGCAGAGGTGCTGCTTTCTTTCCTGCTGCTCAGGATGGGAAGTCAATGTGGCATCCCATATGTTGCAGTCTGTTAACTAGGTGAAAGGTGAGGTTGTGTAGCCAGTCTATAAATAAGCATCTTTAAAGAGGCAAGAATATGCCAAAGAGGATATTATGAAGTAGAAGAATGGAAAATTATGTTTCTTAACAAAAAAACTCAATGGAGTTTTGCCAAGAAATGGAACTTCAGTTCCAAACCTGACGACTGTGGGTGTATGTGGGATTTGGTACTTAAATGAGTCTTTTAAGGGAGAGGAAATATGAAAAAAAAAAACTTTAGTGTTTTCTCCATCATAAAACACACACTTTGGACTCTTTTTCATGTAGAAGGTGGCCATTACAAATGAATTACCATTAGGTAAGCCTGCCACAGAGCAGGATGGAGCCTTATTTATTCAAAACATCTACTGTCAGTGAGGACGACTGGTTCACAGAGCTGACATATACGACCTTCTACAATTTCCTCTGATATTCATGGGCTGAGAAGGTTCCCTGGGGTAGACAATGCTTTACAAATGCAGTTGTTTAAGTTCTTCTCTCACGAACAATCCAGGTAGGCCCTTTCCAGTGATTTATGCTTGCAGTGGTAGCAGGTGTCTCCTCTTTGTTCAGAGATAATATTCTGAAAACATTTCTTAATAATATCTATTTCAAAATTTTGCACTTCATGGTCACGAAATGTAAGTGCAGTGAAAATGCCAAATCACAGAAAGTGAGTCAGGCAGGGTTGCTTTGTGTTCTCATCTTCCACCTAACCCAAGTCTCACCTTCCCATTAGCAGCAATAGAATGAGGCATTTCTAATATTTACTGCAGGAATTCTTTGGTGTCCTGCAGAAAATGCAACAGCACTGTCCATACAATGTATAAACAAGGCTTTTTCTTCTGCATTTTCAGAGGGATGCAGGAATTACTTCAGTGCTAAGCTACATACATGCAGTGACCCTTCAGTTATTTGATTTATCTTCATTAACCTAAGACTGTTACTGGGAAGGAGAAAGGATGAAGTGGGTTACAGCTGCATTTTTATATTTTTAGGCAATTCTTACAATATAACTCTAGCATATTTAAACATGTAAAATTAAAAGAGAAGGGGAAAGTTATAAATACTTGTTGGAGCAGGAATAGTTTTGTCCATGAAGCCATATTTAACATATCATAAACTTTGAATTTCGAAATGTTTTTGATCTTGAAAAGCAGCAAACACTTCAGATTAGCATAAACCTTGCCATGAGGGCATTTGGTCTACAGTTTGAAATGCAAAGCAAGACATGTTCCTTTTTTCATCTTTGCCCTTCTGTAAATGTATACAACTATAAAACAGCCCATGTAGTTTATTTATTTAACAAAATATGTTGCAGGGACCCCATTTAAAAAAAATCTATTTAATACATCTGTAATTTCTTCATATGCTTCGGCAGTGCGCTCTTAAATATAACTCAATAGATATGACTTTTAAGACTTTTAAGTTTTTAAAATGTCCTATTAACATAAAAATACAGCTATTTTTTTTTTTAAGTTACATATTAACATTTCAATACACATTTTCTCAGAGGCAGAGAAGAATAAGATATAATTCTCCTGTCACATACTGTTATGCAGGTTTGGTCTTTGTCGGTCTCCAAGTGCTGAACTAATTGACAATGTAAAGAATTTCCCATGTTTCCAAAAGTCTGGTTTACCTCTTATTTTTAATCAGTTTACAGACAGACTTTTAGAAAGATACTGCTATTATATACAACTTGAGAAATTTATTGTATATGAACTTGAAAACAATGTCTCACGAAGTTAGAACAAAAAAGCAATCAGGATTTTACCACTTCTTATTTTTGATCTCTATCAAGATTAAAAAGAGAGACCTGAGCCATGTTAGAGAGATTCAAATGACCTTTCTGCTGTGTGTTGCCTACACTTGACTGGCCACTGAAATAGAGGTTTGGTCAACATTACCCAGATTTATTCCTACCTATATTTTTAGTATTTGGAGGTTTTGAGAAGTCATAAAAGCTGCATTCTATTATTATTAATAGTTTGGGATATGAATATCATTGTTCCAAAGGATTACATGTTCTTATACTTAATGAAAGGAAAGCAAAAAAAAAAAAAAAAAAAGTTTATATTTATTTGACTTAAGGAGACTGGGATTTATTGGTTTGTATTGGAAGCTCTATGACTAATAGTAAATTATCTGTTGTTTTACTTGCAGTTTCAATTATTTGAGAAGTTTAGCAGTTAAGGAGGGGAATCTATTGTTGAGTGTTTATAAACTGTGTTCTGTTTGCTGTATTGGTTAATAATGTCATCAAAATCAGTGAGTCTTCTCGTGTTAGTGAATAGATATTGTACATGATGAATACAAGCCTTAGTTTGCCCATATTGTTACCATTTCAAAAAATATAAATCTCAGCAATTCCTAGCTTGCTTTCACAAATACAGACAGAGCTGGAGCACCCATTTCACACTGATTAATTTAAAACAGCTCACAAAGATGTGCTTGCTGTTTGTGCCTGCTTTCAACGCTTTAGTGGAAATTTTAAAATGCAAGCACATAAGCTTTAAAATAAATAAGGTGAGGCTCCTGTGTAGGGTTGTGAGGAGATTCTGCACAAGATGGAATGGGAGCTGGCTTTGCACTATTGCACTTGTGGTTACAACAACACTGGCATTGTGCAGACCTGTGACAGACATTTGCACTCAGATGGCCTTCACTACCACAGAATGTGGGTGGGAAGGGCAGGGATGAAGGGCAACAGATGAAGAAGGGGGACAAAGATGGAAAATTCCATCCCTTTTGGATGGAAAATTCCGCTGCTGTAACTATTGGCAAAACAAACTGCTTTCTTATAATCTTCATTGTTGGCTTAATCATCCCTTATTCTTCTCGACTTGTGACTGATGTCCTTTTCTTATCTGCTCTGATCCCTCTTGTCCCATTATTATGATTTCCCCATTGCTATTTTCTTCACAATCTAATGGCTCTGTGGAATTACACATCCAAGTTACTATTTTCATATTTATTCATCTTGGCTGGGGTAATGATATGTCAACTGAAAAGTAAAAGTAAAAAGTAAAATTAAGCCTGTTTGGTTTGGCGATTTTTGCTCTGGATATAGTTATACAAAAGATAGACAGTGTCTTGTCCTGGTTTTATATTGATCTGTTTAGCAGGCCATTTATTTGTGTAAATAAACACCGTGTTACAGTACCCACTACTTGTTGTACTTTGGACTTTTAAACATTGTTTTTTTACCCAGTACCTTCTAATAGCGTGTAACGAAATCCTACTAGACCAAATACCCAGTTACATTAAGTAGAAGTATGCTAAGTTTAGTAATTATAAAATTTCAGAGCCTCTCATTGTTTTTTTATTATGATTATTATTTTGGAAATAGGTCTCAGAATTTTGCTATTAGTTTCAACCTTCATTTGGCCCTTAGAAATCAAATAAATAACTTCTGCTTGGAGCTGTAGGAGATGGACTTGCAGTTTTAATAACAGGATCATAGAATGCCAGGTTGGAATGGACCTCAAGAGCCATCTGGTCCAGACTCTCTTGAAAATAGCATAGCACCCTTAAAAGTGTCCAATATTGGGAAATCCACCACTTTTCTGGGGAATTTATTCCAATGATCATGTGTAGTCCATATGTCCTTTTTTTTTTTTGTATATATGTTTTTCTTCCTAAATCTTCTTTTTGAATTTCCTAGAACCCAGGAACAGCAAAAAGCAGAATAACTCCTTTCTCTAGAATTTAGCTACAAGGAATCTTCCAGAGTAATTTCTTTACTGCCTTCTCTGTGTACTTCTGGTGCTTCTGAAGCTGTGGTTGCACATTTGCTGCAAAATAATCCAGGCTGGGTTAAAAGATCAGCCAGATCTTTTTCCTGATCTGGTTTATTCCACAACCACACAGAAATCACAGTGGATAGAATATTATGAACATAGAAATAGGTAGCAGATCCAAGAGCTGTTTAACTTACTGTGCTATAAACTTAAACAAGAAAGCATTAAGCTGCAGATGTGGAAAAACTGAGTGTTTGTAGAAGCCATAGTTAACTGGTAACACTATAAATGCTCTGGAAAACATATGTAAGTAAATGGGAGATCAGGAAAAGAAGATAAACAATAAATTCAGGGAAAAATACTCCATTTAATTAGCTTTGGGAGGTATCCAGGAAAACATTAAATATATATATATATTTGGTAATATATAAGGATGATTTTTCTGGAATACAAAGACTTCAGACATACGAGGTTTTCAGTGTACAAAGCTGCCATATACTGTTATGTTCTGTACAGTCACCTAGTCACAAAACAGCTCTGAGACAAAGTAAGAGTACTATAATCAAATAAAATATGCACAAGTACCATATTAAGACATAAAAAGGGATGTGATTGTTTTGCAAGCGTGATAGGACACAATTTCTGGCTGTAAGATAAAACTGGCAGTATTATTTTAATATCTTGTTTGAAAAACATAGGTAAAGCAGGAAAGTGAGAAATAATATTTTCTGTTCTCAGTGCTTATGGAGTTAAGTCTGTAAGTTGGAAAACACAGAGATGTATAGAAATGTGGTTCTTTGTTATTCAAAGCATAACGAATTTACACTTCTTTAACGCTTTGGTTTGTAATAGTAAAGCCAGCAGATGTCATGTGCTCAGATTTGTGCTGCCCTTAAGTGGACCAAATTCAGCTCAGTGGTAGAACAAACAATATCACTGAGGTTTGTATAATTAGTAGAGGTTTGCTCCTGCCTCACTAAGGGGGCAGTGTTAAAATGAGTAAATCCATGGCTAGATGCAATTCAACATAGAGCTGCACTCCATCCTCTCTTCACATCCTGTATTTTAAGGCAGACATTTCTATTAAAAAGCCAGCTGTATTTTAACACATTCTCTGAATGTGATGGGAAGCCAGTAATGCCTGATCTCCAAAGAAAAAGAGACTTGGGGGGGGAAAAGGTAAAACAGCTAACTCTTACCTTTTGCTATAGAAATTAAGACATTGTAGAATGGAATAAACCAGACCAGACTAGACTAGACTAGAGCAGACCATTACCTAGTCCAACTGCCTGACCACTTCAGGGCTGACCAGAAGTTAAAACCTGTTGTAGGACATTGTCCAAATGCCTCTTAAACACTGACAGGCTCAGGGCACCAACAACCTCTCCAGGCAGCCTTTTTCGGAGTTTGATCACTCTCTTGATAAAGAAATCCTTCCTAACATCAAGTCCAAATAGCTGGAAAGAGAATGTCTTGGATTAAGAATATAGTCTGTATTTTTGGTAGTTCATGACATTCCTAGAACAAAACATGTTCATCTGAGGAATTCTTAAAAGCGGGAATCATTTTCGTTCCCTGCAATTTAACAAATCCAGTCTTAAAACCCTTTCTCGGCCTATCCACATTTTCCAGCAAAACAAAATTCAGTTCAAGAAGCTTCTCTAGCTCTGCTGCAATCCTGCTGTTCACCTGGCAATGTTGGATACTGCTCGAAGAAGCCAGAACAATGTTTAATTCAGGACATTTAAGAAATTACTTTATTTGATGTAGGGGAATTAGAAATATTTTTATAATTTTTTAAACTCTTGTGTGCAAGTTACTTATTCTTGCTTACAAAGTAGAACAAAATCTGTTGCTGTACAAAAGCAAAGGAATTAAATAGGAATTCAAAATCTCTGTCAATAGTCATCTCCAGTTGGTGCAGAGACAGCAGCTTGTGTGCTGTGAGCACATGCAACATCAAGGCTTGATGTCCATCCCAAAGGACATGCCCAACTCTGGATCAAATGGCCATGCAACTTGATCTAGATGGGGTGTGAAATCGCAGCACATGCCTGTTAAGTTATCCAAAGTGCATGGCAGGGTGTTTAGGAAGGCTCTGGCTTGGCTGTGTGTTGGCTTGCTAAGGACAAACAAGGCCTTATAAAAACTCTGCTGCTGCTTAATTACTTCTAGGAGATTTTTCAGCAAAACTGGAAGTACTACAGTGAGTTTGTACAGATTCATGCTTGTAGTGTTTTTGCAACACGCTCGTTTAGTCTGATCTGCCTCCTTGCAGGCACACAGCTGCTGAGGCAGAGGTAGGAGAGTTGCACAGCCACAGTCACTGGGTGACTGTTCAATCACTTATTCAAAATAGGCTCCAAAATTCAGGGTACCAACTTTTAAAGATATTTTAAAGAAGTATATTTAGGTACTAGACTAAAAGCATGTGGAAAGGGACATGAAGTAGGAAGAGTGTGATGTTAGTCCATGTTAACATCTTTTTTCTATTATAATTTATTTTTATGTTTTCTATTTTCCTATTTCTCTCTTTTGAGTTAAAAGACAAACTTTTATTTCCATCTAGTGCTTTTTATTTATGAATTTATTGAGCATCTAATTGGACATAATGCAGTTTGAGGTTTATGATGTGAAGAACAAAGTGAGCAAAACAGTGGTAAATTAAGCAGTTTGGGCCTAATTCTCTGTAACTTCTACAGTAATTTCTACTAAAACAAAATAACTAGCAGTTTTCTGCTAAATGGAGTAGCCTAGACTTCAATGTATGTCAGTGTAACACAAGTGTGAATTGTATCATTATTTTTAGTGTTTTATAAATATTTTATAATGCTATGAATGGTTAAAAAAAGGCATAGAATGTCTGCTGATTACACAATCACCTGAGGTAGATACAAGTAGGCTGGAGGACAGGATTTGAAATCAAAATTATTGCAACAATAGAAATAATCAAAAATATTGAATGCACATCAGCAAAGAGAAGCTAAAGGTAATGTACTCAGGGATGCTCAGTTAAATAAAAACAGGCTGAGAAACAACTGGCTTCATAAATTTGAAGGGAAAAATCTGGATAATGGATCAGGGGTGATGGCAATTCAACAAAGTCATTAGTCACCAAAGAACCAGGATAACTGCACTGGGATGCCTGAGCAGGTCAGTTGCCTGCAGCACATCCTACATCATGTCTGTATTTCACAGTCCAGCTGAATCCTACTTTGGGGAAGAGGCATTCACGAAAGAGCTGACTTGGTGATTCCAGAAGGATCAGAAGTGTGAAACACAACAGGGTGAAAAGAAATGTGATGAGTCTTCCCAGGCACTGGGGACTGTTGCAGAGGAGGAGCAAATAACTTTTGCACACTCATGGCAAACAGTATGAAATGCATTTCTCTTGCTGTCCATATGGAGTCAAGGTTGTAAATTCCAGCAAGGAGTATTTAGAGTGGAGAGTAGGAAAAAGAATCTGAATGTAAGTACCACAATGCTCCAGTATGGATTGCCCAGGGAGGCTGATACAGCTCCACCACTGCATATTTGTAGGTTTGACACCATGTCATGGGTGCCATCCAGATAGAGGCTGGATTCCATGCTTTTTTGATGATTCCACCGAAGGCTGTGATGCAATCAAAACACCAATATCAGTGATCAAACTCAAATATAGGTTGAATTATGGTGCTGTACATGTGCATGTGTAGCTCTTGACTCCAGACTGGCAAGAGTTTGGCCTGATACTTGTCTTAACAGAAGAAACAACTGACCACAGACTGGGTACAAGGCTGGGAGAGCCAAAACCACAGCACAGAGAAGAAGAAAGGCACGGAGCATTCTGAAAATATACAACCTTCTTGTTTTGAAACAGTGTGTGGATACAGTGGAACATCTTTCATAGCCATTAATATTTGTAAAGATCAGCTCATCTTAGCAACCAGTTCTAAAAATGGAGTGCAGGCTCCCACAAACTTCATCGTGTCACATCCAGGAGGAAGTGATTTTGTTACTGTGCAGGGACTTCTACTGTATTCATTACAGCCAACAGTATCAAAGCTGTGTTCAGTAGTATGAGATAACATTTCTTTTCCCATAACATTTCCACAGATAGGGCAGTATAACTAGTAATGTATTCCTCGAGGAGATTAAAAAACACCTCTTGGTATTCTGGGGTTTTAACATTTAAGAGCTCCACCGTTTTTGTAGGATGTTTTATCAGTGAGAAATGTGAGTAACTGGAAAAGGTTTCTTTCTGCATTAGTCTGCACTTCTCTCATTTCCTTCTCTTCCTGCATCTTTCTCAGTTTGACCTGCATAACATGATTGACATGTATACAACATATACCACATTAAAAAATAGGAGAATAATGGCTTGTATCAGTGAAGTGTGACAGTGGCTGGCACTCAGATAGCAGCAGAGGAACACCACACTGTGTGAGAGCTGAATGTCCCTTCTTAGCTATTGTCCACATCTTTGGGTGTGGCAATTACAGGCAATTACAGGAAGAATCAGTCTATTTCAGGAGAGCAAATATCAGCATTAATTATAGTTGTGGGGATAATTTGTATTGTTTATTCTTTTGTTAAGTTTCTTTTTGTGAGACACAAGGGACTGATACTTATTGCACAACTTGTGAATGCAGACAGCAGGTATTTACATTTTCATTCTTGTTGCATTCTAAATAGCTGTCAAAATAAGCAGCATGTAATGTGGATTACATACACTCACAGACAGACAGGATGTACAATAGGAATGAAAGGAGGAAGTGGGAGAGACCAAAATTCAGATGAAAAAGACTTTAAAGATTCTGCAAAACTCCCTCAAAGCAGAAGTTTTTAAAGGATCAGAAGTTGGAAGCCGAACATGAAGGTTAACCTAGAAATAACCACACTTGATATTGAAATTGGATGTGAAGGATGTACTTTAGAAAAACCACTCGAGATAAAACCAAGTTAGGGCCCTCAAGCCCAGTTAATTGCTGAAGTGGCCACAGCTGTGACACAGCCTGAGGGGAGCCCTGCACAGCCGCGTGTCTGCCTGAGGAAGGGAACTGGGACCGCAGAGCTTGCGGGAAGATGGATTTCATATCTGTACTGGAACGACGCCCAAACTACACGAGTCCGCTCAGTGACTCCAGGGGAGCCCGGCCATCGATGTGCACGAGGGGATTGCGGCGGGCGGGAAGTGACGCGTTGTGAGGGAAGTGACGCCTGGGCGGCGGGAGCCCGGCGGAGCGGAGGGTGGCGGTGGCCGTGGCGGAGCGGGGCCGGCTGGCGGCCATGAACAGCCGCCTGCAGGAGATCCGGGAGCGGCAGAAGCTCCGCCGGCAGCTCCTGGCGCAGCAGGTACGGCCGGGTCCGCCCTTTCCCCCTCAGCGGCCGCCGCTACCGCGGCCTGGGGCGCTAGAGGGGCGAGGGGCCTGGGCCGGCCCTGAGGCAGTGTGGGGGTGGGTCTGCAGTGAACACGGCGTGAATTTGTGTTTGCCGCTGTCCAGCTAGGGGCCGAGAACGCCGACAGCATCGGCGCCGTGCTCAACAGCAAGGAGGAGCAGCGGGAGATCGCCGAGACCCGGGAGACGTGTCGGTCCGTATCGGCCAGCGGGGTCTGTTCGAGACTGGGGGCTTGGGACTCATACAGGCCCTGGAAACGGAATGGGGATGCACGCGGGGAAAGAAAGTGCTTTCATTACCCAAATCAGAACTTTGGCTAAGGCCAGTGGGATCTGGTTATTCCCTTCTAAAATCAGGCTGGAAATACAGGCTCACATTTGTTTCTTGTGTTAAAAAGATGCTGCATAGGAAGACTGAGGTGTGAATTCAGAATGTGCCACCTGCGTTGTCCCAGAACCTTTATGCTTTTGCTAAGATTAGTTTAAAAGTTCTTTTGGAATACTCGACGTGTCTAGACAGACTAGCTAATGCTAGTCGTTTCTTAGGTGTAACAGTAATTTTCTTGTGCGAGCAGACTTAATTTTGTAGATGTAGGCTGCTTTGGTTAAAATAAACTGTACTTTTCAGAACAGAAAAATGAGAAAGGGAAGGAAATTCCTCTCTTTTCAGGAGTTCTGTCCTTAATAACCTGTGCTGATCTCAAACATACTGAGAGAGGAACAGCTTGTCTTCAAATTTCAGAGTAATTTCAAACTTGTAACAGAAACATGTAGTCAAGGCAGATTGTCAAAGATTTTTGGAAATAGGAGAACTTTTTTTTTTTGGGCTGTTCACAGGGCTGCTTATGATACTTCTGCACCAAATGCAAAACGTAAATATCCAGATGAGGGAGAAGCAGATGAAGAAGAGATTGAAGAATATAAGGTAAGAAAAAAAGGAAAAAATTACTTTTCTGTTGTGTTCCTGTGTCCCTGAGGGACTTCTAAAATAGGTATGTATGCATATAAAAAGAAATGTGATGTGTTCCAATACTTGGAATATGTGTGTTCCTCAGGGGCATCTGAAGTGTAGATGCTACATGGTTCTCTTCAGGCATGGGTGCTTTGATCTGCACGTGCTCCAGAACCCAATTTTTGAGGCTTATTTTAGCGCTGCTCCTGGGAGTGATAAAACATGTGTGCTCTTGGGCACGTACATTAAAAACCCTTGACCAGAATTTTGTTGTGTCAGAAGAAAACCTTGCAGTTATCAGGAGGTACAGGCCATGGGATGAGGTATGGGGAGGCTGAGGGTGCCTTCTGACCTGTATGTTAAGTGCCAAAGAATGCAGTTCTGGATAAATGGAAGAAACAAGGGATTCTAAGGGAATGGAAGTAAGAGGCTTGGTTTGGGGTATGCTTCAAGCATCCATAATGCCAGAAAAAGTTCAGTTAAACCCAAAACAAAATGCGTCCGTGGTCAATGAAGTGCTGTCAAACTCCCATGCCCTTAATTTTTCAAATGCTCGTCCCAGAGCTATTTGACAACTTTCTCCACTCATATCCAGTGCAGTGTTTTGGCTGAGTGGTGGAAAGAGGTCGAACAAAGACATGATTATGATACAGCTATGTTTTATTATTTGCTTTGGGATCTTATTGCAGCATATATCCCCCCTCTCCCCTTCTTCCATGTCCTAATAACCTTGCTTCTGTGGTTAAATAGAATCAGTGTATTTATTATGCAGTGTCTGCTGTTCTCTTGGATGCCTAAAAATAGCAATTTTTGAAATTTTGCTTCATTGTGTTGCATTTTTGATGAGGTTTATAAATCTTTCTGTAATGTCTTATTTTCTGTCTCACTAAATAAAGAAGTTAATGTATGACAGGATGTTTTTTGATGACTGATTTTTTTAAAGTCTGTATAAAGGGACAGACATTGTTTCTTTACATGCAAAGTATTAGTTTGTACCTCTTGTTCAGCAAAGAAGTTGTGAGCTCCATTGTGAAGTGGAATTTTGTTGCTTGCATTAGGGATCAGTTCATACCACTTTATTTTAGTCCTTCACCAAGTATGTGATTAAGGAACTAAGTTTTAATTACCTGTGAAATATATGTGGATAAGCCACTTGGGTTGGCAAAGTACGTGACTTATCGTTAGGATTTTCTTCGTTAGCATAGGGAAGACTTACCCTGAGATGGATGTAACATGTAACTACTTTTAAGTAGCCAGACTCTTGCTATATTGTTGAAATTGAAGAATATTTTAATAACACTGGCTCAGACCAAATTCAGTGGAACAGATGAAGAGACTTAAGAAATTTGAAACCCTCAAGCAGAACATCTATAGTGGAGACATCAGCTGTTTCCTGCAGACATTGCTAATTCCCTATTGGCAGGGAGATAAGAACAGTAAAATTCCATCTGTATTTATATAACTTTTTCCTTAGCACTTTGAGCCTGTTTAAATTTAGTCTTGTAATATGAACTGATAGAAAAATCCTTACAGTATCAAATCCTTATTAGATTTTGTTTAATGCTTCTTAGACAAAAGTAATGATAGACTTGAACCATTAGTGTTCAGGGCAAATATCATAAATTCATCAGTTAGGAAAATCAGAGGTATTTCTGATGTCAAGTGACTTGTCTATATCCCTGACTTGCCCAAGTGAGGCAGTGACACCCAAAGGCCTTACACCGATGCCTTGAGAGAAGGCTGAACAGTGACATTGACTTTATTGTTATAAGGCAGAAGCATGAGAGCAGTTTTTGAGATTAAAAAATGAAGTATGTTACTCTTCTCAGCCATACAGGAACATCTGATTAAAAAAAAAAGGCAGTATGTTTTAATTTGGGAGGCTTTTTTTTGTGGGTCTGGTTTTGGTTTTTCTGTAGAATAAGTGCAGATTTATAGGCTGGTTGTTCAGCTTCCTGCTGGCAGTTTGACCTCAGTCTTGGAGCCTGGCTTTGCCTTGGCACCATAGGGGTGGGAGATAGGGAAGAGATGAGCTAAAGGCAAAAGTGAATAAGGGATATTTTAAGGTCAGAAGGTTGAATTGTTCTAAAGAACTCCTAAAATACTCGTGTTTTGGTGGAACTGGACCAATTGTACCAGGGTTAGCTGAGCTCCCTGGTCTGTATTTGGAAGTGGCAGACAATGGGATTAGACAGTTTGCTGCCACTGCCAGGCTTTTCATGGCCTTCTGAGAGCTGGGGTTGTTGCTGAACCCCCAGGTGATTTTACTCAATTGTTTGTTTGAACCTGTATGACTCTCTGTTTTGTGGAGTTTAAACTTTGTATGAAGTACAGAAACACCTGTGGTTTAGTTTTGCTGTCTGCCAGCCTAATTTGAGACAGCCCTGTTTTACTTCATTTCTGCAAGCAGTGGCCTGCAAGCTTGGGATTCTTCCATGCCATTGCTGTGGAGGCTGCAAAGATCTTACTTGGTAATTGCTTAACGTATCTCTATTAATTTCAAGAAAACCTGTGTTTGAATATTGCGGGTAGTTTTTGTTTCCCTAACTCAGCAATAAACCAGATGATTTGGAAAACAAGGGTGATTAATGCACGAGAACCTGTGTCATTCTGTCTCTGTTTTGGCTGTGTTGTTTTCCCGTTGAAAGTTGATGGTGTGGGGGTTTGTGACCACAAGACTGTTTTTAAATCACTCGTGACGGCATGAAGAGAACTGAGCTGACTCAAATGGTATCTAGCAGTGTCTATTAGAAGGCCGAGATTTAGAGACCGGTGGAAGAGGGGAAACTGATGGCCTAAGCAGTTTTTAGTAAAACTCAAGCTTTCAGCTCTTTTTTTTTTTTTTTTTTTTTTTTTTTTCCTGAGTAAGACTTGCTGCTTCTTGTCCGCTTTAATTTCTTTTCCTTGCAAGCAGTGTTGCTGTTTCTGCTAATAATATTTTTGGTCTGGTTAAACAAATGAAAAGAGTGTATCTCTGTAAATTCTTCACAGGAACATTGAGGAAGGAGAATCTGACCTGTTTATCACAGCAGGCATTTCAGAATTTGATTCAAAGCTCCAATTTGGAAATAACAGAAAGATTATGATAAGATCTTAACAGAGGGATCAAAATAGAGAGGGAGAAGACTTAACTTTTGATTCTGCATTCAGACAGCCTGTGTAGCACAGGGTAAATGCAGCTCTAGTAATATGGGAGATGATATTACTTAGTAGTTCTTCAGTTGTTTTTATATATTTTATGTGTCTGTATACTGCATTGGTTTTAAGATCAGTGGGAAAAAAGAAGGTGATGTGAAGAATTGAGTCTCTCTTTAGTTTCTGTTCCCTCTGAGTTCTCTCTTGGATGTTCAGAGTACATCAGTGAACTCCAGAAATCTGTTGAATGAACTCACCAACGGGGGGGGAAATTTAAAAAAGAAAAAAAAAATCCTGTTTTCTGTAAATTTTGGGAATGGAATTTTTAAAGTTACTTTTAAGGACAGTCAGAATGAAATACTGACTTGTACCATGAGCTGTTTCTGCAAATGGTGGACTTTGCTGCCAGGGTTGGAATGAAAGAGATGATTGAGTGGATATGAATGCTCAGAAGTTCTAATACAGAAGAATATCAACAAAATACATGATTTGTTTCAGTCCAAGCAGTGAAAGTTTTGGGGGACAAAAATTAAAACTCCTACACTTTCTTAAGCACTGGCTGCACTGTCAGGGGCTAGAAATTAAGGGGCTCTTATTTTACTCTTCTTTCAGGGGCCTTTCCACCTCATTACTGAGGGAGGTCCAGATCTTTTTGAGAATAGATAATGTTTGTTTCCTCTCCGAAACTGGAGCGGAAACCATTCATGATATGCTGTTTTAGGAAATGTCTGTTTGTAGACAGCCCACTTCTCATTATGATTGTGCTTTGTAAGGAAAGGAGCGTGATGTTGCATACTGATACTGTTGATAATACCTGCTTTATTTCCAAGGATGAAGTAGAGCTGCAGCAAGATGAAGAGAACCTGCCCTATGAAGAAGAGATTTACAAAGATTCCAGTACCTTTCTTAAGGTGAGCTGCCTTTGCAATTTTAACTGTAGTCAGAGCTGGCATAGTTGGGTTAAACTGTCTCTGCAGTTTGTGGTATTTCATATACAGCATATTCACATACATATAAAGACTGAAGTAATAGTCTAGAATTCACAAGTGGGGGAAGTTTCCTGTGGAAGATGTGACTGGAACTAGTAAGACATTGATCCTCACTACAGGTCTGAGTCAAATCACAATGAGCTGCAGTAATGGTGGGCCTGATTTGGAACAAAAATGGTGGTCTTGACTAGTGTAACTTGCAAAGGCATGTTGAAAGGAAAATAATCTGTTATTTTCTCATTTATCAGACTGGCCCATGTAGTGTGTGTGTGTGTGTGTGTGCGTGCAGTTATCAGCCCGTTGTTCTTCACTGAACTCCTTCTGTTCTCCAGGGCACTCAGAGCTTAAATCCACACAACGATTACTGCCAGCACTTTGTGGACACAGGACACAGACCTCAGAACTTCATCAGAGATGTTGGTATGTCAGACTCAGTGACTGTTTGAAGAGAACTCATTTGATAGCACTTCTTTTTCTTCCCCTTTTTAAATTCTTTACAGTTAGTGCGAGGTACAGTAATATACATGTACTTCATAGTTATATCTCTCCCTGTGAATACGTATCAATATAGACATTTATGTGAATGAGTTTATTTTTAATCAGTTAGGAGGTGATTATTGCCTAGGCTGCTCTTACCTTTAGTTTTTACTTGAAAGTATTTAACAGGGAGAGCTCTTTGGATTCCAGGAAGTAGATGAATTTAATGAGCAGATCTTGAACCCTTTGCAAGTTTGAGTAACGGATTTGCTGTATTGCCTCTTAAGAATGTGTATAGTATGTAAAGTATGGCAGTTTACATATGTTGAAGTCAGTAAGCAATATGGATAATGGTTAGCAGCTAAATTTTGTAACTGCTGACAGCTCGTTAGAAGGCCCAAGTTTAGAGGATGTTATTTTCTAAGTTTACATGTATCCAGCCATCACTGAATTTGTTACTGAAATGATGCTTCTTTAGGCCTTGATTTAATCTCTCTGAAGCTAAGGTGCAGTTTGGTCCTGTTTCCCAAAGTAGGTGCATGGTAGTTGTTTGGATTTTAAAATAAGCAGGACACCTCCCTCTGCAGTTTTATACAACAGTTCTCTGTATTTTACCAAGTTTAAGCTTGTCAGGGCAAGTGGGTTGTGTTTATAGATCGCAGCCCAAAGAGGTTTTGTTTGCCTGTGGAGGCACTTAGTTTGCTTCTTCTCTGTATTTTGTGAATGCTTTTGTGAAACACGTCTGGATGGTTTTTATGAAAAATGGGCTGTTTTGACTCAATTATGTCTTTATCTGAAAAGCCCCTGGGCTTCATGGGGAAGTACTTGAGGCAGTTCTGCCCACATTTTCTACTGATGATCAAAACTCTGCTTGGGTGCTTTTTCACAATTGGACATGGCCTTAAAAGAAAGGTGTAAAGAAACAGTGGTTCTGGAACACGTATTTGTTTCTTTTTGATACTGCTGTTGGAAGGGAGGGAGAGACCTGTGGATTTGGGTTTGTTTTGGTTGGTTTTTTGATGGGAAATTCTTTTCCATCTATTGCTGAGCTGCTGCTAACTGCCTTCTGTTTCTCCTGGGCAGGAGTATTTGACTTGCACTGTCTGGAAGTAGCACAGTGAAAATCAGGAGAACATGGTGCTTTTAAGCTACTATGTGTTTAAGGAAAAGAATTAAAGTAACTTTTGGGTGCTTAATGCACAAGGAGTAAGAGCTAATAAAGGTTAGGTACTAAAAACTTATCAGTGCAGTCCTGGAGCTGGGAGTTCAGAATTTGGAACTAAAATAAGGAGAGGGATGAAGGGTTGGTAGGGTTTGTGGGTTTGGGTGGGTTGTTCCCCCCAATGGATTAGTCGCATTTAAAGTTGTACATTTAAATGAATGTGAAGCTTTGTAAATAACTCTTACTAAAGTTGAACTGATACTGCCTGGGAGACAAGAATGGTGCCTTGTTGGTCTGTAAATGCTGAACCTACTGCCAGCAATAACAAAAACTCCCTACTTGTTTTGGAAGGGAGAACTTAATATACTGAAAGGTATATTTTCATCTTAAAAACATCTGCTGCAAGAGACCTTATTAGGGTTCTCTCTTTTGCAGTCTGTACATAGGAAAGGCTGGAAAATTGGCATCATCAGGCTAAGAGTAGGAACGTGTGTTCAAATCTTTGACTGACACCAGAGCACCAAAGCTCAATATAAGGGTTGCCACAGGGACCCAGCCACACCCTGATCTTCAAATATTAAGTGAGAGTATTCTGTAAATTAATGGTAATTAGATCTTAATAGAAACTTACAGATATGGATAACAAAATAACTTTCTCTCATCATCCTGGGACTTCTAGTGTAAATGAGAGGTTGTTCCCTTCTGGTAACAGGAGCTGTAAATTCCTGCTGTCTCTAATGCTCTAGAAAAGAGCATAGACACTGCATCAGGAACAGCTGTAATTAGCTGGGTGAGGACAGGAGGCTTTTGTCAAGTACTGAACAAAAAACTGCTTTGAAGGGTTTGGTTTATTCTAAAAAAAATTAAAATGAGGCTAAGTATTAACATTTGGACCTATTCAGAATACTGGACAATGCTTAATTGATACAGATATACTCTGTTAAGTAGTTGTTAACTTCATGTTTTCTTCTTCTTAGGCTTAGCAGATAGGTTTGAAGAATATCCAAAACTTAGAGAGCTCATCAGATTGAAGGATGAGCTGATATCTAAATCTAACACTCCTCCCATGTAAGTGTTCTTGTGGAAAATGCCTTTCTTCTCCAGACCTGTTTGAAGTTAGCTGTCTGCTTTGCAAATCTCTATCTTCAGCACCTGCTTAGAATTTACATTTTCTTTTTCTGTTTATACAAATTAATCAATTGAAGCATAGAAGAACAAGATTAGTTTGTTTCTGTTATTTTAATCTAGATGTTTAATATAGTATGTAAACTAGATTTTCTTTCCAGTGCGTGATTGTTTATAGTACCTAAAGCTTTGATTTGACCAAACTGTCAACTGATTGCCCTTCAGGCTTTAATCTGGTATTTTAAAGAATGGGTTGTGATTGTGAATCTCATGTTGTCATGGCTGTTTACAACAACAAGAAAAGCTTTACAAAATTGGCTTCTGCGTTGTTCTTGTACCAGCTGTTTTTTTGTATAGTGTTGAGCCATTACCTTAGTACCCATTGATTAGATGTTACTGTGCAGCTGAAGACAAAAATGTTTAGGCTGACTGGAATTCATTTGTCCTGTTGACTTGGAATTGCCTCAGAGTTTTTGGTGGATGTCAGACAGAGCATAAGTGTGCAACATGTTACTGCCAGGAATACAGGCCTGCCTGAATGCCAGCCTAATGCCTGTAATATACGGCAGTCCTGCTCTGTACCGAGAAAAACAGCCTCATGGAGTGATAGTCACACACAGCCTCTGAAAGAGTTGTCTGAACAACTGACGTGCAAATGGCAGGACTCAACTTGCTCTTTAAGTTCGGTGTGTTTTGGCGTTCTTTAGCCTTAAAGCACTGAAGGGGGGGAAACTGTGATCCAGTGCTGCCTTCTGAAAACACCAAGGACACATACAGAATCATAATCTCTTCCAGACACTTTTTGGGAAGGGGGAGGAGGTGATCTACTGATCAGAAAGCTGATCAGCTTTCTTAAGGTTATCGGTTTTTAGGGGAGGGCAGTGTCATTTTTTTGATAGTGATACAGCAGTGATGGGCAGGTGGGGAGGAGAGTTGTAAGAGTGTGTTTGTGTATTTATTAAAATTAATGTGTGTTACCTGAAAAAGTGTGTCCAGCCTTCAGAATCTTTTGAACATAATATATGAAAAATGGCAGTTCTAAAAATATGACACTTCCCAAAGTGAAGCAAACCAGAAATCTGTTAGCCAGGCTAACAGTGTTTGCTTCCTAAGTGTTGATGTTTCCTCCTAAATAGTCCATGGGTGTACAGAACCTTCAGTGAATCTGTACTAGATACTGTTAACAGTCTGTGTGGGCATCTGCTTGCTGCTTGCTAAATTAGGATCCTAAAATCTTTTTATTTAAGAGAAAGACTACTTAAAAAATATAATGCAGTAGCATCCAGCCTGGATTTAGGATCCATCCTTTAGGATGTGCTATGGGTCTTCTCTACATTTAGAGCCTTTGAGCTGTATGAACCACACAGAAGACCCTGCTCTTAACTGGCTACACAGAAGTGCCATGTGGATTATAATTTTGAAAGCACTCCTATACCTTGTCCAAACAGTCTGTCATCTTCTGTTTGAACAGGTATTTACAAGCAGACTTGGAAGCATTTGATATTAGGGAACTGAAGTCCAAATTTGATGTGATTCTCCTGGAACCACCACTGGAAGAATACTACCGGGAGACTGGCATTACCGCTAATGAAAAATGCTGGACCTGGGATGATGTAAGTACTTTTCTTGCTGTGGAAAAGACTTCATATGTGCATTTAAGCAAATAGGTAAGTTCATGAAGGATCATGAGAACAAAATCAAATTCAAGCTACCTTTAAGGAGTGAGTTTGAAAACCAAGGCATTCATGCCTGTGATGTGAAGAGAGACCAGGTAACTATGTGAAGGAGTAGGTGTCTGTGTTAGCCAGGCTCTTACATCACACAGAAATGGTGCTTGGTGGTGTTGCCCAGGGAAAAAACATTCTATCCTAACAGAAAAACTGGAAGTGTTGGAGTCATAGTTTGTCTTCTGCTGCATTACTTTTGTTCACAGTGGCACTGAATGAAGCTTGATTTGATGTGTTTGCAAGTTACAGATGAATCCTTTCAAGTTGTAATGACTAACAGATGCTTTGCATCTGAAGTTATTTCATCTTGAATGTTACTGATTTGTCAAAGTTGAACCACTGTCCTTGAAAATTCTTGCTGCTTTTTTACCTGAAAGGGGAATTGGAGAGAATGTCTTTCCTATATAGTGATGGGAATTAAACTGGGATTCTTACAAAGTACCTTCACAACCTTCATATAAGTAATTCCAGGGATGAAAAGAAACAGGGTACTGTCACTTCTGCATCAAGTATTTGTGCCACGGTTTAACCCATAACTCTACCCCAGCCAAAACCAGCACAATTGTATACATGTATACATGGGTATTGGCAAGGTAACTTTTACAAGATACTTCCTGGAAAACAAATTTCAAAGTTTGGCTGTGAGCATATACAGACTAACATCTCCAAAACAGTGCTTCCTGATGCTCTCTGTGACAATGCTTCAAGACTTAGTATTCTTCCTGATACAACTGGTGATTTGTGTATAAATTAAGAAACATCTTTATTGCTTTTATTATTATTAGATCATGAAATTGGAAATTGAAGAAATTGCAGCCCCAAGGTCATTTGTGTTTCTGTGGTGCGGTTCAGGCGAGGGTCTGGATCTGGGCCGAGTGGTAAGATGATGATTTAATTCAATTTATCAGGGACAGGCTTAAGAGTTTATTTTTATCGTTGACTTTTTCCTGTATAGAATTCTCAACGGTAACTACTGAGGGATGTTTTGTTACTGTGGTAGAGGATATGTAATTTTAAGTGGCATTAACTGTTTAGCTACTGTTATTTTCCAGATGAGTAATTGACTATGGGAGGAAACAATTCCATAGGGTCTAGAAAGCTGTACTGCTGTCTCGGTTTTCATAGGAGCAGGTTACCATACTGAGTGCTTTTACAGCTTTTTTCACAGAATTCTCAATAGTTTTCTGCCAGAAATATTCATTCCAGAAGAAAGGTGCTACTGTGTGTCTTAAATTGAGATAAAATTGTAAACTTCCTGCATGCCATGGTGGTACTGCTTGTAGTGGGGGAAGATCCTGCAGTAAGAATTTCCAGCTAGCTCCTGCTGTGCTGAAACATTCCTTATGTAGTTCAAGCAGTGCTTTCCATGAAGACAATTTATAAACAAATGTTAAGGGGTGGGTGTGGTCACTAATCTGTCGGTTTTATCTGCTTTTCACTCTGAGGGTGGTTGGATAGACTAGTTTTGGTCATAGACATGTTTGTAGTAGCTGGACAGTGCTTGAATACAGCAATAGCCAAATGAGTTTGAGTCCTTTATGCCCCATTTCTTCCTTTTCCAAGACTACACTTACAGGATTTAAGGATACAAAAGCCTTTTAAGCTGTAGAGTTTTTTGGGGATTGGTGGTTTTTTTGGGGGGGGTTCTTTTTTTGGGGGGGGGGGTGTTTGGGTTTTTTTTTTTATTGCTTGGTTTGGTTTAGGTTTTTTTGTTGCTGTTGTTGTTTGGTAGTTTGGGGTGTTTGTAGCAGATGAAACAGTAGCAGAGATTTTGGGTATTTATTTTTCCACTTAACAGAATTTTACATTGATGAGAAACTACCAGAGTTCAGGTATTAGTGGAGACAGGACTACGGCAGCTGGTCTCTATGTTGTTCTGACTGACGTTGATTACATTTAAGTGCCACTACCTAAAATTGAGTGCAGACTTTCATCGGGGATCTGTATATATTTTAGATTTAAAAAAAAAAGATGATATGTGGACAAATTGATGTGCTTATAAGCCTCTTTAATTTTAATTTTTAGGGGCAGCTTGGCAAATACATGTCATGCCACTAGACACTGTCATTCATCTGTGACAGAGTTCCAGCTAAGATTTCAGAAAAGTCAAGTACCTATATGAATGTTCAGTTTGAGGTACTTAAGTTTTTGGTGTAGTGTGAACTGCTTTCTTGTTTTATGATGTTTAGTGTCTACGCAAATGGGGTTACAGAAGATGTGAGGACATTTGCTGGATTAAAACAAATAAGAACAATCCTGGAAAGACCAAGACTCTAGACCCTAAGGCTGTTTTCCAAAGAACCAAGGTAAGGGTTTGGCTCCATTGCTCCTCTGTTCCCATCCTGTCTCTCTGCTGATGAAACAGCTGCTGCTCCACAGTAATTGGTGACAGGCTTTTGGGACAGGAGGCACAAGGACTTCACAGTTCTGTTCTGCAAAGTATGTTTCAAGGAACTAAACTTAGCAATAGAATTTGTCTAAATTTAATGTCAAAAGAAGCCTTTAAATCTGTAGGTTATAAATGGATCTAATACTGAAAAATAACTATAGAAGGCTGGCTGTTGGTTGTAAATGCACATGTGCAGGTATGTGCCCAGAGTTAGCAGCAGAGAGAGGACTGTGAGAGACCAGAGCTCAGCCAGGATCTCCTGACTCCCTGAAGGTGACTGTGAAGGTAAATGGATCAGCTTGGTTTAACAAACACTTTTTTAGGGATGCATTGTGGAGGATGTGTATTGAAGGAAATGTAGAGAAAAAAAGTGTTCTGATTTAAAAGGTTCAAATGTAAGTTATTCACAACTCAGAGAAATGTAGATGGGATTAATAAATAATTGGTTTGGGTCTATGTGGGTGTAACTGGCAGTTTAACTGCAAAGAGAGTTGGCTGGCAATTTAATAATTCCAAGTGTCAGTTAACCTCAGGACTCATTCCTCATTCATTAATCATTCCTTAGCATTAAACATCCTCAGCCCTGTCTCAGATTTGCCATTTTAAGGAGTATAAACTTCCCTTTAAGATATCTGGAATCTTTCATTGACTTGCATTTACATTAATCTGAAGTTTGTTTGAAGGCGTGTTGTATCAGTTATAAATATTTATAAGTATAAATATTGCGTGTTTATTGCATATGGTATTGCTAATCTGTGCAGCTCGCTGATGAGGGAGAGGTTAAAGCTAACACAGGAGGATTTGAGGGGGGACTTTGTTTAACCAAGAGGAACAGTTTTTCTCTGTTTATGGGGCGAGGGTTGGCCTGAGGTCAGCGTGTGTAATAAACACTGGAAATGGAGTGAGTTTGTTCTGACTAAATAAATAGGCTGCTGGGCCAGATGTATTTACCAGTAGTTGCAGCAGCAAATGCTGTTCCATTCTGGTTAGTTGAGGCATCTCTAGATGGGTGCTTTTTGCTGGGCCACCTGTTAGAGAATCTGAGGTATGAGTGAATGACATGTGGTACACAAGTAAATATTCCAGGTAGTTCTGCTCAGGGCCCGATGGGTAATTTGTTTAACAGTATTCTGCCTTTTTAGTTAAATTTGAGGTCCAACACCCCTGTTTGCTTGTGTGCAGTTGACCAACTGCATAGATTTGATAGATCAGCTGTTGTGACTTTCATGTTTACTTGTCAACTCTGAAAACCCTTCCCAAAATCTGGGAATGATTACATGCTCGTCCACAATTTTTTCTTGAGCCATCTGGCGGCGCTTAGTGAGTCAGTGTGTTTGATCCTGGGGAACATCGCTCATCCGAGCTTGATGTTCCCAGAAACAGAGCTCTGAAATGAGTATGTAGGAGCCTCTTTTCATCCTCTAACAATTGTGGTGATTCCTCATTCATAGACGCTGCATACCAGTCACTTAAATTGATCTGCAGTGTTTCAGAGGAAGGAGGCAATGGATGTTACAGCTCAAGAACATTCTTAATGCTGATGAATTGACAGTTTGATGGTGGCTCTATTTTTTATATGCAGTAATATCTTCTAGAAAGGAATTTCAGGGTGACAGCTACTTTTATAAGAGGTCCAATATGAGAAAGTACATTATTTGCACTGTGTGTTTTATGACTGTGAACTTTGAAAACTGTTTATGCTCAAAGGCTGCCCCAGCAGTACGTGTGGCGTGTGACAGTGCTCTGTGTGTCACAGGAGCATTGCCTCATGGGCATCAAGGGCACCGTGCGCCGCAGCACAGACGGGGACTTCATCCACGCCAACGTTGACATCGACCTCATCATCACTGAGGAGCCAGAAATCGGCAACATAGAAAAACCTGTGGAGATTTTTCACATAATTGAGCATTTCTGCCTCGGACGACGGCGGCTTCACCTTTTTGGAAGGGACAGTACAATCCGACCAGGTAACTGCTACCTTGGGTTTGGTCCAGCAGTTCCATTTTAATGTGCTTCAATAACCTCCTTCCATTGTCCCAGGCCACTTGGTGGGTTCTGCTGGGAGCTGAGGCAATACTGGTTAATCCTATTCCATCCTCCTGCCAGGACTCGCACCAGCTGGATAACTGTATTTTTGCATGTAACTGCATCGCTTGTCTGTTCTCCCAACACTGTGATGTGGCAAAGTGATTTCTGCTCTAGTTAATGTTCTGCCCCTTGTGGTCAAAAAGCAGAAAGCTTTGCTAGAACTAAAGATCACACTCGTGTATTTTCTTGGCAAGAACATCTGTCCTGGGGTGAATCCTCAGCCGGTGTTGCAGGAGTGTCATAGAGAACCCTTCTAAACAATACTACAGTTAAGTTACAATGTTTTATCATCCTTGGGAGGAAGATCATAGAAGAGGCTTTTTGTTTTAGAAATACTTGTTTTTAGAAGTAAATACTTTCTCAAACACTTAAGATCTTTATGCTTTTGTTCTCCATGTTATCTGTAATTGAAGATAAATGCTGCAGTTACTCAGTTTTCTACTGGAGTATTGAAAGGTGTCATTTCTATCTTTTCATTTTCTGAATATTTGCTTTCCATGAAATACTCTCCACACTAACTCTAAAAATTGAGATGTCTTTGTCACGTCTAAGACAGAGTAGCAGAATTCCCTGCTTGTAAATTCATGTCAGTGTCCTAAAGAGGTTTCCAGACCTGTGTCAGAGGTCAGACAGTAGATCTCAAGGAGATACATTGTTGTTTTATGTGAAGATCCGTCAGCCACAAAACTGTAGTTTTTGAAGATATAGGAATGAGCTTGTTTTAATGTTTGCCTGTCTTGATTCACTTGGTAAAGTGAAGTGCCCATTGACTGGTTTTGTATAAACAGGCTAATTTAACTCTGTAAGCTCTATTTTCATACCACGTGGACTTCAGCCGAGTTGTTATTTTACTGGGTTTTCACAGATGTGCTTCCAGCAGGCTGTGGTCTTGGCTGCCCTGTCACTGGGTTCTGGAGACAAAGTTACCTAATTCAAGTTTAAATGCCTTTTAAAAAGGGGAGAAGGATGGTGTGTCTTAAATTAGATGAATTTACTGATCAGGTTTAGTCTGGTACCAGGGGGGTGGATCTGGCTTCCCTAGAGGCAACCTTTTCATTCCATTCCATTCAGTACAGGTGACACTTAAGTGTCCATTGAGTGGAAAAAAGGACAATAGTGGCCTGGAAGTGTGAAGTTTGTTGCTGCTTTTGTTGACTCTGGTTTTGTTCCCCAGGTTGGCTGACAGTGGGTCCCACCCTCACCAACAGCAACTTCAATGCAGAGACATATTCCTCGTACTTCACGGCTCCCAACTCCCACCTGACGGGCTGCACCGAGGAGATCGAGCGGCTGCGGCCCAAGTCGCCGCCGCCCAAGTCCAAGTCTGACCGGGGCGGGGGTGCTCCCAGGGGAGGAGGCCGAGGAGGGACTGCGGCGGGCAGGGGAGAGAGGGGCAGAGAGAGGAACAGAACGAACTTCCGTGGGGAGCGAGGTGGCTTCCGAGGGGGCCGAGGAGGGACCCACCGAGGGGGCTTCCCCACCCGCTGAGGAGGTAACGGCTTCTTGCCTCATCCCACGCCTCGTCTCTGAATCTCTTTCTTAGTCTTGTTTTTCCTGAAATGAATTCCTCTGGGGACTCAGGCCATATGACTTGTGAAATTGGATTTGGTGAGGCTGTTCCAGTCTTCCCATGCCTGGGCTGGCACGGCCCCACCTTGCCTGGCAGCTCCTGCAGTGGCAGCACTGAATTCACAGCAGGGAGCACCATCTCTTCACACACCACGGGAAGGAGGGAAGGGAAGGTACTTGCTCTGCTCTTAGAAAAATGGGGGGGGGCGGGGGGGCACGACTT
>JAYRBT010000139.1:3529795-3568068 GCA_036023395.1 Myiotriccus ornatus
CTTTTCAGCTGTCATTTTCTTCAAAACATGGAGTTCTCTTCCTTCTTTGGAGGTTTGGGCTTGGACTGACCTGGATTAATACGGTGGAATGGGCATGAAACGCAGTTCTGAATTGCAGACTTACTGTCTTAAGGAAGAAAAAAATGCTGTGTCTGTATTGACACCTATATTAACTCCTCTGAAACCAAGGGGCAAATGGAATAAATAGAATTCTATTTTTTCTTATTTGGTTTTAACTTCCCAAATTATTCCTGGGAACAGGGAACAAGTTAATTTTTAATTTGTGGTGTATGTGCACTCACTTTTCATTAGGGAGAGTGGTAATTCTGTTATGTGTTGTGCTTCATGGAAAGCACCAAACTGTGCACTTATGTGCAGTCCAGAACTTCTGCAAAGTCTGGATTGCTCCTGGAGCAGGGATTTTCACCCACTGTGTGTTTGTAACACTTTGTTCTTTGAAAGATAAAAGACCAGTGTCACTGCGGAGCAATCGGTGACCTCCTTGGAGAGCAGGTTGGAATTGTGTGTGTGCAGTTCCTGAAGCTTGTCACCTGGGAACGGGGTACGGTAACGGAACCAAGTGCTTGGCTTTCCCTGCGGGAGTTGCGCACGTTTGGAAATATCGGCTGTTGCAGATGAGCTCCAGTGCAGTGTGGACAGACAGCCACTCACTTTGGTATGTACAGTGTGTGTTTTTAGCAGAACCACAGCTCTGAGCTTCTTGCTCAGTATTTGGCAGGCTGAACAAACCTGACTGTTGATGTCTCAAGGTCGTAGCTGTGGATCTTTGATTTTAAATAGCTGTCCTGTAAAGTAGCAAATTATTAAACGTGTTTATCAAAATTAAAGTTGAATTATTTTTCTTCATATTTTATGGATTTGTTCTCCTTGAGGTTTTGGAATTACCAAGTGGTTTCCTCTGTGCTGTTGTTGAACAGAACTGTTCTTTTGGTGTAAGGAGTATTGGCACAGGTGTTTTGAGATGCTGGAAAGTGCTTGGCAGGGGATTGCCATAGTGCTGGTGGAACTTGCTGTTGTTTACAAGTTTGTTCTTCCTGTGTCATTTGCACATCTGAAGAGTGACTGGATTTGCAGAGGGGGTGTTTTAACGGTGGTGCTCATTTGGCCATCAATGAAGTCAGTCAGCCATGGGCTAAGTGAACAGCATCTGACAGAAGGTAAATGCCACAGTAAGGAAACTTCGTAATTTTTGCTTTAGTCATGTTATTCAAAACGTAAATATTGGAGACAACCTTAGGACCACTGCTTTTGTGCCAGGGACAAACTTGGGGTTTTTTATGAGTAGAAAATGTTAATTTCCATTTCCCCCTTTTAACCACAAGCCCATTGCTGATAGTTCAGTGCTGGTTTTAATTGAGTGTAATGGATAAAGGAACTCCACCTTTGTACCCATCCTCCATGAAGAACGATTACATGCTCGTCATTATCAGAAGGTGGTGTTCCAGCAGTGATGGACTGATGGCCTGTAAAGGTGAGAGAGCAGCACACCCAAAGCTTGGTGTCATGTCCTTGTGGTGGTGGAGATGATACTTAGACACTATTACACACACCCCATTATACAGGGTAAAAACATCTGGTCATTTCCTTAATCCCTGTGATTTGAACCATATCTAAAGTGATATCTAGAGATGAAAGGCTTTTAATTGCATTACTGTGTCAGTTAATTTCTCAGTTGTAAGACTTACAGGAGGAGGATAAGGCTCAGAATCAGTGAGCTGATGAATATTTCATTTACCCCAAGTAAATGAAGATCTAATTTGAGCATGCTTTCCTTGAAGATAAAGAGCCTAACAAGTTTCTTCTTTTCCAATGCTATTAAATGCATAATGCCTTCAGTCTGAGTTGGGATGCCTGTCTAGATCTTGCCATGTCTTTCCATTCTGGAAGAGGCTTAGACTACTTGGACTATCTTACACCCTCTATGAATTAAGTGAGGAATTTGACAGTTGCACTGAAAAGATACTCACCTTCAGAGGGAATTCAAGACTCACCTGTAGATCATTGTGTGTAAATCAGCCATCAGCTGGAGGTGGTTGGAATGATGGGTGTGCTGTGTAGGTTGGCAGTCAATGCTCTTGGGGGTTTGAGGTCTTCCCCAGCACAGGCTTATGTGTGCTCATAGGTACTGAATGCTTTGCTCAGGGGAGTGGAATTTAGGCTGCAAACTAAACAGCAGTTTTGGTCTGATAATGGAAGTTAACTGGCATTAAGTCTTCTCAATAATTTTAGAATACTCAGCTGTTTTTCTGTGCCCTGCCAAGGATTTTAATATGCAGAATGCACTCTAGAAATAAAGGAAATATGAACATTTCAAGCCTATTACACTGAAAACATCTGTGAGTCTTGTTTCTTCAATGTAGCTTTAAAAAGATATATTGAGTAACTGAAAGTGATAGATAAAAAAAGCCACTGTTTCTATATATAGCAGAAAAGATGTTTTCTCATTTGAAAATTGGTGGCAGCTTTATTGCTTTAGTAGAAATGCCAACAGTGTAATGGGCTGAAGGTCAACTGAACATGGAGGAGGGCTGCATTAATCCTTCCCATAATAGGGTGATTCCCATGGGCTCAAAATCAAGCAGTAGGTAAATTTGGTAGTAAAACAGGAAGTAATTTTTTTGTGTAATTACGACAGCAATGACAAAGGAAAAAAGAGGCCTGACTACTGTAAAGCTAACTACTACAGTCCTGCTGTTTCTGCAGAGCCAAGCACTGCACTTGTACTATGTGTGTGGTAACTGTCCCTGTCATATCGCTGCCAACAAGTGCTGGGTTAGCTGTTGGGATGGCATAATGCAGGTAAAACAAACTGCACCTGGCAGGAGCTGTGCTCGTGTAACAGCTCTGGCTGGCTTGGCCTTGGTTCTGAACAGCCACTGTGCTGGGCTTTGCCGGCACTCAGGGGAAGGGACACGTACACTCTGCTCCATTTGATCAACTCTACCAACCGTACCTGGGGGTGAGGCCAACGGTGAAACACTCGCAGAAAGCTGAGATGCCAGATAAGCTGCCTGTCCTTAGAGTAGGAGAAGATGACTACAGCATACTAATTGTTGGATGCATGGACATAAAAAATGTGGAGAACTTGGTATATGAAATAACAAACACACACGTGATTGTATTTAATAATTGCTTATTTCTTTACACAAACAGTTGCTGGTGTCATTTTACAAATGGAATGGCAACAAATACTTTTTACAGGGTAATGTCTACAGCTAAAAAGTGCTTGTCTTGGCAGCTGAATTCAGGCTGAGGATCCTTCTGTAATACAGCCAATTATTTTAAGAGCTCTCGGTCAATGACAAGTACAAGACTGTACAGATAAGCTGTTGAACCAAAAAGTTACACATTTTGACTGCGTATCTTGGATATTAAGTAATTAATACTAAGTAGCAACACTAACATGTTTAAAAGGCACTTTTTTCTTTACTGAGGCTTAGCTTTACCTTTGAGTCTTTTTGGCTTTCCTTGAAACACTAATTTTTTTAATAATAGCTTTTCAAGTTTGGAAATGTTCAAACCTCCCACACAGAGGCATTGGTCCTACGGAGACAGACACACTGATGAAGTATCTGAGGTAAGCAGCTGTTCCAGAGGCTCTGGCTTTCTAAAGTTTACCTTCATTAGTGGTATTAGCAGAGGCTTGTTTTTCAAAGCACTGACCACTGAATAAATCAGTCATGTGAGAGGAGATCACTGCAACAGAACTGGTATTAAACAAGAGACTTTACAGCACCACAAATAACCTTTGGTAATGTGTCAACTGCCTCACAGTTGACCTGCAACTGAAATTTTGAGGGACAGATTTTTCTGAGTTGTATTGGGAATATTCCAGTTAACAAACGTACTAAATACAACCCAACCTGTGCAATTTAAAAAAGCTAATTGCTGCCCCTAGGAGGAGAAAATAATAGTGTGGCATTATCTGCCAAACATGGCAAAAGGATTGTTGGATTACTGTTCTTCTGTGGTCCCCACTGTTGTTGTACTTACTCAAGTCCAGTTACAAAACTGAGGCATTTCTTGTGTCCTGGATAACCCCAGCTGTAAAAGGGTCCCCAGAGCTCTGTTTCTGTAGAAGGTAACACTTGTCCCTTCCAGGAAAAAAAGGATTCACATTCCAGGAAGGACTCTGAAATCCTTCAAACTGAACTATGTGTTTACTGCCAATCTGATTCAACTGTACATCCTCACTTGGTATTTTTAAATCTTCTCTATAGATTCTCTCTCTGCCAGCCCTTGTACAACTTGTGTCTAGCAAAAGGAATAATTAGGAATTTTCTAAACTGTGTTTTAAGAAATGCGTACCATATATGCTCTTAAGCACTGACAGCCTGAAATTTGGCAATGGATGTAGAGAAAGAGTCAGGACTCCCAGAAGATTTATACCTGAGTGCAGAACCTCCTATTCTACAGCTTAATAAGTAAGCAAAGGACTCGGGGCCAGGTGGGGCCCAAATGAAACTGTCCAAAGAAAGCACAGCAGAGGGTCAGCAAAGCACAGCAGAAGGCCTGGGCCTGCTGGAGCTGTGGGCCAGCCTTCAGGCACCAGGGACTGTCCGTCCCTCCTGCAAAGGGAAAAAGGAACTGAGAAATGTTAAGTGTTGCCTTAACTGAGCAGCTGACTGATCTCCTTGTGAATGCAGACGAGGAAATCCATGTAAGAAGCTCCTCCATAAATACTCTTGTCTTCTACTAGGAACTGTCGGAAAAGCATCTCTGGCTGTTCCCGTTGCTTCACTACAATCAGCTGAAAAGAGAAAGAGATGTTAGAATATAGTCATACTAGATGGCAGTAGTTTTTCTGTGTCTATTAGTGGAGGCTCTTGAGGTAGGGAAAACCCCCCAAACAAATAAACCTTCACATTTTAGTAGCTGTGTTTATGAACATAGGAGAAATTAATGTGAATTACGCATTGCAGAATAAAATAGTTACCTTTTAGACTTGACTACCTTTGAAAGTCAGTTTTGATTAGGAATTAAGCACACTTGAGATGCCCGTGCCTACAAATCATGCTGGAACTCATCAATGTGCAGGAAAACATCTGATGTGTAAAAAACCTTTTATAGCTCCTGGTAAGTTTGGACAAAGCCTGGAGTGTTCTTTTGAACAGGTATGAGGCAGAAACAAGTTACCTTCATAGTGTGGGGCTTTTGGCTCTGGATTTGCTCCAGGATATGCTTCAGTTTCTTAGAGATTGGATTGTCCAGGTCAGGCAGGGATGTCTGTCAGAAGGGAAGCATGGCAGGTGGTTATTTTCCAGTCACATCTCTCTCCAGTTCACACAGACAGGACTAGCTGCTGATAGTTACGGTGTAAGGAGCTGTGGATTTCATTCTGAAGTGGCAAATGCCATCTCCTTCACAAAAATGTCTCATCTTGAGGACTCACCTGCTGAAGTCATTTTTCATAGTAAAACAGTCACTGTATGAAAACTCATTGGGCAGGAGAACCTTAACTATTGCAAAGTTCCAGTTTTATTAGGAACAGTTATTAGGACTTTAATATCTGCAACAGTCAAAGTTTAAGATTTAAAGAAGCTATGAAAGCTTCTGTCCTGGAAGTGTTCAGAGTGTAAGAGCTTACAGTTTTCTGTAAGTTAAAACACTCCTGGTGTCTTAACACGTTCTGCTGGACACCTGTTTCTGATGATAGACTCCAGTTAGCATCTGGTGTTACTAAATCCTATACCCTTAGTGCGCATGTACTCACGGCATCGGTGCTGATGTGTGCGAAGGACGGCACGTTGAAGAGCCCTTGGATGAGCTCTGGGGACACACTGGCTCCCAGCCACAGGAACATGCTCAGCCCGTTGGCCAGCAGGAAGGCCCCTCCCTCTGACAGACGCTCCTCGGAGCAGCGCACGGCGGCCGGGACAGCGTCACTCTTCAGATCCAGGCTGTGCTGGGGGGGAAGAGACACACAGGATGGAGAAGCAGTGACAGAGCTCTAAGTAGATAGAATGGTTGAAGGGTTTAGAACATCGGGGTGGTTCCTTTCCAGGTAAGGGCTGAATGGGGATGATTTGGGGGGTTTAGGGCTGTTTCTTGGTGCTTTGGAGGTTTTTCCTGTGTCTGAATTGGAGGGATTTGGGGTCTGGGACTGAATGTGTTGAGGACTTGGGATGGGCAGGAGGGGGAGCCCCCTGGGTATGGGCTTCACCCCTTGTTTTGACCCTATGAGGGGGTCTCTCCTTTCTGGGGAGGAGGGACTGACCAGACGGACAGACAGACACACAGAGACAGACACGCAGACATACGGACAGACAGATGACAGGTGGATGGATGGATGGATGGATAGACAGATGGACACACAGACAGAGGAACAATAGATGCATGGACAGACGGACACAGACAGGTAAAACGGATGGACGGACAGATAGACAGCTGAACAGACAGGCAGACAGACACATGGACATAGAAACAGAGAGATGGATGGATGGACAGACAAATGGAAGGACAGACACACGGACAGATGGACACAGAGATGGACAGACAGACAAAGAGATGGACAGACAGAGACATGGACACACAGACAAATGGACAGATAGACAGAGAGAAGACAGATAAAAGGAAGAAAAAGAGATAAGAAAGGGAAGGGAAAGGGAAAGGGAAAGGAAGGAGGGAAAGGAAGCAAAAGCAAGCTATCTTGCTTACTCCAGACTCACAATGGGCAGCAGGCGGGGGTAGAAGAAGAGCTGCGTGTCAGCCACCCCCATGGCCATGACCAGCTGGCGATGGAAGGCTCTCTCATCCGTTGGGATTTCGGCTCTGCCCACCAGCACACAGCTCTTCAAGAGGCAGTTCATGTACACAGGCAGCACCTTCATCGTGTCTGGCAAGATCAGCTAAGAAAACAGACCCGGAGTATTATGCCATATAAATCGTTCTCAGCATCTTAGCTGCGCTCAGCTCCCTGTAAACCCTGCCTATTTTTCGACCCTACATTAAAGGGGAATTCTCTGAAAAATTAAGGAGGGAAATAAAGGTCCACAGTAAGTGGTTCTGGTTTTGTTTCTGGCAGATTCGGGCCTCGCTAACAAAGAACAATTCATTGCCCATGCTTGTGATTCTGAGTCTTCCGTGAAGTTAAATCACCAGGACATGAGCGAATAATTTAAAAGGAAACAAATCAGTCAGTCTTGTCCAAAATGAGAATATTACAAACATCTTCAACAGCTATTAAAAATGAAGGCTTTGTGAGTCAGTGTGTAATTCCACCCAGGCTGGCTGAGTGCCTTTGTGTGAATATGGGCATCAGTGTCCTCAATGGCATTGCCTTTTGTTCCAGAACAACAGCTTCCAGGTGCCCTAAGTGCAAACATTAATCCCACCAGTCATAAATTATATTTAAAAGAAAAGCACAGATCTGCCCTGAGATGTTCCTTTCTGTCAGCACTAATGGTGCAGGGATGGGGTTCACCTGAGGCAAAGGCTGGCTGGGGAGAACAGTGTGGTTTTTACCTGGCTGACAGTGGCAGGGCTGGCACAATTCTTCTTGTAGCAGGCCAGCATGTGAGCGGTCTGGTTCACCAGGATGTCCCGCACTGTCTTCAGGGGCTGGCTCAGAATGGCTTTGAAAGCTACAAAGCCAGAATAGAAGAGCTTGGTACATGGAGATGGACACAGCCTCTCAAAGTATCTATTATCTGCTGTACCTTCTGATTTCACTGACCTGAGGGCTGGCTGGTTTTTAGCCCCTCCTGTAGACAACCAAACCCCCAACACTACGGTAGGATGTCCATTGGCACTACCGTGCCTGCACAGTTCTGTGCATTACCTACACACCAGCATTACTTCTATGGCAGTTTGGCCAAAATAAGAAATCATTTGTCTTTTCAAACTTCAAGAGTTGCTCAGGCTTGGAGCAGCAAGGTACAATGGTTTTCCACTAGGTAATCACTTCAGGCCCCTTTCCTTCCCCTTCCTCCACCCAAAGTGAAAAAGGAAACCAAATTGGTCTGTGGTAACTTTACCAGACTTAGCAAAGAAGTTGATGAGTGCATCAGTCTCACAAGTCCTGTAGACATCAGCCAGCTGGGCGCTGCAGTTCAAGCCTATGTTGTGGATGCGGATGCGCCTCTGCCCACTCACCGTGGTGTAAAGGAGAGCACACTGCAACACACACCAACCATTTGCTTTTTATTGCAAAACAAAAAGCTGCTGGCAGGCAAGAGCCACCCTCTCACTGCATCAAAGACATAAAATGCTTTCTGGAGCCAGCACAGCCTGTCAGTATTGCTGGCAGCTACATACCTGTAGTTCTTACGGAAGTAGATAAAAAATTATTAAAGTTATTCATCTTAAAATTATAAAAAGTCCTACAGTAGCATTGGAAGTGATGTTTAGCAATAGAGAACTGCTCTTGAATAGAAAGATCACGCATGCCACAGCAATAACAACTGCCATATAAGTAGCAATGAATCTTATACTCCAAATAAACTTATTTATAATAAAATGAAAAAAATTAATAGCTGATAAGGTCTCAGTGAGTATTTAGAAAACATTTTGGTATCCCTAAATAGTACATGTAGCACAGAGTTAGGGGAACACACCTTTTATTAGTGGTGGTACGGCAAGTTGTGCCTCGCTCCCACCAGTCTTACACCATCACTTCACTTCTGCTGTGGCTGCAGAAATTCTTGCTAACCATTTCATGACATTGTAACTAAACTTCTTTTACCTGAATTAAGGCTCCAGTGTCTTCATTCAGTTTGTCATCATGTTTGAACTCCACTGTCACTGCCTTGTCACAATCAATCGCTGCCATCTCTACATCTGTGGTATTGTTCATGTAAATGGCTCCCAGGAATTCCGTAGCCCTGAATCCTACAGCCAGATTAAAATGGGGCATTTTATTTAAAAATGGCAAATAAAACTGACATTACTTGCTGAAGCAGGAACCATTTTCTCTCAGGGCTTTGCAGCCTCAGTGGGTGCCACCAAGTGGTGTTGCTGATGGTATTACTGACAGCTGGGTGAGAGGGAAAAGCTGTGACAGACCATCCCAGACCTTCTGCACTGCTTGGTTTGGCCTCTGTGTGTGTGTCCATTTCTCTAACACTGGCATTTGAGGTAAGCATGAATGAAAGGATGCTTGGAAAGGAGACACAGGAATGTCAATGGAGTGTGAAAATAAGGAACATGTAACTGTCCAGCAGCACCACCTTTTTATACAACTTACTTGCAGTTCATGATGTGTGCACAGTGATCAGAAGCCTTCCTCAGATTGGATAATCAGTTATTAAGGAGGAATATACAGGAAGTGTATGTGTGTAGATATATATATATATATATATAAAAAAGTGTATATATATACACGTAAATATATAAATATATATATATACACATATCCATGCATTTTACCAGTGTATTCAGTTGCTTTTGAAGATGAGGTTAAAGTAGCCTGATCTTACCCATGATCTGCACAGCACTGTATTTAACATTCGTGCTTATGTTCATTCCCATGGATCCCATTACCTGTGCTTGTCCGAACCCTCATTGTTGCATCAAATCCCGTCTTTTTTCCGATGTCCTTCCTGAGGTCACTTAGGAACTGGGGGCTGTCGCCATCAAGCTGTGAATGCAGAGCAGAAGCAGAAGCTGCAGTTCAGCCGTGACCCAGCACCCTCCCCGTGAGCCCCCCCAGCAAATCTGTTCACATTTACCAGCTCCCAAGTCCTCTGAAAGATTTCAAATGCTGCCTGTTGTTACCAGAATCACACATAACACAAGTGTTCACCACTCACTCATTTCTATCCAGAATTTCTGTTCAACCAAATGAGCTCCACTAACACCCACTCCTGCACTTAACCCTGCAGCCTAGGCAGGATTTTAAGATGCCAACCAGCTTATTACTGTTCTGAGATACAAACTTGAGCCTCATCTGTCATTTCTAAGTTTGAATTTTATTCCCTGGAGTTGAAAACTAACTTTTCCAGACTCTGCTTTTATGTGAAATGCCCAAGCACACATTGAAATGAGACTGAAAGCAACAACTTCCCCCCCAAATGTTACTATCTGAAAGGCAGGAAATGTGCACCACTTACCTGGAAATTGTTGTACTTGTACAGTGTTCCTCCAGTGTACATTGTGACAAGGCCCAGAGAGGCTACATCCACGTACTGATTTGGGAAGAGGAACAAATTCACACAGCAGCCATTGGCCACACAATCCCTGGCTAAGGCCTCATAACAGTTTCCCTGGGGCTGGAAGAGCATCTGCATAGGAATAAAAAATACAAGTGTCATCACATTAGGTACCGACCATGACCCGAATGGCCACGTGAAGACAAAAGGATGAAGAGAGTCATGGCTACAATCAAAACATGGTGCCCTTGCCCTTGTTTGCAGGGAACCAGTTCCGTACGTTCTTGGAGAACTTTTCATAAAGAGGCATCAAGGATAAAAGATCAATGCCCTGTTACAGAAAATCAGTGTAACAGCAGTCCCCCGGTAGCTCACAGTAAAAAGTACCTTTTCCTTATCTGTATTGAGCAGTTTTTTGTCATCTCTGTTCTTCAGCTTCCCTGGTGCTTCCGCAGTTGGCAATGAAGAATGGAAGATGAACAATTTCCCAGCACGTTCTGCAGCCTGTTTCAAAGATGCCATAGTGGTATGTTTATTATTGCAATTTTACCAAGCCTAATATTCATACATTGGGATTTCTCAGAGAACACTGTAAATTTTCTGCGAGTTCCTCAGAGATAGATAAATCATTTACAAACTCAATACTGGAGGAAATAAGTCCCCAGACAAACTGGGGCTTTTCTGTCAGTAAATAATTTATTCCAGCATACAGGTATGTTGACTGATATGTTCTTATAGTACTTTCTACAGAGGAATCAAAAATCTTAATGGGCAGAACTGGGAGTACCTCTCTCAGAGATTTTCCAATTGGATACAAGCATTATGCAACAAGCAACAAGTATCAAAAAGTACTAAAATCAGATAAAATTAAAAGGAAATGTAATTTAACAGGAAAATCGTTTCTTTCAGTTCAGACACACTAGTGTTCGACGCAGTTACACAGATGAGTGACAATTGCATTCCTGTACTTAATTCCACATTCACATCTACAGTACCGAGACTCCAGACACAAATCAGCTTTGGTACTCCTTCTGCAAATCCTAGGATGCTCTCAAGATACAGATATTCCACATTTCAAAATAAGCTGTGGCATTCTTGGGGGATAACTAGATATCTCTGCTACGGCAGAAACACAACTGAAACAATACCTTACTCTTTAAAGAGATGAAATTTCACCCTTAATATTTCCAGCACAGTTACCTTTAATCACAAATGCTAATTTTTTCAATTCCTTTTAAAAACCATTCTGCTGGAGGCTGCAATTCTTCCCAAATACCTGTTTGTCCTGATGTGCATCAGGAATTACTGACACTGCTTTTGACAAAATTCATAAAATGTCTATATGTTATTAACACAATCCATTTTGTTCTTTTTAGATAGGATTTGTTTCCTTGAGCATAGGTATATGCAGATGCATAACTTCCAGTGAAAATCCTTACAAATTAAAACTTAAGAATACTGAGCTAAATAGAAAGCTTAATTAAGAGCCCTTATGTTTGCTTTGTTGAAGTAAAGTATTAGGGGAAAGCATTCAGACACATATCTGCTGGCAGTATGAATAAATAACAAGAAAACAAGTATTAAATTAGTATTTAAGAAACAGATTTGAGAAGGTTGCATATTTTGGTTCAACAAACTTATCTACTCAAAGTTCATGTTTAACTCCTACAAAGCTGACAGATAAATCAAGTACTTTAAACTAGCACTGCCTGTGGTGACCCAGGTGTGTGTTTACTGGCAGTGCTCCAGGGAAATGTCAGCACTTCAGGGGGTGTCCTGGACATACAGAAAGGGCCTGGGCAGCATCCTGGCCTGTGGAGTCACAGCCAGCTGTATCCAAGCTGTGAGAACTTGTCAAACAGAAACCCTCCAATCCCACCTTGATCAGTCACAAACACCCTGTATTGCACAAGAAGTTTTGCAGAAGCAGGAGAAGGAACAGAGCAAAACTGTATCTTATACTCACTTTCCTGCCCTTCACATGTGCAGGGCCTGGGTACCTGTGCAAACACCCAGAACATGGATTGGTTTTGCTGCAGTAACTAAACACTTCTTTATTTCTCCCAAATACCGAACAACAAACTGACTCCTGCTCCTCATCTTCTCCTAAACATCCCTTCTGCATAGAATAGATTCTAGGGACTGGTTTCCCTCAGTAAGAAAATTTGGGAACAGATATTATGCTTGCCACTGTTCTCATTTTGACTAAAGCTAGAATTGTTAGAATAACAGATTAGTGCTGGAAGCAATGACTTTTTTTCCCTCATTTCCCACTGTGATGGGACTGGCTTTTAGCAAACCCAATTTGGAGCTGATTCTCTTCCAGAGAGGAACATTCTAACCTTTAGTGCCTCCATGCCAGCCTGGATAACAGGAGCAAAGATGGTCTCACTCTCGTTCGTGTCTGCAAACAACTCTGGGATCTGGTCCAACAAGCTATGGAAGAGAAAGGATCAGTGTTTCAGCTTGGCAGCGTATTTGGGATCATCCCCAAACATACCTTGTAACATACCAAGTCATCACACAGGAAGACATTTTCCATGCAAATGTATATTATAAAATAATACAGGTTTTGAGGGCTGTCACTATTTCTTTGCCTCAGAGATGGAAATAAAGGCCTTGAAGCATCTGCTGGCTTCCAAAGTATTTCCACAGATACATGTATGCCCCCAACCCCAGGTGACTAAAAGGTATAATGCATATCATAAGGCATTCACATCTTAGTCTCAGAAGGAATGATTATACTTTACTTGGTGACAACTGATCGTGATTCCTCAAAGTCAACAAGGAAACCATCCAGCAAAGGAACAAAAACTTCTGAAACATCTGTAACCACCATCATCTGAGGCTGGGCTAAGCTGCTTTTTACATTAAAGAAGTGGAGGACCTTGTTATAAGTCACAAAACCAACTCGAACTGCTGAGGATTCTTCTTGCTCTTCTCTGTAAGAAAAACAAAACCCAAGTGGTTATAATTCTGAAATTCCGACCTTGCAATAAAAGCATTCCTTCCATATGCAAGGCACTTTCTGATCATTATCTGTGCTGAGAGCAACAAAGCAACCAACCACTGAGCAGATGTAACAGCCTCAATCTTTGCCTTGGGTCAAATTCAAACACCCTGATAAAATCAACTGCTCTATTGTTTATTAAAAAAAAATAAATATTTACATCAGTGGTGCATCCAGTTATAAGTCCCTAAGATAAAGAATAAACCATGTTGTCATCGCAACACAGAAAAAAGAGGACAATTAGTTACAAGATATGATAAGAAAACAGTCTTTATTTAGGATACCTTGTAGTTCAGTGCCACTAACGCTTGATGCCCGATCAGAGCAGAACCCAGGCCTGAATGATATCTGGTGACCTTTGGTGGGTGGTTTGGTGGAGGTGACTCCTGAGAGCACCAGACCCCCCTGCGATCAGCAGCAGCACCACCACAAAGTACCAGTTAGGACCTTACCAGGTTTGCTGTCCCAACTTCAGTGAGCATTCATTAAAGGGCAATCCTTGTCAAAACCTGGTCTCAGTTACTAATAAAACAGCACCTTTTTGTAGCAGGGTTTCTCTTGTAAACAGCAAACTAACCCTTTACCACTGGCAGTTTCACAACCTGTCTAAAACTTTGACCTTGGCAGAGAAATAATTTTTCTCTTCTACAAACTACCTCTGCCATCAGTCTAGAATGTTAATCTACCATTTTAGGGGAACACAGCTGGGTGAATAAGGGGGCTACTTTGACGTAAAATGAATCAATATTCTCTATTTAGCACACTGCATAAAGAAGCATTTTAAATCCTCCAAGATACAGTAACAAAGAGATGCATCATTCCTGGATGTAAATTCCAAATCACTCCCAGCACTCAGGCACTGCCTTCTTAGTAATGTGATTGATGGGCAGCATCCCAGAGCTCGAGGAGGACAAAGTACTGTTACATTTCTATACATACAACACTCTCCTTCAAAGAGAAGCATCCACATCATCCTAGTCCAAAAGGTGTTCCACAGCAGGTGTTTGGGACCTTGTTTCCAAATACTGCTCTTACCCATGTGTGCACTGCCACACTTCATCCAAGATCTATCATCATGTTAAAGATCAGCTGTAAAAGTCGCCTGGGCAGCTCACACAGCATTTAGTTCTTTTTAAAGTCTGACCAGGAAAAATCTGCATCATATGCACAGAAAAGCATTCAAAAATGTTGTTTTAAGCATGCACCTTAAAATCATAGTTGCACAACTCATTATGGTGATTTTCTGAGCTCGTAAGCACAATTTCTATAAACACATTTCTCTGGATTTCTCTTGTGTTCTGGCTTGAAACATACCTTGAACACATCTGCTCTAAAATTTGAGCAAGCAAGACCTTTTTGTGACACAGATCACTGCACTACCCCAGTCCTTCCTCTCAAAGATACAAGCACAGGGTGAATTCCCTGCACGGCTTTTCCCTCCTGTGGTAACAGCAGAGTAGTTGTGCAGGTGTATTTGTCCAGCAACAGAAAACGAACTCTGAATGAACACAGTGACCTTTGTGCCTCAGCACCAAAATAAAAGTCTTACCACAAATTTTGATGGAATGCCTTATGTTGGTCTTTTAAAAACTAATATTAAGACTACAGACAAGCCTGAGGAAACTGAAGGGCCTGGCTTTCTCTTTTTTATTTTATTGCATTTTTCATTGGACATTATGTGGCAGCAGGTCTCTGCAGAGTGCCGGTGAGGAGAAGGGTAAAGGTGTCTCTTTTGTGATGTAGATAGACTTGTTTCATTCTTCAACTTTCCCTATTGGAGCCTAGGTGTTTGTAAACTACCAGCTGCTTTTTGTTACTCCACTTGGGCCTCTTATCTTCAGTCATGACTGATCCTGATGGCAAGCTCTGAGATATTCAGGATAATACCAAATACTTGTGTCTCCAGTGTAATCTTCAATGAAAAAGTACTTCAGAGATGGCCTCACAGGGGCATCTGACAAATGAACCCCCCCACCCTGGACTGGAATTGCATATCCCAGATTATCCCAAGGATCTTATCTCACACCCTTCCTCACATTGCTCTCTCCAATTCCTAAGTGTATTCTCCCTCTGCAAGTATTATTACCACACATTTTTTTTTTGGAAGTTCTTTTTTATATGCCTTTATACGTAGATAAGGAACATTTTGTCTACATCACTTTTGAGTCTTTCACTGCTCTCATTTCATTATATGTGTCATCATTGTTTAATCTTTATTGAAAACCGTAGCTATACACTAAAACCCATAGTACACTGCACTAAAATAATGTACTGTCAATAATACTGATCGGCAGTAAGACTGCTATATGTGTGTTCATGCTCACAGAGCACATGTGCTGTAATTCATAAAATGTTTGTCGCCCACATGGCTTGTTCTCCTCTTGGGTACAAACCAGGATAAGAAAGTCTTGCAGTGCAGCAAGAAGCTTTAAATGTTTGGCTCATTAACAGTAAGAGCTAAAGATACAAGCCACCAACACTGTGGCTCTAGAGAGAGTACTCCAGTTTAAGGATTTCCCTGTTTAATTGAATGAGAACTGCATTACAGTATACACAACTACAGCAAGTTGAGACTATGAGCTGTGACTGAGCTGCCAGAGTTCACTGAACCACTAGAGTTCACTGCAAGAAAGGAAAAGAATGCAAGCTACACATGCAGTTGGCAGGGCAGATTCATTCTGTTCATATAGTAAACCCAGACATCAAGGTCTAAGAACTGCCAGCAGTGTTAAAAACTTAACATTTTGTCACTATCACCCCAAAAATGCTTGTACTGTAAATTCTGACATTTTCTGTAGCTTGGTTTTGCCTTTCAACACACAAAGCTGCTTCATGAAAAGTGCAGTGTAGTGCAGTGAGTTAAGCAAGGCACACTTCTGTTTCTTTACCTTGGAAGTTTATCTAGCAGAGTCTTCAGTTCATCACATATGAGTTTAACTAGCCCACTCTTTATGTTTCTGTAGGACACATCAATCATGAAGATATAAGCTGGTGGATTTGGAGGCTTCTTGTCCTACACAAAAAAAACATACACAGGGCAAATTATACAGTGTTTTGTTATGAGGCAAAAATGTACAGTTGGTACCATAAAGCAATGTAAATACAGTGTTGTTTGAAAAATGCTGTGAATCATAACTATGACTGACAGAAAGCTGACATGTATTGGGTAAAGTGCAGCCCTGAAATAAAACACTGTCACTGGAAAACAGCATCCTAATGGAACAAAATATCTAAAGGATAACAGCTTATTAGAAAAGATGCAACACAAACATTTTCTGCTGGAATTCAAGTGTTTAAACAATATAGTTTGCCAAGATGCAATATAATTTTGTTAATGCTGAAATTCAGCTTTTGTTAGCATTTTTCCTCTAACAGCAGTTTAAGGGATTTCTAACCAATCTGGAAAAAGAAAGTACCCCTTAGGTACTGAACCAGAATTAAAACATCTCAGTTCTCAGCAGCACTCAGTGAATGTCTGCATCCTATCTCTGCCTTGCTGTCTCACGCTCCAGCACACTCTGGAGAGCAAACTGTGCTTTCAGGAATAAGCTGATTTCTGTAAGACAGTCAAAGCACAAGAGTGGAACATTCCATGTATGTAACTGCTGCACACACAGCATATGGGGATGGTGCTGGTATGGATTCCTTTGGGAGTTCCTCTTATCCACAGTGTCAGTGCACACACTACTGATACAGGTTTCTGTAAGAAAGAGTAAGAGGAAGGGGGTTTTGTTTAAAAAAAAAGGAGTGCTTAGAGATGTACCTAGGGAGAGCACATAAAGTGAACAGAGCAACAGTAATCATCACAGTGCCTAAAATGAGTTTTCCTAATTCCCATTAAGAGGGCAGTGGTCATTACTTGGTGTCCAATTCAGGACAGATTTTTCATTAGACTGTTTCACTGCCTTCATACAGAGTTCTGACTACTTAAGCAAATTATACTTGTTAAAGTAAATCTCAGAAAACTCCATCTAAGAAAAATTCATCTAACCCTTGAATTATGACTTACTCTTAGTCCCTGGTACACTTTAAACTAAACTAAACATTATACCCTTGATCGCACTCATTTGATTCACGTAAATCAGGATTAATTCCGGGGAACTGAAACCAGGCAGTATTTTTCAAAGCCGTTCTGTTGACTTGAATCCCAAAGTTTCAGAAACTGCACCAAACATTGCTTCCAAACTCTTGTATCAGATCACCATTCATAAAGAAACTCTGCCTAATTTCTGACAAATATATGGCAGAAACGAGGGCTTGTGCTCTCGGCACATCCGCTAATCAGGAGTGCAATAATGCAAACCAGCTGGGATTTGTTAACATTTTTTATGGCTGTTCATCCTTGTCATTTGATAAGCACAAAAGGAAATGACTTCTCAGTTCTGGTCTTGAATTGGATTTATAAAAGATTTAAACCTCTACAACACAGAGCCAAACGAAAAGTGAATTATAAAATAATGTTAACTTCTGTAACATTCAATGACTTGGCATTTCCAGTGTGACTGTTAATTCCATAAGACATTTCTTTTTTGTAATATTCCAGTAAGTCTGTGGATGGGTCTTTGCAACAAGCTAGCAGAGAAGAACTGTGGAAATGGCACAGAGCCCATTCAGCACACAGGAGGTTTCAGAATTTGATGGAGCTACACTGGATGCACACTGAGCATCCCACACTGTTTCTGTAATGCCTCCCCACCACAATTCTTTTCTGTTCTGTGGTTTAACCCAGGTTTCAATCAAATCTTTATAGGTTATCTCAGGGATTACACTGGATTTGGAGCAGTGCCCTAGTCAAAAAGGAGAATTAAACCAGTCCATTTTCTTCATACCAGCAATAATCTGATGGTCTGACGAAGTTACTGGTAGCTACTTCAAGACTTCGTAGGGCCCAGATCCCTTTCCTAACCTTACCATGACCTCAACTCCACTCTCAGGGAGAAAATTCTGCCTGATTTCAGAAAGAACACAAAAATATGTCCGTGCTGTGGTCAGATGAAATGACACTTGCAGTTTTGTAAAACGAGCTAAAGTTTGAAAAGTTTAAGTAATTTATGAGCCCAGAACTATCAAATTCAGTTCTCCAGTAAAACCAACCACAAATATTTACAGAGACTTGAGTGGGCTTTGGACTGAGTCCTTCAGTGCATCAATATTAGGGGAGAGAACTCATTCCATTGTAACTTACTGGTAAGAACACCAAAACTACTCTTGCCAGGAGAAGATTACAAGGTCAAATTCCCTTGCTAAGGTTTTCAGTACTGGGAAGGTAATTTACGTGTGTGGCAGTCTTCAGAATCCATAGAAGACCTACATCTAAAATGCAACAATTCATCAGAATCTCCAGTATATCCCCTAAACAATGCAACACACCAGGTAGTAGCAAATGAATGCCCCATTAAAGACTGGTGATCCACGACTTTGCTGTGCTGTTTGTTATTATTATTTGCTTGTCTCACACTCTGCAGCTCAAAAGAACAACACATTACATTCTCCACGTGTATCTACATTTTCTACAATGTTCCTGGACTCTGACACTCACCTTGCAAGTGCATTTATAAAGGAGTTTGTTTGCCTTGACATAACAGTAGTTTGCAGACTGGAAATACTCACTCTGCAATAGTCCAAAGTAGCAACATATTCATAAGATCCCAGGGACAGCTCAGGTCTTTCATAGTGGTCTATCCGTCGGCCCATGTGGTCCAGGTGTTGAAAGAAGAATGGAGGGACTACAAGCCAACAAAAGAACCAGGGAAAAAAACACTGACAATTTGGAAAGGAGGGGAACAACACAACAAATTCTTTCAGCAGATGTGATGTACTAATGTAGGCTCCTCTTTTTCTGATCAAGGGAAGAGTTTAAACACTTCTCCGGGTTGCAATGGGTTTTTTTTCCACATTGGCTTAGAAAAACCCAACCAAACAAAACTCCATGACACCCTGGTAATGCCAGCTCCTTTTGGAGTTGTCATGCTGACCCAGGTCACTTTCACAGGCAGAAGCCTGTTTCCCTCAGGATACAGATTTAGAGACTATTTTTTTAGTAGATATTGTCTACTCTCAGATTAATTCAAATCACAGCCCTGGCCTAGTGTACAAGGGCATCAGGTCCATTATACTGTGAACCTTCTGCAGCTACACGTAAAAAGTAGGAAGTCAAGTGGGTTTGCCACCAACAGTTTAACAGAGCCAGTCTAAGGCTTAGAGGCACTCTGGGGAAGAGTCACCTCTGGGTTTTAGCTCCTTGTTCCTCAATGAGTACATAGTCAGAATGCTTATTTTTCACATTTTTGCCTGTAAAAGCGTAAGTGTGTGAGGAGGATATCAACCTTGTTTCTTGGTCATTTTTAGTCCTCATCAAAGTTGTTTTTTTCTATAACTGCTTTCTGACTTGGATAAAGGACACTGTAGTAATACAAAGCATGATTTAAAATGACACTGCAACTTAAATGTCTCTCTTAAAGTGTTCCCAGTGCATTTATATTTCCCTTTATGAGTTAACAAACTATGACATTTATTATCTGCTACGCTTGCTCAAACATTAGAGCTCGAGGCAGAAGAGCGGCTGGAGCGAGTGTGTCAAGGTTCACGTTTCAGAGTTGAAAAGATGACTGTATTAGGGAAAGCACTATCCCCTGTGATCCAGCTGAGCAAATCCAACTTGATACAAATGTCTAGAAAGGCTAGTTCTGGCAAAGATTTGGGATTTAGCCAAGAGCACAAGAACAGTTATGAGTCACATGCAGCACACTTGAACAAATATGGCATGGTATCTTCTGTGAACACCAACACTTGTCACAGTAAGATTAATGGCTTAGTTAACCATTGCAACCACAGTCATGGACAGGACAAGACCAACGTGGTTCTCTCTATCTGTTTCTTTCAGGACACTTACATTTCCTAAAGAAATTAATTTTTTTCCACACAGAAGTTGCTTTCAGTTAACACAAGCAGCTTTGTATCCTAGGCTGACATAAAATTTAAAATAAAGTTTTGATCATACCAGACTGGACTTCATGAGTCAGCATTATTTTCCATACATGTGTTTTTCTTTTTTAAATTGTACTGAAGAAATGTTTCTCTGTATTTGTGAAATAAGCCTAGTTACTGCATCTCCGTAAGCTATTTTCTCAGCAAATCAGCAAGAAAATCTTTATAGCGATACGGTTTCTTTATAGTGTTATGGAATTTGCATGAATCACAGATCAAACACCACTTACCATCATTTATACAGTTACAAAATCCACACTGGTATCTTCTCCCACCTTCAATGAACTGCATGAAGGGACACATGTAAGCTTTGCACCGGTTGCATCGGATCGGTCCAGTCTCCCCATGGTTGACAAGATAAAGGGGTGTCTACAAGAAGAGGTGCAGAGAGAGCAATGCAAACTTGAAATCAAACTGAGCTAGAAAGGGTTAAGTCAGATTTAACTCTTGTTGGAGATCACTTATTAAGAGATCATTCATCATTCAGTATTCACCCAAAATCTGTGGTAGGGTTGGCTCAACCCCAGGGATCTCCCCAGGGACTAAATTTACAAGTTCATGGGCTGTATGCTGATATTTATCAGAAAAAGAGAAGGATTCAGACCAAAAGCCTATGAAGTTTTGAAAGCATTGGAAATTTAGGGCTCCAGGCTGACTTCTTCCAGCAAAGGGTAATTTTTACAGCTCACTAAGAGAAATCTCTTGGAGTCAGGTCTTTTTAACTTCTCTGTCAGACTGAGCTTTACCTGAAGAAATCTACTGCTGCTCATCTATTGCAAATGGATACTTGCAAAGGAACCTGCTCATATTTTGTCCTAAATGCTGTCCCCCCCCCACTGCCATGTCACATGCTACACTCATGTTTAAATGATGTCAGGGGCACCAGCTGGAGCAGGAGATTTAGGAGAAATACTAATATTTATTGAAGGCAAGTACATCCAGCAAACAAGGCGAGCACCTCAAGCAGCTGGCAGTTTAACGACACCGACCACGCTCGCGCAGAGCCCCTGCAAACCCCACAGCTAACAGAAGACATCTGCCAGATGCCCCTTTCCCCAATAACTGCAGCCATTGAAAGATTCCTGTGATTATTCTTAATGTTAGAAAAGTCAGACCCGAAGCCACTACAAAAATGGAAGTTTGCTCCATTATTTGGGAAACTATGGTTTTTATTTTTCTTTCTTACTCCTTTCAATCCCAACTAAAAATCTCTGACCATAAGCTTAAGAACTGTCCAGAGTTTGGACACAGAACAGATCCCTAGAAGAAGAAAAATGCTGCCAATGCCTTTTAATGTTAAAACATCACACTAGCACTTTTTTTTTAAATTTTTCTGTCTCTTCCTGAGGAATGGATATATTCCATCTATTATACATGTTATCTTTTATTGGGGCAAAAGAGTCTTTGGACACCTAGAAAATCACTCCTGTCTTCTAGCATTAACTACTTACATAGATTTTATAGTTTGTTTATACTTTAGAGGGACTATTTTACCCATTTATTTTTCCAAAGGGTTTAATGCCTTTTGCCAAGGATTTTCTACATACGAGTGCATTTTACTACATGGGTTTAAGTGCTCCCTTCTGCTCCACTGAGATATTATTTTACTTTGTGTTCTTTCCTCTATGAAAATTGAGTTTGCCCCAAATTAACCCATAATGCCAGCTGGCAAACTCTCAGGGTCATTTTTCAGACATGAAAGCCTTGGCTATAAACCCTGCTCATCAGCCACAATCACTTAATAAGGTTTAAAAGTTCTGGGCTTTGTTCATTACTTGGCAATTTTCTGATTATCATTCTGCTGTATTAGTTTAATGAGACCTGGATCTGGTTTGCAGTTAATATTATTATAGTATCTGACCTGGTAAGGGAAAAAAACAAGACTAAACCAACTCCTGATATATTTATACATGTTGATTCAGTGATTTTTTGAAATACCACAATTAAGACCTTTACAGAAAAAGCATGAACAAGAACAATAAAAAACTAAATACCATGAAGTTCAGAGCCCAGGTGTCTACATTCTTACATATACCTGATAAATTGCCTTTTAAAGACAAAAAAAAAAAATAAGGAAAAAAAATAAATCCACAAAGTAAACCAAGAAAAACGTATGAGACAGAATTAAGGATTCTGTCTAACAAAGAAAAATTCTGCAAAAAAGCTCTATGTGTACCCTTACTGATTTATTAATTAATTAAATGGAATTTGCACCTTAGTATTTTCTTCAAATAATGTAGAACATTACCTCAATAATGAACACATCTAATGATAAAGCTATCTGTGATAATTTCAGAATAAGCACTGACCAAAAGCACCAAAACCCCACTTCTTGATGCAAACCCAACACAGTTGTAAAAGAAAATCTATTTCAAAAACAGTGAAATCTTTCAGTGCATTTCACTGTAGAACTGGACAGTTTAGCCATCAAGAGAAAGGAATTTCTGCTGGGCTGTGTAAACTGCATTTCCAAACGTCAAAGTAATTTCTGCCAGGGTAAAATAACTTACAAGACAAAAAAGAGTAGGTTTCTGTGGGAATGTACAAAGACAAGTAATTCTGTACATGCATTAAAATGCAAGAAATCATGAGTTTAAAGTAATGATACATAACAGCAAAACAGTCAAAAGAGAGATGTGGCACTAACTGGGCAAGTGTTGTTTGCTGTGCTCCACTCTGTAGATGTCACTGTACACCAGAAGAAGCAGCAGAGGGATCTCTATGGTCCCATGGAAGTCAGTGGCAAAATCACAGGAGCAGGGGAATGAAAGAAAACTAAAAAATACCTTTTTTCATTTTGTTTTCGACCGGTTTTGGTATTTTAAGCAAATGCAATAGTGCTGGGTTTTTTTCCCTTTCTACCTGTAAAGTATCAGCATTCTCTTTCCGCTCTTACATCTCTACCACTGAGAAGTGAATCGGGTGAGATCTCTACCACAGCTATGTGGACATTTGCAAGACTTGTGGACTTGTGTTCTTCTCTACCCCCTCATCTCTTCAGAAACCTCTGACCACCAAATAGAGAACAGAGATGGACCTCACAAAAAAGAACACTTGGGTAGTGATTGTTGGTATGCTGGCACTATTAAATGTAAGTATTTCTCAAAACCAGTGACTAAACAAATACTTGCTGGGCTAAATCTGAACACACAAAAGGGAGGCCTGTTCTGTAAGCTGGAAGAGTAGAGGGGCACAACGAGTCAGTTGTGCTGGGAGGCAGAACACTGTAATTTCAGGTTACAGCAAAGGACGACTGGGCAGCAGAGATGGAAAATGCTGTAAGAGACCTGCACAAAGTTTCTCTTCTATGGAACCTTGAGGCTCCCCTGAAGTGCAAGCCCTGGAAGCTGATCTGATAAACCACAACTTAACCCCAAATAGAGCTGCGATAGCAGGAGTTTTATTTTGGAAATATTTCAGCAAGAACTTCTCTCAGGAGTCAGAACAGTATCACAAAGCAATAGATAGACTTTGATGGCACAGCTCCAAGATGAAACACATCCATAAAAATTTCCAAAGGGACTGTAACCTGCACTTTCAAGTCTGAGAAAGCTGAATTACTATTGCTTGCTATAAAACTGAAGTCCTGACACACTCCTGAGGGTTTCCTGTGATGCCTGCAAAGTATCAGCAGGGTCACAGCTGGAAACTGTAAGTGTAGGAGTAAGGGACTGTGATAAAGCTCAAGATCATCATGGCACATCTCTGGAAAGGCACTCTAAAGAGAAAAATCTTAAGAGAGAGATCCTCTGGAGGACAAGAAAGGCACATGCAAATACTGAAGAAAATGAGCCATTTTTGACAATAAAACAGTTAGATTGGTGTCCCTACCACACCTTTTCTCATGCCCAGAGGAAGAACTTGCCAACAGCTCCATATCCTTTTGAAGAATATTACCACTGGAAAACATGGAGCGTCACTCTCTGCTATGTAACGTTGCATGTTACATGAGACAAGCTGCCTTTTCAAATGCAAATTATCTCAGAGGGAAACAATTCTGTTCTGTTTAATTAGTACAGTAAAAAAATGGGGAAAAACTCCTCTGAATAATCAGAGAGAATTTTGAAATATAACACTGATGTTTTTGTAAAGAAACTAGGTCATGAACCCAAGTGTCTCTGTTTCCTAGCACAGTTGAAGGGGTTTGTTTTCTTTTATTCTATCATCATAGATTGCTTTCGAGAAAGATTAACCAGTCTACAAATAATCCCTTGGTTTTGACTTGCTTTACTGATTCGCATTAAAATGTCAAGAAAGCATTTCCCTTTGTGATATTCCCACTGTCTTTTATCAGAAGCCATTCCCTCCAAAGGCAGAAATTGTTTTGCCTATTCCTGGTTTTCAGATGTTGAACATGATGAGCCCTCTCAACTGATGACTCGAGCCAATTTGGACTATCTCCTCTGCAAGGTTCACCGCAGGTTCAAGCACTTTCCATAACACAGTCCTTTTCCATCTGTGTTTCCCTGTTTGCTTGCAAGACTGCAGCATGGGTAAAGCATCAGCCACATGGTGCAGGATCTCTTGGCTCTATCCTGGTTTTTACAGACCACACAAAAATGCAAAAAGCATGTTCAAACCTCCTTGCTCAAAACCCCTCCAGACCCAGGCTGAACACTGACCCGCACACACAGCACTGCAAAACATGCAATGGCAGGGCAGCAGAACTGCAAGTGGACACTGCACATGGGATATGATCCAGGGTGTAGTAAAATAAACAGAAAACTAGTTACTGATTTCAGTGGATCATACCTCAGACTATCCTTGAAATCCTCGCTCAGCATTCCCTTTTAAAGAGGAATATTGCAATTAATTGAATAGCGTTAGCAGCATGAAGAGTGTAAATCCAAGCTACTCTATTCAACATGAGAAGAAGGATTTTTAAAAGTTTGAGGAGGGGGGGAAATGCATGTAATAATAATAAAATTTTGATGTAAAGAAATACCAAAATTAGCTAGTTCCTCGGAATTTCCATATCATATGGGTAACAGAAGGGAGGGAAGGGGTGTGGAAAAAGGAAAGAGTTCACTCAGTGCTTGAGAGACGCATCCCAAGTTCTCCTGGTCATGATCCCAGAATACCAAGTGTTAACAAGTCAGAGCTCTCCAGCACCTCTCAGCTCTGTAGTGCTGACTGTTACTTGGATGTAGGACATGCTGTATCTCAAGTGAAGGTCAGCAGCTGGGATTAACTGGTGATATAAGCAGGAGCGTGAAATTGGATAATCAAGAAATGGTGCTGAACAACACTCTTTCAAACTGTTAGCACTTTAAACCATCAGATCTCCAGCAAGACCTGCCTCAGCCCAGTGTACACTCAGCCCAGCAAGAGAGGAGCTGGTGCAGAGGAGGGGAACAAGGGAAGGTCTCAGAGGCAGACCAAACTTCCCCAGCACAGCACTGTCATTCTCAGGTTGTCTGCCCCCCACGCCTGAGGGCGACAGGCACATGTTAAACCACATGGCAGGACTGAGGTTCATGCCTGAACCGATCCACAGCTCCCCTTCCCACATATCAGTGTCACGGATGGGCCAGCACCACAGCCCTTGTCTGAAATTTTGAGGCAAGATTCTCACACTGGCTGTAAAACCACTGAAAAATAAGGCAGGCAAGTTTTAGAAAGTTTCTCTACAGAAATGGTAAGGAATAATTACAAGGGAGGTAGTCCAGGCTCCCCTGATCACAGGACTTTCACAATAAAATCAGAAGTTCGATTTTCAGTGGTTTGTTCCGTCTGGCTTGTTTTACAGAAGCAAACAGAACTCTAAAAGACACCCCACGCTGGCATCACTTCTATTTTTTGCAAATCACTGGAGGAGAACTCTAGAGGATCTTCAAAATAGCAGACTGAATTTGGGCACTAAATACTATTACTGCTGACTTCATGACAAGCCCAGTCCCTTATCAAGGTAAGTTTATCCTCTCATGATTTTTTTCAGAATGCTAAGTAAATGATAAACCTGATAGCACAGTTTAGAACACAGGCACAGCCTGTACCACACAAAGATAATGGGCACACTGGGATATCCATTGTGTTTTAGAAGGTCAAGCACCACCTAATGCAAACAAAGCTGTGACCATTTCTAACATGCTCTAGAACATCCTTAGCACAGGCAATAAAGAACACTCATGGAATATACAGCTCGGGGTTTAGAGAACAAATATTTATGTATAAATTCAAATGTAGTGTAGTGACCTCAGAAGCAACACTTCTCCCAGATGAAATTCTGAATCAGAAGAACATCATTAATGTTATTCACAACTTTTTAGCAAGTACAAAAACAAAACCCCACTTTGGATTTCAGGTCCATTCTTGCCTCCTGGGCTTTTATCAACTTTAGAGATCAAATATATATTTTTTTTAACTTCTTATGCACATACATATATAGGTGGATAGACAGATGTGTGCACAAATACATAATATATAATATTTTTCATAGGAGAGAAAAGCAATTGCTGACTTAGGATCATGCATGAAAGTCTAATGAGTGCAGGGTCTCCTTCCTTCTCAAAAACCTAGAGCTGTTTCTCTTTTGAGGTATTACTGTGAATTTTTAAACTGTCTACTCATGTTTGCATTCCTGAGAACTTCCACAACAGCAACTGTCTTGCTCCTATACTTGCACAGCTAAATATATTGAAGAAAGAAACTTTAATTAGAAAAAAAAGCATAGAAACATTTAAAAGTGTTTTAGTTGGAGATGGATAAAATAGTTCTGCCTAGTTGTAGGCTTTCTTGGACACTGTTCATTAGTAAACACGCCTCTAAGGCTAATTAATTTATTTCCACTGAAATCAGAAAGAACTGGGCATGGTTAAAATGCCCTGCTGCATTCCCAAGCCAACTAGAGCTGATTGCCACAAGACTACTTGGAAAGCAAAAGGAGACCTTTTGTGAAGTGAACAAAAAGCAGCACCGAATAACTTCACCTCTGTAGCACGGAGACCTGGGATGGGTTTAATGCCCTTTATAAAAGTCAAATCCTTTTCACAATGTTAGTTTTGAAGGTCAGTAGGAAACGGTTACTTCACAAATACCACATCAGAGAGGGATGTTCCTGCTCGGAGTCTCTCTTCCCTGGATACTTCTGCTACTATGGTAGCCGGCATGCTTCAAGCAGACTCCAGAACCATCAACCCCCAAGAATATTTGCATGCAACTACCCTCCTCTCTTTTATTCTCACTGAGCTACAGCTGAATGTCCCAAATAAGGGGCGGTGTGGAACTGAGTTATGAGGTGTGCTGGTTTGGCTGGGGCACAGTGAACTTTCTCACTGGGGCTGGTGTGGGGCTGTGCTTTAGATTTGCACTGAACACAGGGTGGATGATAGAGAGATGCTTTTGTTATTGCTGGGCAGAGCTCACACAGAGCAGAAAGCTTTTCTGCCGGGGAGGACATTGGGGGTGCCTGGGAGTTTGGGAGGAGACACAGCTGGGACAGGTGACCCCAACTGACCAAAGGGACATTCCAGACCTTGTGACATCATGCTCAGGATATAAAGTGGGAGGCATTTGGAATGATGGCATTTGTCTTAACATCACTGTTACACATGATGGGGCTCTGCCTCCTGGAGATGGCTGAACAGCTGCCAGCAGTGGGTACAGTGGGTACAACCAGAACACCATGGGAAGCAGGAATTCATTCCTTGTTTTGCTTTGATGACATGCACAGGTTTTGCTTTCCCTATTAAACTTGGTCTTACAAAGTTTTCCAGCTGTCAGCCTTCTGATTCTCTCCCTGACCCCACTGGTGGGGGAGTGAGGGAGTGGCTGTGGGGAGCTTGGCTGCTGCTGGGGTTACACCATGACCTGAGCTAAGGACACACAGCCCTGTTCTGACCCTCACTCTGGGGCTGATGTCATCTGTGCCTCTGCTTAGCAAGATAGGTTTGCAGCTGTAATGTAATAACACACTTTACATGGTGGCATCCAACATACAACCTTGCAGTAATGTGTGTGGATAAGTAAAATATGTAAATATGTGTAAACTGAAAACACAGTAACAAGTCCAGTTTAAAGAGCAAAACATAAACCTATCCTCCCGAAGTCCTAAATTCGCTCCTAAATACGAGTGTGTTCTGGTTGTGAAGTTTCCAAGGTAAGTGAGTAACATCTCTGCCAGCTTAAGGTTAGAGCTTGCACAGCTTCACAATATTTCATTTACTGCTGTTGTGACAATCAGCTTCGGCCAGTGCCTAAGATGAGACCAACCCCATCTCAGGAGTGCAGCCAGGAGAGGACAAGGCACACACAGAATGGCAAACGCCATTCAAGCAGCCCTTTGAAGTTAGAGAGCAACAGGCAAAGTAATTTTGTGCTTGAGTGTCATCTTTGTTGGCAAAACAAATTATCAATATTGTTGGCCAGCTAAGTGTATATAACTGTTACTTTTAATTTTTTTCCTTCTGTATGAACTGTTGCTTAGTCAGGTTCTTCTTCTGCTACAATTCCACAGGACAGTCAGAGTACCCAAGTCAGCACAAACCAATTACAACAGCTTTATAAAGGTATTTCACAGTCTAAATTTCAAATTTGTATAAAATTAGTCAGGAATTTTGATTACAATATGAATAAGGTTTATATAAATATCAGATTTCCAAGTCACTGTCCTCATCTCTTTCAGAATTACATCCTTATCATACCAACAGTGATGCATGGACCAACATACTGTACAAGTATTTTAGAGGGTACATTTTAGGAATATTTTTCAATGTACACTGAAACCAAAAAGGCAGAAAAAAGTAACTCAGAAAATTTACTTCAATTAGGAAGAGCTCTGCTGCAAAAGCCATTGCTAAACCTGGCTCTGAATGTTCATTCGAACAGGGCAACAAAAATCTTTCTGCTCCTTGATGAAGTCTCGGGAAGCAATCCAATTCCAAATTATTCACTACCAAATGCAGACCAGCACAGGCACACTCCATAAAGAAAGCCTCATCTAATGCAGGATTTTGGCACCTCTAAATTAGGCATCGTGAAAGCAAGCTTACAGGCACTGGACTTCAGGGTGGTATAAGACTTTCTGGGTGAGCACTTGGAGATGCTTGAGAGTTCTGGGCTCTCCGTCCCATGGATGGCAGTCTGGCACCCCAGGGGAGCTAAATAAAACCCCCAGACATTAATCTGGCACCAGCTAGTTGAGAAATTAAAGTGAAATAGCATTGCCTGAGGAAACAAAGATTGTCAACTATCTGTCCTGCTCCATACTCCAGGTAGAGTCAGAGCTACAAGCCCGAAGCCTCACCGCTTTCTCCCAAATGAGGACACCAACAAGGATGCTTTGGAAGTTGTTTTATTTTAGTAACTGCAAGATGTGTGTGTGCTTAGGCTCCCATTTACCACTGTGATATGCAGCAACATGTATGAAGGTGTGTCACATGTGCAGGGCTTCTACTCTCACTGTGGACCAGCACAGAGGATTTTGACAGTGTGCCCCAAAGACATGGACAAAATCATTCTCTGCTGGTTCTTGGAAAATCCAGAGACCAGAACATGCAACACAATCAATACAGAGAGCTGGACAGACCTGTCACCAGTCACTCTTTCAGAAACTTCTCTTCAAAAAATTTCCTTAAAAATTATCATCATTGGATACTTTTAAAAAGCTTGCAGGTAGTATGGACAGTTTTACTGTCTAAACAGACTCAAGAGTGAAACTGCTGAGCTGTTCATAAAACCAACTGCTTAACTTAGCAGTGCCCAAAAGGAAGGAAGGCAGCAATGGAAAAAGAAATTTTGCAAATTCTGGGTGATGCCAGAGCTACAGACCAGCAAGTCTTACCTCCACAGAACGCAAACAGGCAGACACGGCAATGGAAGAGAAGATAAACAGGCACACAGATAAATAGGATATGCAGAGGAAGACCTGATGTGGCTTTTGTGAAGGGATGTTATCTGCTGAACTCTGTCAACAGTTGGCCACCATGGCAATGAGCATGACCAAGTTCATATAATCCTTTTGAAAAGAGTCTTCTCATAGAATCTCCAAGCAAAAGCCCTTAAATTAGCTAAGCTCTCCTATTATATGGGATAACAGGCTCCTGTGAATAACAGTCAGAAATCAAAGGGTAAAATTCAAATGATGGTTTTTTACAGTTGGAAGATGTTATCAGCAAGCACCTCAAGGATCTGTTCTCCAGTGTGAGCTTTTTAACACGTTCCTAATAGAAAGGAGCCACCAGTAAGATGTTTAGTTGGAATCATTTCGTAAGCATTTCTCACCCTCCTCAAACCAGAACTGCACATAACTGCTAATAAATGTATGTGTCTATATAAACATGTGCTTCAAACTAAGGCTACAGCCTGCTCAGCCTTCTCACTGGCTACAGAACAGGGACAGCAGAACCTGAGTCCCAGCGAGCCCAAGGTGGGTTGCACGAGGTGGGGATTTCCCTAACTCTTCATATTTGTTTTATGTATCAATGTCTAAGTTAAAACCAAAGAAGGAGATGGGGGGATCCAAAAGAAAATTCACAGTCACTTGACTTTGTTCATGACACAAGACATTTATAACATTGCATCACATGCTAGTTATTCACATCAGTCAATTTGTAGCTGCTGTTAATCATCCAACTCTATCTAGGAAACCATACTATCATCCCTGTAAAAACCAGGGCTTTCCAAGCAGCTCAGCTGCACTGCTCCTCCTCAAAGTTCACTAGTCTGAAAAGGTTCAACAGCTTTTAGCTCAGGAACAACAGCATTTCTAAGAAGTAGTTAATAACTGAAAAGTGAAATATTAGATTACCATCAACAACTATTTCTAAAAAAATAGATTCAAATAAATAGGAAAGAACATGGCAGAGAAGGATGACAAAACTACTAAGGAGCAAAGAAGGTGGTAGTTTGGATATTTAAATATTTCAAGCCAGAGATAATTATTTGGAGTTGTTTATATTTGATTTTACAACATGAAATACTCTTTTAACTAACTTTTTTCAGCAAGTAGTATTAAATGTTAAATCAAGATCACATGGTTTATTCAGGCTCTGGAAACATTCATACATCTCCAAAACAAATTCATGTAGAGCTTGGTCTATGATGATAACTGTGAGAGCTGGTTTATTTTTATAGACTGTTGCTAAAGCACTGGTGGACTAAAAATAAGTTCTGTCAAACAATGATACTGTATTCTCAATCTATAACAAACAAATACTTTCCATAGATCATCCAAATCAGGAGAGTGAAAATGGACTGTTATTATTGAGAAATAAGAAATTAGGACTTGGTAAAGATAAGATTCTGAAATGCCTAGTGCTGTCAAGACACTGGGCAGGGGAGGTAAGGCACAAATGTTTTAACAGCCTTTGTCTCCAATGATATATAGTGCATGGGCAATATTCACTAGTTTAGAATTTCCTAGATTGGCTCAGGTTTTTTGCAGCAAACTCTGCATGGCCTCCACGGATTTTGCCCCTCTAACTTCCAGCTTGAGGGATTTCCTGAATAAATCCCTTTCCCCTGGTCTTCTGAGGCTCAGTGCCTACATGCCAAGTGCTCGTAGCTTACCTGTTCTTGGGAACACAACCCTACAAGCATCTCTAATTAATGGTCACCTTATGTCTTAAATTCACTCTCACGTGTAATTAAACATTTCCGAATTAAAGCCTCATTTGTGACCTTTTCTTCAGTTAATACCTGAATTTTGACACTGGCTTTTCTGTCATGTTCTCATTGTGCAGTCTTACCAGGTTACAATTCTGCATCTTAGCAGCATTAGAACTTCCTTACTCTTTCAACCACAACTTGATGTGAAGGCTGATACTGCAGCCTACTTGGACAGGTATATTTTTACGTCTTCCCTTGCATTCATTTACGTTGGCCTTGTGTCCCCTCAACTTAAGAATGTCATTTTAAGAAATCCACCACACTTCTAGATGCTGTCACACTTCTCAGAGACGATATTACTCCATTGGGTCTCAGCTGCCTGGAGAGTTTTCAGCAGGGTATAAAGCAACAGCATCTTCATCTTTTCATTCCACTACATTTCTGACATTTTGAATTTATTTTATCTCACAGCAGGGACAAACCCTCCTGGTCTTGGGGTTCTCCCCAAACACATTATACTTATTCAAAGATATGCATGAGATCTTCCATTTAACACCCTTATGTTTTTACGATGATTTTACTTTGTGCTCTTATTTTCTCCCAGAGACAATTTGTAACCCGTATCTGGTCTACACCTCCTCAGATGTCCATGTTAAAGTATGTCTATCTCTCAGGTCCTGACAGTTTCTTCTCAGATTTTAGTTTTTTAAAAAAAAAATCAAATCACTTTGTATGCTAATATTCACACTTCACTTTTGGAGACAGGACACCAGTCCCTGTGGGCAGACATTCCACTTGGCTGATGTCCCAGTTACAGGGTGAAAAGAACCCACAGTGACTAAGGAACTTAAATCTGCCTTTCAGACTTGCTAAAATCCCAAACTACCTTTTCCAGTTTGGATCTTCGAAGTCACTGACCTAAAACTTCTATTTGAAAGCTGCCAGGATCTTTTATGTCCATCCCCGTGTTTTTAGGCAATGGAAGCAAATCCTCAGAGCTCAATTTCCAGTTGACCACTGTTACTATGAATGCAATTGACAGCTTATTAAAAAAAAAGAAATCATTACAGCCATTAATTCTAAAACTTCAGGAGGTGTTCCAGCCTCTGTCAGCTGGAGCACTATTGATTCTTCAGAGTAAAATCTGAACAGTCAAATAAACAGTATCTAACTGACAGAAGAAAATGCTGCTAAATGCTGCTGTGCTCTCCCCCTCATGTACAAATCTCATTTTATCAGTGTCAATAGACAGCTATTTTTCTCTTTTTAATCTAAATTTTTGCTGCAGTTCAGATTACACAGTGTCAACCAAAGCACGGATAGGGTCAGTGTCTCAGCTGTTCCCACCCACCTCACCAGCTGCACAAAGCAGTTGTGGCCATTTCCCACCCATGGTCCACTAAACCCTCGTAGCCATTGCTTTTCTTCCTCCTCTCTGAAAAGAAACAGAACTGAAATTCTGACACTGAGTATGTCAGAAACAGCAAAAAACAAGACATATCTGCAGCTGAAGCTGCAACCAACATGAATAAATGGAAACTATGCAACAAAAGGCAAGAAGAAAAGAGCACATTATTGTAAGATTATGTACAATACGCTGTTTATCAAAAAATAAAGAAATCAGATTTCCACTTTGTAGCCCTGTAACATGTGATGAGCATCACCTGTAGACATTGTTAAAAGGTACTATGCATAAGACAGGCTGGATATTCTGAAACAAAGAACATTCTGTGCCTTGCAGTCACTAGTTTCAGGCAGAACATACCATACTAGGAAGTTCAGAAGCACAAGTAAGCCCCTGAATGTATTTTACCTCTATAAAAAGCCCAGTTCTTTCAAATTAAGTGGCTTTTCAGAATTAAAGTAGTTATAAATCCCATATGGAAGACCACTTTTATTAGAAGAATTTAAAAGCAAGATCTTATTTTGGCAGCAGCAGTGAAGACAAAGGGCACAGGCAAGCCTTGGAAAAACTGCCTCAGCTAGGGCTGCCCAGCGCTTCTTACTCTATCTCCTTAATTCTTATAACTTTACCAAGCTATAATTGTTCTGACTAAAATTTTCCACACTGGGCTTTTGCCAATTTTGAGAGACATTTTTCAGAGCTTTCTTAGCCTCCTGCAAGAGAAAGGCTAGGGAAAAAAACACCGCTCTTTACAGATTAATGAGCCCCACTGACCTTTCCAACAGCTTGTGAGCACTGACACTTCAGAAGGGGTGGGTCACCGAGCACATCTTTTTGCCAACCCCAGGAAAACCCCCCCTGAACTTGGCCAAGCACAAGCGTTTGGATGTCCTGCTAATTTATGTATGCAGAAGGGAGTCAGATTTTAGAAGCTCATTGTTCACCCTGTCCAAACACAATGCAGAGACAAGGGACATAAAGGACTAGAGGCAGACTCCAAGTGAAAGATGAACAAATGAAGAGCAAACACCAAAGTGGACTTGGTAAGTGCCACCTGGGCACAGAAACTGGGATAAAGGGTGGTAAAGAGTAAAGGTTGGCTGATAAAGTGAAGGCGTGGAGAAGCAACAGCAGCAGTTTCATCTAGGAGAAAATGCAGGGGGCAACAAGCCAAGTCTGCACATTCCCCTCCAGAACTGGAATGAAACCCAAAGTTGCTGTCTAGCAGACAAATGGTGAGACTCTATATCTGCAATACTGTGAATAATACATCCTATTTCCCTGGGGACCACAGAGAAGATAACCACAGACTACCCTGCTAAAATAATACTCTTAATTCAAACTACAGAGATCAGTTGGATTGGAAGTTATCCATCCTGATAAAGAAAAACATCTGCTTTTTTCCAACATACATTTAAAAAAACCCCAAAACACTAAAAATTTACAAGTAATAAAGAAAAGTTAGAGAAAAATCAAAGCCTGCAAAACCAAGCACTGAAGGTCTTAGCAATTTTAATTAGGCTTTTCTGTGCATGCATTCTGTGAGGAGTTCTGGAAGATGCAATCATGTACTACAGCTTCATGAAATCCCTCATTTTTTTTCCCAGCAAATCAGTGTAGGACACAAAAAGGAGATGCCTTCTGCAGACCTTACAGAATTTAGAAGCTGTGCAACAGAAGAGGCAGGAGTTGACGAACAAGAAAGATGATCCCACAGATGATGCAGTGAAATGCATTGATAAAACACTTTGGGGGTGCCAGTAAACCTGGGTAATTGTCTTAAGACCCCAGAATACTGCCACCCTGCAAAAATACTTTGCAGAAGAACTAGGGGTACGTTAAGAATATCAAAGCCCATTAGAGATGGTCACGTAAGAAAAGGAACTGACTAGGTAATGCCTCCAAATGAATGCCAAAAATGGGTGGTTACATTTGTCTTCTTTCTATGACTCAGCTCATCCAAGTAGAAAATGCAATTATCTTGGTCTGTTGTGCAATTAAATTATTTTGCAAAGAACTCAGTGGAAAAACGTCTTTCTTGAATCCAACTCTCCACATCTTAAAATTACTTTGATACAGTTGGAGGTCCTACTCATTTTCTAATATCTTTGCCCACACCTACAGAGCTCCAGCAGAGCAAGCAACTAACAAAGCTGGCATAAACTAAACATAGCTGTGAGAACAGATGTGGTTCAGATTATAGACTCATCACTCCTGTACTTTCTCCAAATGAAAATTTTTAACCCTTCAAATTGCATCATGACCCATAGTCTTCTGCCATCTCTCTATGGTCTTCCCAGTTCACAGTCTGAGGTAAAACCCCTCACCCCAGCCTGATGAGAGAAGAACAAGGCTGCAGTATTTAGGAGACAAAACCACATAGGGCCTGATATTCAGGTAGCCCTTACCTCATTTGGTGGGACATTAGCAAAAGGCTGGATGACAGCTGCCAGTGGAATGCGGGTCTGCTTGGCCATATCCGAAGTCAGCGGGAAGCAGTAGGTGGTACACCGGATATAGCGAGGGCTGGCGTGGCCTGCAACACCCAACACAGCACAATGAAGAGCTGGGAGAAGGAACCCACCCACCCCAACACAGAGCAGAAAAATCAAAACAACAACATCAAGCAACAAGTGTGTATGTTACATCAAATACATGCTTTTGTCCCTCCCATGCAGGCTTTTTGCCCACCTCTCCTCTTTATATGTCAGCCCATCGTCCCTCCCTCTGGTTAAATCTTTCCTTGCTGTTTGAGTTTAAAGCAGAGATTTAAACATATCAAGAACAACCTCACAATTATTCATGACAAGAGAGATTAGTTTGAAACCTATTATACCTTAGTTCTTAAAAAAAAATAATACGTATGATACCCCCCCAATATCAGCACTGTATATAAAGGAATGAGGCAGACATACCTACCGTTAGGAATGCTCTAATGAGCTAGCTGTGATTCAAAAAAAGTGTATCTGTGTTAAAATCACCATGCTCACTTATATTGCAAAATACAGTGTGCTGAAGTCACCCACACCACTTTGAGTGGCACACTTAGCCCAGGCCCCTCATGGAGAAACTGTGTTATGCACTACAGATGAGCACTGCAAGCAAACACGAGCTCAGAAATCAGCCTGCTCGTGCTCCCTCTTCAACTATCAAGCAGCAGCTCTGCTCAGTTTCTTGAAAGGAATTTCCTGGATCATCAGAACTGCATTATCCCATTCCCAGACAATGCCAAAAAGATCTTGATGTGTTTGTACATTTTATACATTTATCCCAGCACTGATAAATTACTGCTGGGCTGAGTAATACCATCGGTTTAACCTGTATTAAAATACCGAGTCTGCTGTCAAGAGCAGCACGTGCAAGACTGTACTTCCAGGCTCTAGGCAGAGGCAAAGGCAGATAAATTTTCCCTTTGGCCAGTGTAAGTCAACTAGACAGCTTGCACACTGCTCCTGTTGCTTGAAGAGAACTTTCTAAAATTTGTATCTTAAAATATAACAGTGCTAGAGTCTAGGCTCACTGTTTCTTCCAGTGTCCATCTTCTACAGTTTCAGAAGAATCGAAAAAGGATTTTCAACTTGAAATGTAACACCTTGGAAAGTTTAAAGGCCAGCAAAGGTACAAGAGATGTAAGGTGCAAGAATTCAACTTTGTGGGTTTTATTTTGTTTTTTGTTTTAATTGTATTTGATTTCATCTAGAAAGACTCCCAAATCAGTAAGGACAGTTACCTTGGTCTTGGATTACGCAGTCGGTGGTGACAAGAGGAGGAACCTGTCCTCTGGTGTTTGTAGCATAGACCTGCCCTCCCCTGGCAGCTTTATCATTTTCAATTACTTGGATCTGATGAACAAGAAACAAGAACGGGATGAGAAAGGTAAGTCATGCATTCAGTTGCACTCACAAACAGGCTAACATCTGCACCAAGTGACACTCTGGCTGAAGCCTAGTTTAGAGCATTTACCACATCATGTCATGAAATCAGTGCAGCTGGCTTTACTGCCCAAATTCCTTTCCCTCTTACTTCTGCATAGCCCCTCATTCATGTTTAAGTCTGATACTTTTCAGGATATAACCAAAGTTATGAAAAGCTGTATTTTGTTCCACACCAGAAATCAGATCCAAGGATGACACCATTATTCCTCCTCTCCCCTCTCAACCTTGTTTAGAGTGCAGCCAAACAGCTGTGAGAGGCAAGAGGAACGAGACAGGGAATTTCTGAAACTGGCTTTGCCACTGCTGCCAGTATCTCATGGAATTGCATCTTTACAGTGCACACAAACTTCTAATAATAGCTAGGGAAATTCAGAAGCCTCTGTTGGAAAGCAAACAGAGAAGAAAAGCAAAATTACTTGCATAGAGTCTATTGATCAATGTCTAAAAGGTATTTCCTAACACACTGGAAATATTCTGGGGCCTGTAACTTTTTTTTTCCCCAATAAAGTTTGTGTACCGCAATTTTAATATACAAGACATTGTTCAGAGAGCTTATTAGATCTTCTGTTTAATTACTTTTCCCTGCCCTCCTTGGCATGTATACTTATAGCTAACTCCTGCATATGAAGGTAAAAGGTTCTGCTCTAAAAAGGTCCACTGGCTGAAGAAAGCAAACCACTTTCAGACTTAGCTCTGCAAAGGATCAGTGTACCACAGTATTCTGCAGCTAACTGATCTAAATATATCATTGTTCTTGGAAATAACTGTTGACAAAGCCCAGATGCTAGTTTTCATAAATGTTGTCAGAGCACATATCAACCTTTAACATATGTAAGAGAAATATAAATCAACAATGGCTACAGATAAGAAGTAAATTTATCTGGCAACACTACTGTAAGTATATAATGTAAATATAACAACAGAAATACACATGGCTACACTCATTCCTCATTCTGAATTAGCTTTTTGCCCTTTACAGATGTTGACCCAGATCGTGTTTCTTTTAAACATGTCATTTCGATCCTCTCTGTGCTGCTTAACCAACCCTTTTAACCTATTTTAACACTGCTGTCATAGTCAAGGCTGTTTATGCTACATGCAGAATTGAAACAAGACATCAGCCCATGTTTTCATGCCAGACCTCCTTCTCCCCCTGCCCTTTTTTTTTTTTTTTAACTTAGACAAGACCATTTTATCCTTCCAATGGAAAAAGCACCACACTGAAACACTAGGAATGACTGACTTGAGGGCATTTGTTATTTATACAGACACTCACTTTA
>JAYRBT010000139.1:3568168-3653684 GCA_036023395.1 Myiotriccus ornatus
ATGGAAAAAGCACCACACTGAAACACTAGGAATGACTGACTTGAGGGCATTTGTTATTTATACAGACACTCACTTTAGGGTTTTTTTTACACCATGGTTTTCACTTACATTTAAACTTGAAAACTGCCTTTAACAGAGGCAACTGCAGTTGTTACATTGACCCCTCAGGGATTACCAACAAGTGTTTTTCCAAAATTCGGGGGGGGGGTTACATCAAAACCATCACTGGATAAACCAAGTCTTTTACAAAAGAATACCCCTATTTAAGGAAGCAAGACTGTTCACTACTAGACAGGGTCAGGTTTTGCCAAGAATGTTTTTCCTGTGCAGCAAACCTGCCTCAGCAGACATGGGAGTTCCTGCAGTGAATTCAAGTAACCTTCAGTACTGCTCACTGCCACATTAAGAGAGAGTAAAGTATTTGAGAGCTCCTAGTAAAGTTTTTGGAGTCATGAGTATGTCCCATGGTAGATAAAGTCACAAAGCAATTTCAGTATCCAAACTAACTTTATGCACTAATTTATCCCAAACTGACAGCACAGAGTACAAAACTGCATCAATAGGAAACTGCAAAAACTAGAGCATATCTTGTGAACCAAGCCACGCAAGCACAATTTTATGTTACAAAAACCCCCACCAGCTCAAATGAACACAATGTTAGCACTGCCATGCCCTTATCTTTATGGCAGCAGAAAATTACTTTTATTAAAAATTAGTGCCACATGACTTACTGGGCTAGGAATAGAGTCAGGATCAAGCTTCTTCTGCTGTGGGCCTGAGAGCTGTGCTGGACCTCCAGGAAAAGCACCGGGATAGGACATCTGAGATCCTGCCATCTGAGGACCATAGTTTGCTGCAGAGTTACAAATGACAAGTTACTTAAAGTATTTAAGTTCCATTATCAACTTTCAACATCAATTTCTGCCATAAAATTTATTCTTTCTGAATTTCTCCTTCCCTTCTGTTTTCAGCAAGGACAAGAGAGGGATTCCTTTGGCTCATGCAGTTTGTATTTTAAAGGTAAGGATAAGACTACATGTGACAACTCTGGCCCCGAACTCTGCAGGTACACATTAAGTAGGATGGTTAGCAGAGATGACCACAGCTACACAACCCAGACCACTACATCAGTGAGAATCTCTCCCCTAACATCAGTCAGTGCAAGCTGGTCTAGTTAGCTGGCTTTTTAGTTGTCAAAATAACTGTTTACTCACCTATGTCAGGTGAAATAGTTGTATTCAGTTACAATTTGCTGTTGCCACAGTAAAGCACCTCTGAAAGCTGCTTATGACACTACTGTAAGACAGAGAGCAGCCTATACCTTTACAGAGTGTAAGAGAAACTCCTTTGTGTAGTATGTGCCTCTACCAATTACTAACCAAGTAATTCTGCTTCTGATGTAAACTTATCTTGGGGTTTTTTGTTAAGTCTCAACACAGTGCTAAACTTTTTGAGCAAAAGCAGAGCCTGTCTCAGATGTACTGACTGACAATGCAAACCTTTACCTTTCTACAAAAAGGAAATTTTTGTTTTTCCAATCAGCTGAACATTCAACAGTGAATGGACACAGTTCCACCAGGGATCCTCCATTCATTCTTTGTTTTCAATTACATAACAAACATCCTTCCCTACCTTGCTGAGGATGATATCCAGGCCCTGGAGGCTGTCCTGGAAGCTGCTGCAGGTTAGGATTTGGAGGGACAGGTCCAGGGATTCCACCTTGTCTGGCCATGGGAGGCAATGACGGCTGAGCACAAAGGCCATTGACACTATTGGTTGGTGGAGGAGGAACCTGTGGTCCAGGTGGCAGAATCATTTGCTGCTGGGTTGGTGGTGGTGGGAGTCGTGGACTCTGGAAAGATGCCGGATGTCCAGGGCTCGAAGTGGTGCCAGGACCTGAGCAAGAAACTATGTCAGATGAGTACAAAATGATAACGTCCCAACTCTGTGTGGAAGGTGCCCTGGCCCTGCTCAATACACTTTTAACAGCGACAATATTGTATCCCATACTGCCAGTGCTGCACCATGGGGACTCTACATGACTGTTCACGTTACAAATCTGACCTCACAGCAAGTCTGAACTGATTTAGACATTCAATTTTATTTCTTTGGGCTCTGCTTCCAATAGAACCCTGCAGCTGGGATGGATGGGGAAAGAGAGAGGGAAGCCAGACTGACAATTAGAATATGCATAGATCAGCCTTTGCTTTTGAAATATTTAACTTCAGAACGTGAAACAAGATTCTTTTTGCTCAATAATCAGTTTCTCTTATGTGGCATGTTTTTGTTAGTCTGCTATTTGTACTTCACCATGACGAGTCTGACGGAAAATAAATCCACTTGATGTTAAAAGATGAAACATGTGGGAATTATTTTGTACATACTGGCAAGGAATAGTTTATTGTTTAGAAGATCCAGATTCCAATTACAATTAAGAGAACCCTGGAAATAGGATGGTTTTGAGACCTACTATCTGTAAACATTCACTACTTTATAAAATCTACATTTTTTAGTCAAATTTCTCCACAAAGAGCTAAGGCAAAATAATTTTAAAGAAAGCTAAAAAATAACCAATATTAGATTTGAATCGAAAGGACCAGTGTGTTAATACACAAACACTAAAATTCATCTTCTGTCAGACATGTTAACTGAAAACAGGACTTCCCATGCAAAACACAAGCTCAGGTTTTTAGCTGGTACAAAAACATCAATCCAGTAGCTTTTCAAGCTGTGAATTTCTCACTCAGTAAAGCTACATCAACTCAGTCTTACAGCTGTGAAAAAGTCACAAGAACAAAACCCAACAGAGAGGCAAAGTTGTATAGAATTTGTCTTCAGTTGCCTGAGGTATCTCAGCCTTCCAGCACATAAAATGAGAGCATTATATTTTACATAATTGTTTTACATATTATATCTTTTACAGCATCTACATTCATATCTAAATCAGTGGTAGGATGTAATTTACATGGAAGCATCACATGATTACATCTTTACTTCATGGCCTAGGTTTGAGATGTTATAATATCAAAATAAATGCAGATAAATTTAGATGAAAAACTAAAATATTTAGGCGAAAAAGAGTAAGAGAGTTTCAAAACTGAGAGAAACTGTAAAAATGTGAGGAAAATTAAACTCTGTCTGCATATTACTGCTGATACCTAGACTGTTTCAGACACGTTCAGTAAGTAATTTGGGAAATGACTGATGGGATGGCCGACTTTTACAGAAGGTTCATCAAACACTAATTCAGAATTAACCCAATAATACTGGGTTTGGAATTGGATGAGATGAAAAAAATTCTAAGAGCCTAAACAAATGACAGTGGCCAAAGACTGCATTTTCTGTTTATACAGAAGTTCAGTAAGTTTCTAATTATCATAGTCTTAACGCTTTAACTGAGAAAAAGTCACTCAGATCAGACAAAAACAATTACCGTAATTATTTATCTGCATGGTGTTGAGCTGGTCAGCAAGTTGTGCTGTGGATGAAGCAGATGCAGCATTTGGGAAGGCTGGTTGTGACTGATGACTGTAGGGAGGATAGGAAGCTCCTGTGTTGCCTGGAGGTGGAGGGCCTTGAAACCTAAAGGGAAAAATTAGTGGAGTTATGCCAAAAAAATTACATCAACCAATCATAACTTTAGAAGATCTCGTACCTTCTCAAGGGTGGTGCCAAAACAATTAATTAGGACAAAGCCTTGAGTTTGCCCACATTCTGCTCACTAGTATTAAAATGTATGAAGCACACGAAGCACAGAGACTGCACACTTGTTTAATTAAAAAAGGCAGTACATGTTTGCTTGAATTGTTAGAAACAAATGCCATGGCAAAGTGAGAGTGGTAATAATTATGAGTCTGAAGATTAAGAAACACAAGCCTCTGAACATATCACAGCACTCCATCCCCTTTCCAAGCTTATAAAGGAACATTCCCTACCAGGGATGTGTGAAGAAGATTAGGAGAGACATCTGCAAAGAGAAGAAAAGGAAATGAGAAACTGTTGAGGAGTTCTCTGTTGTCGAGGAAAAAAGAAGATGCAGGTAGGGACAAACTGCATCACGATTATCAGATATGGAATGCAAGAAAAATAACTAAAGCAAAGAAAGCAGAAACACACATGTGGCTTATGAAGTTATTTTCTACCACACTATTTCACTCTGGTAAAATAAGATCTCAGGCTATGTCCCAGAGAAGAGTAACACTGATTTTCCTATGACCCCTTGTAAAAATGAGGGGTTTCTCCAATCTCTGCACCGAGAGGCAAGAGAAGTCAAACAGCTCAGATCTTACACCTCAGTTCTTTCACATCACCTGTGGGGCTGCTGCCCTGGTGTCCCAGGCCCATTCTGGAAGTTGGTCTGGCTGAACTGATGGGCACCAGCTGGTGGAGGCCCAACGGGAGCTGAGGATCCAAAAGGCACAGTTGATTTCAACACACCTGCAAAAGATTAAGCACTTTAATGTAAAGCTCTGTAAGAAAGCACAAGATGGCCAAGAAATAACAGTGTACAGCCCTGCTGTAACAATAAGAATACAAGCTCCAGCTTGAGCAGAGACCCCTTCCAACCTCAGTCATTCTGTGATTCCCTAAGAAAGCACAGATTTCTGGTCAGTCATAGAAGCAGATATGAAAAACTAACAGACAGTACAAAGGAAACAAATAGCAGTTTGTACCTCTCCAACAGAGGGACAAGTAAGAAAGAAGCAATGAACAAAGAAACAGTTTGGGATACTGGTCATTCCCTGTCACCCAGTTATATTTCTAGGTAGAACCAAGAGGTCCTTTTGATTTCAGAGACAAAAACAAAATGAGCCTCCAAGCCTATACTGAAAATGGTTCTTAAGTCAGACCTACTACACTGACTGTGAAGAAACTAATTTATGCTGACAATGGTGGTGATAAACAATATTTCAACCTGTTTCCCTTGACTTATTTCCCTTTAAATTACTCTAACATAAAAAAATTTTTTGGTATCAAAACTTGTATTTTTCCAAAGTATTCTAATATGCCAATTACCAGAAGTAGTTCTACCATAATTCTGACTATATTCAACTTTTGATTAAAGTAACACAACTCCTGCTCTCTTTAGTAAAAAGTTTTAGAGAAACTGGGTAAGACTTCTTTTATTCAGTTTCTTGTTGCAGTAGCAGTGTAAAATTTAGATAAGTAATAAAAAGAGATGCAAAACACCACCACAGAAAAGTAGACTCTGAAAAGAAATTTTAAGCCAAAATCACACCTGGTTGAGGTGCCGAGTACGAAGAGTTCGGGTCCCCATAATGTCCATAATGAAGTGAAGAATTAGGTGATCCAAAACCTCCTATTCCTGGTTGGGATTGGGAATATGGAGGAGCTGCAACATAACCTTGTTGACTCATGATGGCAATATTGTCATTCCAAATATCAGGTCTTCTTCATGGATCTGTAAAAGAGAAAGTGACACCTGCTACTATTCATCACTCTCTGTGCATTTTAAAAGGCTGTGAACACTGTATTTTCCAAAAAAAAGATAAATGACTTCTGAAAGCAAAAAAGGACCTGAAGTCAGAGACAAATAGTGGTTTGCTTGCTTGGTTTCCTCAGCAACACCACATATTGCATGAATTTAAACAAATCATTGGATTCACCTCTCCCAGGCCCATGGAGAGAAAAACTGAGTAATGGATATGCAAGTGGCAAAAAAACTTAAAGGGGAGTCCCAAATTGCTCTCTTTACTAGGAAAACCTTGACTTCAACTACACTTGAAAATACACTGTGAGTCCTGCTGCCCAAATACCAGCCACCCCAATGAACACTGAAAAAATCAGGAAAGGCAGAGTGATCGGAATATAAAACTCCCCTAGCAAATCCTTCTCCTGTCCTAGCATGCCTTTCTTTAGAGGAGATGTGGAACGTGGCACCAGCTTTCCATCAAACCTTTTACACAAACCCCATTCCAAGCAACTGAGGGAAGATTCTTTGCTTTTATGCTGGAGAGAGAGAGAATAAAGTACAGGAGAGACAGAGATCCTATTTCCAGTTGTTTTCTGCATTAGTGGGCCAAGCCGGAGCAGCCTTTTTACTGCAGAACTCCACAGTGTGACAAAATTGAGCGCAAGCTCTTCCACAAGTGAGAGGCTGCTCTCTGAGGACAGCATGGCCTCAACAGTACTGTATGTTGTCCTTGCTGTTATCAGGCATCTTGTCCCCAAGCTTTCACATCTTGATTCTGTTGTTGTTAAAGAATATGAAACAACCAAAGAACAGAATTTGACAAAAAGTTTCCTAATGATGAGAGCATTCACAGTCATATAATTTCTTTCTTGTAGTCAGATTTTAAAGAGCTTAGAATAAAATTTTAGAAAACTTTGAGGAAAGTCCTGAGGATCCAAACCCTGAGTGAGCATTTACTACTCCTGTAGAGCCCCAAGCACATAGGTCAGGCATCCCCAAAGAACTAAAGGTACACAATATAAACTATCATTTTAGGTGTTAAATGTTCCTTTGAAACAGCTTCCTTTAAATATGCAAACTGGATGAATCAGGAATTGTGCTCCAGAAGCACACAAAAAGGCTCCTCAAGATGACACACATAAATTCAAGCTGCACTGGCACAAGTCAGTATAGAAAAGCTATCCTTATCCGAAAACCCATCTCTAGGCTTCTGAAATTAAACATCAATTTCTGAAGAAAAAAAAACCAACAGTTCTACTGATCTTCCACGTCAGACAAGAAACCACCCTGAGCTGCGTACAGGGCCCAACCCTTCCCACACTCTGCCCCTGCAACCTTCTAAACCACACTCCTCAATGCACTGTAAGATTTCTCAGCTGTAGTATTAAACTGCTTCAGGTAGTTAACCTTAGGGACTTTTCTACTGCTTATTAGTTAATGAGGTAAACACAGGGAAAAGAAATGTTTAATGAGAGGCTGGTGCTGCCAGCTGTACTTTCTTCCCTCCCCCGCCTCCACCAGAAAAGACGTGGCACTGAGAGCTTCAATTGCTCCAAAAGACACTAAATCAGCACTAAATTACCTACACAATGACATATATACATATATATTTTATATCTATATAAAGGAAGAGATTTTCACTTTAAGGCAGCTACAACAGCCAACACCTTAAGCTGCAAGAGCATCCAGGGGAAATGACTTCCTCCACAGCTTACTCACTCTCTCACACACACAAAAAAAAAAAAACCTGCCACGTCAAACTTCCCACAGCCAGTGTAAACACAGAGGTCATGCTGAGTGAGACAGGAACTGTAACCATAAGCAAAATAATGCAACTTTATCGAACACAGTTCCAGATTCTATTTAACACTGAGTATATTTAATCTCAAGACAGGCATATATATCAAGACACCAGGAAAAGTTTGGAGGCAACACCCAAAATATCAGCAGAAAAATCACCTAAGGGTTCAGCGATCAGGTTCTAACAATAGACATACAGATTCACTCCGGAAACTGCAGGAGATGAGCGGATCTGCTAAACCCAGATCTTTCCCTGGGTTTGTTCACTACAAGCGTCTCTAAGCTAAAGGACAGGAAAACTTTTTTCCTCCCTGTCTCGTCAACATTAGTTTGCTTTACACCCTATAGCCTGGGGAACAATACTAACACTGAGGAACAACTCCAGAATTTAATTTACCGCTATTACAGAACAGGTTGTCATCTTTTTCGGAGGATTGCTGTATATATGCCGGTAAAGATGTAAAACTCTGTCTCTGCATGTAGGACAAGAGAATCAAAACCAGAGGCTCGTGTCCTTGGCTCACTGAAGGAGAACTATTAACTTTGTATTTCTTCGGAGACACTGTGCTCAGTAATACATCACGGAGGAAGAGGGGCTGTCCCTTCCCAGGGCACGCTGCAATCTCAATTAGGCAAACAGTCTTTGGGGGTGTGCACATTTATCTACACGAACACATACACAGAGAATGCGATTGAGATATAATATACATACATTGATTTGGTGGGGTTTTTTTTCAGTACCACATTGTGAGCCAAGCCATGAACGCAAAAGCTGAAGTTTTCTCCATTCAGTGCAAAGCCTGCAAAGGTTTTCTGTATTTTTCCGAGCATGTAACACTTCTAACCCCACGAACTACGCGGTTTAAGCCGCCGTAAGCTCGCAACAGGTCTGGCTCCGCGGCCGGTCCCACCGCCCGCCCCGCGTCCCGCGGCTGTACCTGCGACCTGTGCCCGCCCGGGGCCGCGTCCCGCCGCCGCGGGTGCGAGCAGCCCCGCGGTTCCCCGGTGCTGAGGGAAGGAGGGAAGGAGGGAGGGAGGTTTGGCGGCCGGAGCCCCCGCGCTGCCCCCGCCCGTCCCGCGGCCCCTCAGCCGGCGGCGACCGTTAGAACCGTTACCTGGGGCCGCGCGCCCGCTCCCTCGCGAGCCCGAGTGCCACGTCTGAGGCGGCCCCGCGCGAGCGGCGCCTGCGCAGTGCGGGCGGCGAGGCCGCGCCCGCGGCCGGGCCGTGCCCTCAGCACCGGGGGCGAAGGGCAGCGCGGCGGCTCTCACAGGGGCGGCAGTCGGCCGTAAACGCAGGGGCGTCCTGCAAACACGATACTTCTCCTCGTAAGTGCGTTAAAAACAGAATCACAGCGTCAGTTAAGTCGGAAAAGACCCCTGAGATCATCGAGTCCAACCCTGGGACTGAACGCCGCCGTGTCAACTAGACCAAGCCCCTCAGTGCCACGTCCAGTCCTTCCTTAAACGCCTCCAGGGAGGGTGACTCCACCACCTCCATGGGCAGCCCATTCCAATCTCTAACCACCCTTTCTATAAAAAGTTCTTCCTAATGTCCGACCTAACCTCCGCTGGTGCAGATTAAGACTATGTTCTCTTGCTCTGTCGCCAATTACCCGGACAAAGAGGCATACATAAACATACATATATATATATGTGTGTGTGTTTATTTATTTATATAACATATATACGTCGGATATATAGATATATGTAAAATATAAATACATGCATACATATACGCACATATATATATGTGCATATATGTGTGTATATATCTGACATATGTATGTCAGATATATAAAGGTAAAATATATATATAAAAATAAATACATACATATACACATATGTGTATATATGTATTTATTTATCTATTTTTACATATCTATATATCTGACATATCTATACTTATATAAATTATGCCACCCAAGTGTCTCTAGTGAAATATGACACAGGTGCTTTACCTGTTTGCATACACACTGGTTTTAATTACCGTTAAGGTGCATTTAAAAAGGCTACCTTAGTTACAGGATAGTCGTTGTTTTTTCTAATTAACGAAGTAGAAACATGGTAGTAACAGGAGAGAGACTGGTGGTAACATGAGGAAAATGTATTTGTGAAGTTACTGTTCCTCCCACTCACAAACAGGCATTAATTGTGGTGCAAAAGTAAAAAAAGGGAGAGAAAAGTGGCAGAGTATTCACAACAAGAAAAAAAGTGCCACTGCTCACAGAATCATAGAATCATAGAATATCCTGAGTTGGAAGAAACCCATAAGAATGATCGAAGTTCAGTTCCTGGCCCTGCACAGGACAGCCCCAAGAATCACACCATGACAGCTGCATAACTCACATGCATCAAATAATATAAGCTGGTTTTCTACATGTTATCAGAGCCAATACTGTTGGACACGTCAGGGAAGATCTAGAACCTTTCAAATCTCTCCCAGCTGTCTAATCAGAATGGAAAATTTCATGCCCGAGGTGACAAGCATCAGTTAAACTGGATGTGGTTTTGGCTGCAGGGTATCAGTGACTCTTTCATAAGCAGGATGCAAACCAATGCCTTTCATCATTGCTGTGCTGTAGTTTCACCCCTCGTCCCTATCTCTTTGGCTGGTAATATGGACACATTGAAGTTATGCAAAATCCTTTTGAAATACCATGCCACTGAGGAAAATAACGATTTTAAGTTTGGACATTCCCTATTTTATGGTGGAGACAGGCACTCACTGTCCCACCAGTCCTGCGGTGTCTAGCCCAGAGCTATTAACAGTAAGCAGCTGTGGATAATTCAGCACTGGAGAACCGTGCACTTACTTGGCCACTGAATACTTACTATCAGATTTCTCCTCCCCGAAATCAGCTCCAGTGAGACCGAAAGATGAGATCAGCAAAAGATAGCAAGGAGAAGCTATGGCACTGGCAGTTCTTCCCTTATTTCAGGCCCACTCTGGAAATGGATCGAGACACCCCTTTTTTTTCGAGGATGCTTCTGTTGTCCTTCAGCCTGGAACACTGAGACAAAAGGCATGCAGCATGTCACAGTTTGGAAGTTTTGAAGCTACAAGTAGTATTTATCTACAGTTTCCATCTATAACATTAAAAGTAATTTAAGGTTTTCAATGTCAGAAACACGGAAACATCATTAAAGATTTAAGTGCGTTATTGGTCTGCAAAATAACTTCATAAAAATGAGATTGCAGGATTGCTAAGCTGTTGTAAGTAATTTTATTAAATGACTTAATTTTAGTTAAACTGTACCTTAAAATCTGAGAATCAGACTGGTTTGTTCTCTGTCATTGTCAATAAAGGTGATTTTATAGGTTGTTACCTTTCTTAACAATCAGTTTATCCTGAAGTGCAATGCTGCTGAAATTTAATGTGATTTCATATATTTCAGACCTAATTAGGACCTTGTACTAGCAAAGTAAGTAGAAGAATTTGTCTAAATCCATTTGCTTTTTTCATCTATATTAAAAAGCAACAGATCTCCTCCCTCTAAAATCTCTCTTTTAAAGTTTGCACTAGAACTTTTTCTGTTAATTCTGAAACTAAAGAAATCCATAGTCATCCATCAGCTTGGGAGATAAAAGCCCCTCATGGACAAACCACACAGAACTCATGTCTCTCTCTCATAGCACATCACACTAACACAATGTGTGATTCCAGGAAACCTAAATCCCATCTTAACATTTTCATTTACAAGATACCCTTAAAATACAGCCCTGGCACAAGCTGCCAGGAAGAATCAGAACAGCACCACGATGCATTTGAGCCACGGGCACGTGTTTCCCACGATGATGGGATGGCCATGGCACAGCTTTTGTAGCACTTCACATTAACTGTGGTAACAAATCACTGTGACCAGACAAGTATCTGCAGCTCAGTGCTGTAAGAATTTATTTCTATTCTAAACCTTTCTCTGGGAGAAGGTTTGGGCAACATTGGGTATGTTCTTTAAAGAAAAAGACTATTTCATCACGAGGAGTAGTTCATAGAACTCCAAGGATTCTATATTTTAAAAGGCTTTTTTCGTTGCTATTGAAACTGTTTTTCTCCTTTTAATTTCATTTGTATGTCCTGCAGACGAAAGCAACAGGTTTGCTTTTGCACAACATCAGAAGCTATTTACATAGAAGGATTACTTTCTTTTCCTGTCTTGCTTACTTATAATCATTAAATCTTCTTTAATGTTTTGTCTACTGTATAATTAAGATCTATGGAAAACAGTTTACAGCTTAGTGTAAAGTGCTCTACAAGAAAAATGGAAATTAATATTTACAAAGGTTGTATTTGTTTAAAATGAAAGCAAAGACTTTGGTAAAAAAAAAGGAGCAATCAAATTTTGAAGGGATTATGTTCTTCTGGAGAAAAAAAAAGCATGTTAGATTAAAAATGCTACATGAAGAAAAAGAAAAAATGTAATATTTCAGGAATCAGAACAATACTGTAAGAAGAAATACATCAGTGTTGTGACTCAGCTGTGTTTCTAATATAAAAAACTGTGCACAATAGAAACCTAAATGAAGGTACAGCAGAAGTGAATACTGATATGTCTCAATGGCAATTAGAAAACATTATTGAAGTACACCCTTTAAACACTGCCCTAAATAGAATGAAAACAAAGAAAGCAAAGGGTTTTCAGAACATCAGGCCAATGTAGCTGCTGTTATTCAGGGAAAGTAATACAGTAATGTTAAAATCCAGGGCATACATTCATTGCTGTAAATATTTTCTGACAAATGCTTTGTTATACCCTGCAGAGGATATTAACTAAACTCACTTTGTTTCCCTGAAACTCAGGAAACCAGAAATTTTTATAAAATGCTCCACATGTGGTCAGTTCTACGCAAGTCACACGTTACAAGAGCAAATGTGCTTTAGAAAACTGACCGTGGCTGCTTTCTTCATAAAAAGACTTTCTGGTTAGTTCAAGCCTCTGGATTTTTTAATATCTGCAAATTGTGAGGCTCCTCTGCTTATTCTCACTGACTGCTGCTGCTTTAGTTTTCTAATGAAATCAGCATTCTGGCAACTCGATCTGGAACATTTACAGGAGATAGATGACAGTGTTTGAGAAAACTGCTGGGATGTTTCACTTGGGGAATTTCAATTATCTTTTCAATTAATTTAGTACTGCCTAAGATGCATGAGAGTGGAAGATTGTACTACCTGTTCCTAACAGAAAAAAACCCCATGACTTCATTATCCTGCAGTAATTGCTACATAATGAACTGTAACATAAAAACAAAGATGAGAACTGATTATAATCTGATGAATAATGTATCACATATAAAGCACTGTGAATAAACATTAAGCCATCAGTCTGAGAAAGGACAGCAGAAAGTTAAATGATGCCTCCTGTGTTTGCCTGCTGAATGTATGGAATTTCTCAAACATAGATATATTTCACCTTTACATTCAAAAACACCTGCAGCAGCTTTACTTTCACTGGCTTTCATTTTACATTTCCTGCTTGTGTATAAAATTTCTGCTGTATTAGTGTAGACTTGCTACAGAACAGTACTCAAATAAACTTGCTATCATTAAAAAAAAAGAGTAACTGAGTTAACTCTTCATAACAAACTACTTGATTGATTTACTCAGTTTTCCAATTGGAAGACCTGACATGAATTTAATAACACAGCTGTGTTTCAGCCAGTGCTCGTGATCATTAACACACTGTGAGTATAGTCCTACTGTTAGTAAATCATATTTATTCCATATAACTGACTGTCTACTGCGATTCATATGATAATATTTCTGACAAATGCTCAGAACTGTGGAACCTGTTGTGTAAGAAAAACAACCCTACAAAGTCACTCAGAAATTACTTAGAATGCAAATATTCCTATGTGTGTTCTTGCTCACATTCACTGTGCTTCTTCTTTACACCACCCTTAATGTGGAAGTAAAAAAATCTACCTGAACATGGTGAAATGACAGAGGTATTATATACCAGGAAGGCATCTCTGTCATTTTTAAAAATATCAGTCTGAATTACAAAATTATTTTTCAAAATACTGGGTTTAGTCTAAACAAAATATCTATTTAATCTGAACCGATGGATGCCTTCTCCATAATCACCAAAAATAAACGTCAGAATCAAACCAAAGAAAATCAGAATTAACTTTTTTTTGAAACCCATCATGTTATTTTTATGTGGAAGAAGCAACAAAGGGATAGGAGATGCAGCTGGCATGAAAATAAAGGGCAGGAGCAAAATTATACATCACATTTGGTGTCACAGCTAGCATACTAGATTTGCACTGTGCAGGCACATAAAACACTTGTTCAGCATTTGCAGACATTGGCAGCTGTCTGGAAAACAGGCAGATCCATGTCAGTGCCAGCTAAACAGTAGATCATCACCAAAAGCAGAAGCCTGTACCAGAGACAGAAGGAGCTGGGAAGTCTGGAAAGTAGATGCAGAGCAACAGGCAAGGCTGCAGGATCAGCAGGGGTTAAACATCAAGGTGTTTTTGGAGGGCAGATTTTTCTAATATAATCTGCTCCACTTGGAAAGGAATTAGTTATCAAAGCAGAGCGTTGGAATTCTTGTTCCTCCAGCCAGGAATGAAGAGAGCTGGATAGCTTTTTAATCTATTGCAGTTTCTTGGATGGGGGGGGTAAGATTTCCTGCAGGGAGATCCTTGTTGTGTCACCTGGGCTTCTCTGGTAAAGCCTTAACCAGGTCCATCCAGAGACAAAGAGGGAGCAGAGCTGTTTTGCCTTTTGCAGGCAGAACTTGATGCCAAAGCAACTTTTTCTGCCCTGTCCTTTTGCTGGATGCTGTAGTTTAAACCACCGCCATCACACTCACTGGGGCAGACACTGAACAAAATACGTCCCTGTAGTTGTAAGGTGAGTGTTTCCAAATTGCTTTAAAAATCTTACAGCTTATTCTGTAGTACAGAGGAAAGAGGGAAGAGCAGGGTATTACAGGTTGACTCAAACTATCAAACTACAAGCAGAGATATTCAGAAGTTCAAGGAGATTTCTCAAGGCTACCATGTGTAGTGGCCACCTTCCCCATTGTACAGGCCCAGACCAAAAACTGAGAAATTGCCAGGGTAAAAACAAAACCCAAACTTCCCAAAGCCACTATTCTATTATAACTCAGTTGTTCCTCTGCTTCACCTGTTCTTGTTTTCAGTCTGGAAAAATTCGCTCTTATGAGCCTTCCAAGTGACAAACAATACCTGCTTTAAACTGCAATGCAAAAATAGTTGATTTTTATGCTGAACTGTGGCCATGCATGTAATTGAGCTCTTTAAAAGCAACAAGTCAAAGGGCGTTAATCACTTTTGCACTTGCTAACAGGAAAGAAAATTTAAAAGATGAAATTCGATGCAGGCTAATGTTAAATTTTCAAGATCTCTTCCATCTTCAGTTTCATATTAAACCATCACTTAAAAAATTTAGTAGATTATTTGGGCCTAATTCATACCTCAACTATGATTAAAATATTTTTTCTACCTGACTATGACATGGTTGCTCTTGATTCATTTCCCTGCAGCCCATCAGGAGAGAGTTCAGCGTGGTGTATTTCTTTAACCCAGTGAGCTGGCATGAAGAGTTTGCTCTGGGTTCTTTCAGTACGAAGAGGGGAGCCAGTAAAATCTGACTGTCTGAGGTGAACAGGTAGATAAAAGGTGCTGTGTTACTTAACTGCCACTTTTAAATGACAGTTCAAAGAGCAGGATGAAGCATTAGGGCAGAGGTGAGGGAAGCAGAACACCTGCTTTCATTACTTACATGCATGTTCCAGTCAAGACTCCTCTGAGCTTTGGCGCAGAAGATCAGTTTTGATTCCCACAGGCTCTATCAAGAAGAATGTGATGCAACCTTGCCCTGCCAAAACCAGAAAGAAAATACCACCTAAATACTTTTCTGCTTACTTCAGAATCTTTTATCAGAATTTTTCCAGCTACTGAAGCCAAAAATGGAGTCATCCCATCTCCTGGGAATCAAAATGAAGAGGGAATAGACACCTAAGAGTCACCCTAGGTCCCAAGGGAAAATTAATTCTTGCTTTCTAAAACACAGGGATAAGTAAAACCAGCAGTAGAGTGACACCTGGAGACATGAATTCTAGCCCAAATCCTTACTTCTAGATTAACAAGAAACAGTTATTCCAGTGTCACAACATTTTGTTCCACGTTCACAAACCTTGCAGTGAATGTGTTTTACACATTTTTCACAACAAAATCTTGTAGCTATTTTGTGTGTTAATTCTAGGACACAACCTGAAATCCTTGTGATTGCATAAAGAAATACCTTCTCAAAAGACTTTTGTCCAAGAAGTCCAGAAAGAAAAAAAAAAAAGTTTAATTCTCTTCAGCCAGTAGTTTAGGAAGTATTTCCTGATTATCTGAGACTGGCTGTGGGAGGAACAGGTAGGACAAACACCAGAGAAACAGCAGAGTTCTCTTCTCCAAATTCTTGGCTCTTTGAGTCATCCATATGTTTTTATGCAGCTCATTTAATGGTGGCAGGTCTTTGGCTACAGAGGGCCTGTGATGTGTACATCACAGAAATGATCATTAATCTACCTCCTGACATGGTCAATTGAAGAGTTACATTCCCTGCAGGAATTTCTACTTATTGTGTTCTAATTCAGCAATGCTCAAGGATAACAACTTTGTGTTTTGGAAAGAAGTGGCTTGTTTTGCCTGTTTGGGTTTTTTTCCCCGTAATAGATCCAAACCCCCTAAGGATCAAGCCATTACAAGCACCCAGGATGACACACTCCTGTACATTTCTCTGCTTCTTCCATTAACATTTCATTTGCCAGTTTTGAAATTCTTCATTTGCTGGTTTTGAAATTGGGGGAAAAAAACAAGACAGCAAGACTAGTTCTAAAATTCCAGCCCATCACATAGTACCTTGCCTCATAATCCACAGCAGGGATTAAAATTTTAAAGCTTTGCCTTTACTGATGAGGAATTGCTCATGCCTCCTATGAGTGTGAGCAGAGCCTTCCTGTCTGGCCTTATAGGTAGATAATTATCTATGACCTGTATTTTTAATTTCTTTTCCCTTCACTAAGAACTTGGTGCTCCTGGTTTCTAGCACCTTTTGCCACTCCATGTTTGTACTTTCAGTCAGCAAACCCTCTTCAGCTGGCAGAGCGCTGGAAGGTTCCTCACGCAGTCTAAACATCTGGATTCCATTAATTTATCTTGTAGGACAAGAGAAATTTGATGGGAAAAAATGAAGGACAATCAGCTTTAATGGATGTTAGCTGGAGCTGTGCATTTGAACCTTCCATCAATATATTTCATTCACTTTGCCATTTCATATCTTTTTCGAAAATTAAATCCTTTCCATGTGTCTCTGTTCCCTGTTGCTTCTTACATCAGGAGAACCAAAGTGTAGCAGTCGAGCAGAAATGTGTTTTTCTACTTCTGTAAGGTTTGGGGAAAATGATGCTGAGCTCTGCCTTCAAAATTTGCTTTTACTTCGTGTAACTGAGTTGTACAACTATGGAACAAGGGATGTTATTAGGCAGCGATTCAGGACAATAACATATGCTGATGTGCCTGGCATTGCCCAGCCGGCCACTTTTCAAAGAAGTATCATTTGAAGGGATACATTGGAAGAAACCATTTTCTCTTCATTTGGAAGAGACTATGTGTCATGTTTTCTGAAGTGACATGGCTGTGATTTTATCTTTTGTTCCACTAAACTCACTATATATTTACGAGTGGGTTTGTTTTTTCCATGTAACTAACAAAACAAACCCCAAATAAATAAGCAGTGACAATTTTTTTTCCTTTTTTTTTTTTTTCTCTGCTGATTCTCCCATTTGGCTGAAATCACATCCTACAATAAATTGGGTAGTTTTTTAAATTGTTTACAGATGACACAGTTAGGGTCTACTATAAAGCTGTTAAAATAGGTATTTTTAGGGAACCAGCTTATGTGGATTTTAATGTGGAAAAAAAGTCAGATATGAAAAGAAAATGAAATGCACAAGAAGGAGCAAGTCAGACCATCTGGGTATTTACAGCAGTAAAATGCTGCCCATAAATTAGAGATCATGATATCCCCTTTCCCTCTGTCTCTTCCTCATTACTAAGGAATGGGTGGAAATGTTTGCATTTTTAAAGAATCCTCAGACCTGGGGAACCACTGTAGGAAACTGTCAGTGAAATGACACCTTTGCTTTTATTGCTGGATGAAAGACAAAGATATGTCTTATTTATTCTCACACTTGGAGATGTTTTCTGAACTCAGCTACAGAAATACTTGATTTAAATTAGATTTTAGATAAATCCACTTGTAGTAAAACTGTTCAGTGCCATAAATTGTTATTACAATAAGAAAAGAAGATATATGGACAAGTGGCAGCAGATGAGGCAAAGAAAATTAAGAAGCAGACCCCAAGACCACACAGAGCTTTAAAGGAATTGAAGGCTGAAATAGCTGACTGTTAGTGAGATTAGAGAGAGCCATTTTTTAAATGAAGTGTTCCAAGAGAGACTCAGAGAACAACAAGCCTGTCAGCCCAGTCTCTGTACAAAACAAAGAGGTGGGAACTATAATATGGAACAGTGGACATCTGGATAAATATGACTTATCTGGGAAGAGTTAAAAAGGTTTTCATAAAAGGAAGTCCTGCCTCACAAACATAAGGCAGTTCTTTGAGGGGATCAAAAAACACGTGGATGAGGGTGATCTGATTGATCTTGGATTTACAAAAGGCTTTCAACAAATTCCTTCAGCAAAGGCTTTTAAGAAAACTGAGCAGCCATACCATAACATGGCTTAGAAGTATAAGGTGATACACATTGGGGAAAAAAACATTAATTCACATATAAAACTGTGTGCTTTGAACTGACTACGTCAGACAAGATTTCAAGATTATAAAAGATAATTCCACGAACACATAAACTCAGCAGTGTCTGAAAAAGCAAATTAGGTGTTAGCAACGTTGGGGTTAGCAACTAGAGAACAAAATAGATGATATCATCACGTTGTTGTATAAATCCCAACTTTGTCTGCTGTCTGAAGACTGTGTGGTGTTCCAGGCCCCCACCTCAGAAAGGATCTGGAACTCTAGAGGATGAAGAGGAAATGAGATAACAAAAGGTAGGAGACAGCTTCTGTATAAAGAACTACTAATTACTCTGTTATCTGTTGGAAAAAAAGGGTGGATATGTAAGAGGTCTGTAATATAAGTGCCTGGAACGTGTGCCTGGGGATTGCCTGGTCACAGTTTCCTCTGATCCATGGAGCAGGGGAGGGACATCAAATGAATCTGCAGGATCCAGATTCAAAGAAGAAGAAGTGATTCTTTGTGTCCCAATGTTCGTAGGGATGACTTCCTATGCCAAGTGCTAAGACCTCATCCTAGAGGTCTTGGTTCAAGCCAAAGCTTTCCCTGTATTTGTGCACAGACAGGTGCTGGGTGAGCTCTGCCATTTGTCTTCTGCCGAGTTTATAAAGTTATTTTTTGTGACATAAAATTTTTATCAGTTGTTGCCTGGAATTGGATCTTTAGGTTTTAGTGAAATGAAGGAGATGGTGGCAGCGGTTAAGTGGCTGTGGTTGCCATTAGCTTTAAATTTTTCAGTGGATTTTGAAAAGTACCTCCAAATTTATGCAATTTATTTAAGCTATAGAAACTACAGAGACCAAAAAGTCATAAACCCCATAAATGACTCCACTTTTATCTTGATGTCCAGTTTATGACTAGCACTTAGAAATCCCAAAGGATGCAGAGAATGTACAAGAAGATGAGAGAAGTATTAAAAAGCAAAATATGCTGCAGCATAAGCAGTTAAGAAATTCATATAAGGCAAATGGGAATTGTTAGTGCCTATGGGGTATTCTTTGCTAGATTAAGACATAGGAAGCTTTGGATCTTCCCAACATGGGAATAGTTTAATTACAGACTTCAAATGCTTTTCTTACTGCAAGCCTAAACCACTGGCATTGTTTTGCTGTCTTTTCCTATGGCACAATCAAATTTAAAATGCTTCTCTCTGCTCTTTTGCCTTAATGATGTCAAATACTTGGGGGGGGGGATAACTTCAAGGAATACCAACTGCTGATCATACAACAAAATCAAATAGATCCTGGTGTTCCGAATGTTTAATTTTTTTCAGCTGAGCAATGACTAATGAAGATTATTCTGCTTTAATATTTTACCCAGATCTGTTATATGGTCAAAGGAGGGAGAAGCATCCATATCCATTACAAATTCCCAGCATATGTATGACCATCCAAATGCTGGGGTGATTCTCCTTAATTTGTTCTCTGCAATAAGTATATGAAGAAGTTCAGAAACAGAGATCAGTTTTGATCACTTGTTACCAAAATGATAAAAGAGAGCCTAATACAAGCTCAAAACACCCTAGCAGTAATTAAACATACTTATTTAATGACAAATTTACAACATTTGAAGGGTTGATAAACATGTGATTCATTTTCTTAAAATAAATGTTTAATTTTTGTATTGAACAGAGTGTGTCACAGAAGTATCTATAAAAGTGTGCTTCATTAGGCAAAAGGGAGAGAATTTTGTCTAAAGCAAGATTCTGCCATGGGAAAGACTGAAAATCTGTCTGCTATAGCAACATATGAACATTGCACAAGGTAACAAGCAGCAGTTAGACACCTTGAACTGAATTATTTCAAATCAGGTGCCTGCACTCAGAGGTTGTCTAGCAAAGTCCCTTTAAAGCCATTCCCTTTCCAGATTCTCTGATAGCGTTCCCCTTAAGTATTTAATTATATGGCAACCTGTGCTTGTTTTGCTTCTCCAGAGCTTTTAACCTGTAGTCAATAAAGCAAGCACTCTTCCTCCCATTAAATCCTGTTATCGAGAGAGTGACGTTGGCCTCTGTTTGATCAGGGATCTTGCCTCCACCCAGCCTTAGTGTCTTCAGAGGCCTGAAGGACTTAAGCTCCTAAAAGCCTGTCCACTTTTTCCACCCATAATATTTAACAAAAGATCCTGTCTCTAGCTTGATATTTTTTCTGTCTTTGAAGAACAATGCTGTGGTGTAAGAAGCAGCCAAGTAAAAGCAGTTCATACAGGGACCTCGGTGAACTGAGGCTGTGAAAATCTAATGCCCCCAGCAACATGGGTGGGTCTCAAAGCAAGAGGTGTTTGTTTCATACATCAGTCTAGACATGAAAGATATTTCTTCCCATCTGCTGAACACAGTCCTTTAGAACCAGCTTAGTGCAAAATATGATTTAAGCCAGGCTACCTGACTTTGGGCTGAGGTGAGTAGGAGCTTATGCTGTCAGTTGTTTAACACTCAGCTAGGGATATATTCATCCCTTGCTGAAAAACAGTCACCTCTTAAACCACTCCACTAAACCTGGAGGAGCTCAGCTGTTTACAGGCTGCGTGACCACAGGATAGTAACAGGGGACAGAACTGAACCCAGGTCTGAACCACTGGCAAATTAACTTCCCACTGAATTTTGTTTTGTGCTTATAGTAAGGTTCCCTTTAATGCCATAATGCAAATCAGCCACTGATAGCACCTGTAGAGAGATCTGATACTTTATTCCACTAATCCTCTTCCCTGCTCTGGTAGGAAAGGCAACAGGCTGCATAAAAACAGGTATTATTAGGGTCCAATGATAATTCAGGTCATTGTTAATAGTAGTGCACACTGAACTATACTAAGGTTAGAAAAAGAAGCAATTCCAAGACAGGGAAATTATAAAGCTTTCTTTTTTTTTTGGCATACCTGTAGTGCTGCAGAAAGTGCACGCAGGGTAGAGATGGAAATCCTAAACCCAGTTCAATCTAAGTGTACCAGTTATTCAGAGGATGTACATGATGTTTCGCTCAAGATTCTGCTTTCTTTCTTTAGAGTAAAAGTGCAAGATATGGGTAAATTAGAGTTTAAAATGCCTGGCACCATTTACTAAAGAAAACTTATTTCCTAAATTGTCCCAGGCAAATGCACACTTCTTTTTGCTGTTGTTTTGATTTAGCTGTCACCAGAGTCGCGTTTAAACGCAGCCTTCTCTGCCTCATGGCCGAGTCTCTTTGTGTGCATTTCCCCAGCGTTACTTACTGTAGTTTGAAGGTGGGCTGAGCGTCGGAATCTGACGCCAGAGTGGGCTGTGCCCTCGGGCCGAGGCAGCTCTTACATTCTCCTGAATGACTACATTTGCTCGTGCAGTTCCCAGCAGCAGCAACAGTGTGGTGCTCTGGGTCTCCAGCTCCGCCCGGCAGCTGAAATCTCCAGCTCGCTGAACATCTGCAAGACAAATTTCCCATGTTCTCCTGTTATCTGAATGCTGCCTGACTGCACCGGGAACATGGGCACGGGGGATTATCTCTGCATTGCTATGAGCGGAGGGGCGCCTTGGGGCTTTAGACTGCAAGGTGGCAAGGAGCAAAAGCAGCCTTTGCAGATCGCCAAGGTAGGATCACGAGAGAGATGTTATCGGTGTGCTGGGAACACGAGCGAGGAGGACAGTTTGCTTAGATACAAATTAAATGCCGCGTCCAGGGAAGTGGCTGGTGAGATCTCGGGATGCTTGTTTGAATTCGCTGGCATGTTCTGCAGAGATCCTACAGGTGTTGGTTATGTTGGTTTCAATAAAAAGGAATGATTACTTTTTGGTGGCTTGCAAGTACTGCAAAGGTTTTCCTAGCCATTAAAGGTTTAACTTGTGGCATGATGGGTGTCCTTCAGCTCCTGTTTGGGTCTCTGTCTGGCTTTGAGTGCACTCGGCACATCGCAAACTCAATCTCATATTAGGAAGTGCTGTTCCAGGCATCTATTTCTGATAGTTTTTCTACTCTAGTCATAGAATAAATACAGCTTTACCATGAGAAAATGTTCTTACTATTTTGGGAATCCTGGAAAGCATTACACTGAGCTATCTCTGGTTTTGGAAAGTTATCCAGTCTTAGAAACAGCCGTAATAGATGCCCAACATCCCCTCTTATATTTCGTGAGCAACACTGAAAATTCCTGGACACTTCAGAAATTATCTGCATGTATAGAAGGGGAGCAAACCAGAATAAATTAAAAATAACAACTGGCAGCCCCATGTAGCAAAAAAATAATAGTTCAGAAGTATTTCTGTTAAAAATCAGTGCTCAGTCCAGTGCAACAGGTTCCCCACTGGTGCAACAATGAAGATTTGTCACGGTTATTAAGGCTTATGTAACTGTATGGAGCTGCATTCTGTTCTCCTAGACATGAGGCACAAATTTGGTCCACAGCTCTGAGGTCAGCAAAATACCTCTGGCTGAAATGCTACTGGGACTGATCATTATACAATGAGTTCTGCCTGGTTAAATGGAGGGAGGGAGTTCAGTGTGTGTCTTATCTCCTTTGGGTGTCTCGGTAATGCAGTACCTTGAGTGTTACGTTTTTGTACTTTGATATAGTATTTTAGGTCAGTAGTTGAGTATTTAAACTGTAACTTTCTTAACCAGTCAATGTATTTATTAGTTAAGTAACTTCAGTGTACTGGCTCAGTTGACTTTTTCACAAACAGCAGAAACAATAATTCTACCTCACTTTATAAAAGAAGGTCCTTTTAGTTCCTCTGCCGAGAACATCTTTCACTATTTTTTCAATGATTTCCAGCCCATAACATTAACCACATTCAGTAACAGAACTATTTAGTGAAGGTATGAATACTTTTTCTCATTACTGTTATTTTTTCTGTTCTATTTTGCAAAACTTGACCATGTTTACTTTTTTTTTTTTTCCCCCTACCAATGGGCAACTGTTGCTCTACAAGTAAAGGCCCTGATAAGACATGGCAGCGGACTCCTGCCATCTAGTGAAAACTTGTAGCTAGAACTTTAAAATTGTAACACTAAAAGGCAAGTGGCCTCGGTTACATAAACCCAAGCAAAGCAGAGAACTGATTGTGATACAAAACTAAAGAGGAGACGGAAGCGAAATGGAGGGAAATGAGATAATCCATGAAAATGTGGCAAGATACACAAATCTCAAGTTCACACTTATCTACTCTTTGATAAAAGAAACATACTGTTTTTAAAGCTAATGGAGTAAGTCACTGCAGTTCACTGCCAGAATCAGCTTTTACCAGTTTGGTTTATGCCTTTTAAAAGAGTTTTATTAAGTTTATAAGGAATATGTAAACCATGTCCCCACTGTCTGTAGCCTAGCTCTTAAATGCTCATATATGCAAGCAGCATTCCCACTAAAATCCATGAGAGTTTTGCCTGTAGTATAAAGTATTGTCTTCCATTACTATGAAAATAGTTAACAGAGGGATAGAGACAAACATTTTACAAAGAAGTATCTCGGTACTTCTCTCACCACCACATAAAACAGGCAATTCTGCAACAGCAAATAATTTTACAGCCACTAAATTAGATTCGAGATTTTTCAGTAATTTGTTAGAGGTGAGATTGCAACAAAGGGTTTTTTTTGAAGTCTCGGAAATTATAACTTTTCCTTGTCCATTTTTAACCCTTATTCAAACCAGAAATTTTGAAAACATTTGACTCATTTTCCATAGAGGTACACAAAGTGTTTAACACCCCTCTGAACCCTGGCTGCAAACACCAGCACACCCTGTGATGTTCACTTACGTCGTAAGTACTTCATAAAAACTTATTTTCAGTTAAAAAGAATTATATACTGTCCCCATATACCATAAGGGCTTTAAAAGCAGTTCTTTTAAATTCTATCCCAAGTGCTAGGAAGGACTTCTAATAAATGGATGGGATTTAAAAAAAAAAAAAAAAGAGATTATCAGGAGTATAAAGCTAAGGAAAACAGTGGTTGTGTGCACCAAGGCACCAAAGCATGTCAGTACTGTGCTGTAGGATAGCTTTCCCAAAGCAGGAGATGGTTGGGAATTCTCAGTGGAACAGTGACCCTAGAAGGATAAGAATTTAAGATATATAAAAGCAAAGTAACACATGGTATCTCCTGTCTGTTTCCACCATGAGATATATGAAAGAATGTGTTTTTATGAATATCATGGGGGATTTTTTCTTGAACACTTCTTTTTTTCATTTAAAATACATAAAAACTGTATGTACAAAAAAGAGAAAGTCTTGTGAGTTTTTCCACTAATAACTAACAATACCGACCATGCTATATATAATAAAGCTATATTGTTTAAGAAGCATCTCTTTTGCAACAGGTAATTTAATGGAGTCAATTTAGATCTTAAAGAAGATTTAGATTTATAATTCAGTTATGATGTGACTTCATAAAATTATCTGTTTGCAATAGAGGTCCATCATTCCCAGCATATTTGTTACCTACACCACACAGCAATTTGCTGAACTCATTGTTTGTATCTGTCAAAGTCTTGGTAATTTAAGATTGGGAACTTAACCAAACAGTTCTAGTATTCAAGGGCAGTAAGTTGCATGACTCAGACCTCTTAAGCACTTCAAAGGAAATTCAGCCCTCTTTTTCTGATCCTAAAAGTAAAAATGAACAGATGCTTACAAGGAGACTTGTGCTGCTGCTGCCCAAATAGTAGTTTTACCTTTGGCTCAGTAGTGACGTGTGACAACTGGCTGCCTGGTCATTTTAGACTTCTGCCCTTGTCCATCAAAACGCTCAGATTTCAATTCAAGTCTCCGTTTCATCATTTTGGATTCATTGGAACCTGAAACTGAAAGTGAAACTCAAAGACTTGGGAACAACCTGAACGAACCAAGTGTGAAAAGTGATGTGTGAATATGATTATTTAATGCTGGATGTAAACAGAGGTGGGCTCTGCTGTGGGAGTCTGACTTTTTCTCCAAAATACTTGACTCACGCAGAACAATCCCAAGAGGTTTTCATCATGTTGAGCTTTACACTTAAGTCTAGTGGAAAAAAACCCGAGTGGGAGACATGCTAGCACAGTTATGCTTTGGATCCTGAGGTAAGGCAAAGCATGTCACTGTAACGTATATGAGAGGTATGTTAGCACAGAGCTGGTCCATCCACAGAGGACACCAAAGCTGCTGGGCTTAAGGAAACCTTTTCAAGTTCCTGTCACACTTCCAAGCAGGTAAACTAGATTAGATAAACTAGATTAGCTAAAGTAGGAACTTTCTCGACTTAGGGTACTGTGTGAAGGCTCTGCACTGAGCTCACAGACCCTGCTGATGTTGCCTTGTTTGTATCAATTGACATTTCAAAAAGGACTTGAGCACAACTTTATGCAATAGCACTCAACAGAGCAAGCCATATTTAAAACATGCTGGTTGAACTTTGGCAGCAAGGGAGGGGAGTTGAGAGTCAACCTACCCGATTTTAAATACAACTTGCCTTACTTGGCATGTATTTAAAAGTGTTTGTTTAAATTTGCTGGCTAATACATTTCCAAACATAGTTTGTTTTTGCAGCCCAGACAGACTCTTACTCTCAAATTCACCCTTCAGACCATCTGACACAGACGGTATTTGCTGATATTCAGAAAACCCTGTGAGGCATATTTACATGTTCTTTCACACAAGGAGTTATGTGGAAATTTGTGGGTTTATCTCTCTTTTCTGGAGAGGATTTTGAGTGTCTTACGAGCCTTGACCCAATTTACCAACCAATATATTTTTGCACTTGTTTAGATGACAGAATTTGGCTTCTCTTTAAGTAAATTACAAAACTCCCATTGACGGACTGGAAGAAGTTGGGCTTTATGGAGGTTAGGTTGATTTATTTTGCAAAACCAAAGAATAAAGTAAGGATCCCCAAACCTAACAAAAATAGAACACCACTAAATAACTGCTCCTGAAAACTCTCCATTGTTAACTAGAAAAACAACGAGGGGAAAAAAAAATCATACACCTTAACCACCAAAGGTTTCCATGCACTTCCAAAGGTTAGGGCTCTGCATTCCTTAATTTCAAACTTTTGCATTCCAGCTCTTGTGCCAGTGGAAATGTTTAGTACTGAAGTCCCATCTAGCTGTTTAAAAGCTGCAGGCTGAACTAGCACACGAGTGTATACCCTGTTTTGGATATACAGGACTACATACCAAGCTGGTTTTGGCACGCTTCCCACAGTATTTAGGCAAATACAAGCATGGTTTGGATCCATGGATTCATTTGTGCTCATTTCCAATAGATGCTTTTCCAACTCTCACGCTAGGCGAGTTTTCAATGGAATAGAATGAACACCATAATTCACACTGATCTAAACTAAACAAACTAAAAAAACCAAACAGTGTATTCCTACTCAATTAGGTTAGCTGCTTTGTATAGAGCTTCGCTCCATTTTTTTTGTTTCTTTGCTGGAAACTTTTAAAACACACTGCAAGGCATTATTACATGTCATTGTTCTGTATTTTCTGCCATTGCATTCTTATTGTGAATGCGAATGTAATAGTAAGACTTTCAGCCAAGTTCATATTAAAATATCACAACAGGAAATGTTTACAAAGTCCCTTAGAATCGTGTCAGATTGTTTAAGAGGACACAGCTAGCAATTTATGTATATCATGGAAGGGCTTTCCTCCAAATACACAACTCAGTGTTCTTCCAACTTACAGCAGAAATATTTAGAGCAGAAATTACTTTAAGGGACAATATTTCATGAGATAAATGTTTAGCACTCTATAAAATTTTCAGAGATATCTTTAAGAGGAATAATTCTGTGCATGGAATTAGCTACGGACAAAAATGATAACATTTAGATTGCAACCAGTACTCACAAGCACTGCTCATTGGCTGGAACAAAACTGGCAGTAAAAAACCCCCCTGGATATCAGCTTGGAGGTTTTAAATTTCAAACCTAATGTACACAAGTTACAGTGCGGATTTCTTTTTCCTTTTCTGTAATTTTTCCCATCTGTCCCATGTCATTAGAATCTGCAGTCCACAGGCAGTGTGAACGTTAGGATGAGACCGACGCACATTTAGACCGAAACGTTTCAGCGTGCACAGAAATCAAAGTGCTGTTTTGTGGGTACCTGCCGATACAACCTGGTGTTGAGCACGATGGCCAAAAATGTCCAACACACCTCAGCACGTTGCTCTCAGCAGGGTGCTAAGAACAGTGAAGAAGTGGCTGCTTTATTTGTTGCTTATGTGGAAGATAAATTATAACAAACCCTGTTGGCTCTGAGCTCGCCAGAGCCAGCGGGTTAGACCCCGAGCTCTCTATCATGTGCTACACTCCTGGGCACAGCTACAGACTCTTCCTTTCTTGTTTAGCAGGGAAACACTGTCTGCAACTCTTCTTTCTACTTTATAGAGATATATTCTGAATGCTTTAAGTTTCCTTCTTTGTTATGTATCTCCTTCCTACATCTGGGACTGGGCACTGAATGCCTGGATAACCTTTTGCTTCAAAAGAGTTATGTCATCCTGGTCTGTGGAGCTGGAGAATGGTTATTTTATAAACTTGCCTTTTTGCAAGTATATTTTAGAAATATGGTCCCATTTAGGAAGCTGCATGCTTTGGGTTTTGTAAGCATGTTTTGTATTACAATTCATTAGCAGATGAACTGGTGATGGGTCAAAACTATGAAGGGAGCAGATAAGCTGTGGTGTTCTATACTCCTGCTTGCATTTGATATGTTCTCTGTAGCATAAACGTGCCCCCTATGACATAAATTGCTGCAATATTGAATTTCAAGAAAGTTTCTAAAATAAAGATGATGCAAGACACTCTATGTCCATTGTGGCACTTTACAGTAACAGAAAGAAAAAAGAGCAGAGTGACAGGGGAACATGACTTTATAGGACCAAATCTGCCCTTCCTAGTACTCTCTGCCTAATACAGGAGCATCAGGAACTGCTTGTTGACTGAAGGCAAAGGTGGCAAAGCTGAGTCGTTGTTTTAAAAACCTAACAGTTGAATTATCACTAAAGGAAGCCTTAACAAAAGAGTTACATTTTTTCCCATGAACTCATTGGGAGCTTTGCCATCGACTTCAAAGGGCAAAGGATTGGGCCTTAGTATGGATAATATAATGCAGTTATTTAATTAGAAGCAGATATCATGAATAAAAATCCTCACTGGGAAGGGTGTAGCAGATTTTGCTACAGATCTTCTTACTAGCAGAAGTCATTCCCTTCCAAGGAACAAAAAAACCTTAGACTTGGGGGTATCACAGTACTTTTTCCCAAGTAGGGAAGGGAGAGGAGTGCCCAGCAGCTGTGGGTGATGGCCTTTTCAGCAGGCACAGCTGTGGCTGGACAGGTCAGACAGAAACTCCTTGTGTTGGCAAACCCATCTTGTAGATGAATCTGCAACAGTTTAACTGGCACCCCTTTGGAAAGACTCTAAGGGGCCTGCGAAAAACATGGAGAGTTGTGCAACAGTAATTACAATGGTTGTCTATACCTGGATAAGATCAGGTGTTTCCAAGAAGTCCTGCAATCAACAAGGAATAAAACTCACGACATGAGATTCAGTCAGCCACCACCACTGAAGAGATCATCTCTCTGTTTATATTTCTAAATCCTTGTCTTCTCTGCCAGGGATTCTTGCTCTGCTTTCTCTTATCATTCTCCCTGCAGTACTATTTAAATACACAAGTAGAGCTACTTACTTAAGCATCAGTTTCAGTGAATTCACTGAAAATTGTGGCCAAACAACAGCTCATACTTCAAACCTTGTTACTTGGTTAGAATAGTGCCCATCACTTCCAGTGGACTTCCTCTGGACTGAAAGAACACAGGAAACTTTCTGCTTTGCATGCACTCCCTCATCACAGAAATCTCTGAACTACAAGAGCTTAACAGATGTGCCTGGAATAGAGCAATCAGCATTTTGTCCCACAAATTATATTTTCCTATTTTGTAGAGATCACTTCAAAGACCAGCTGCCATAAGCCACTGATTTAATTACAGAGGATGCATATGGAAATAATCTGAAAGGAATAAATAGCTTTCTATATTAGCATATATTCATAATGATCTTCCTGCACACTGAAATAATACTTGGAGAACCTAGGAGATACCTAGGAAATTAGAATAGTTTCACCTAAATTCTCACTCAGTGCAGTAAGGATGTTATGCTGATCAATATAAAATGAACCATCCACAAACGTGGAGAGTTTTGTTACAAGAATACATAGTAAGATTACCTAACTGGCTTTTGAAACAAAGTGTTAGCATTAAAGCTGTTATCTCGTGGTTTCCATACTCTCAGTCTAAGTCGGTCCTTAGATTCATGGTGCATTTTTAGGAGGATCTAGGAGAAGGCACCAGTTTTTTGGAAATCACAGCTAGAACTCTGTGTCCTTTCAAGCCCCCCAGTCCCTTTGGGAAGTGCATTAACAGTGTGCCTTTATGTCCAGTGTGAATAAGCACCTTTTCATGATACCGACATTATTATCACTAGATGGTGCTCTTATTCACAGTCCCAAAAATCACAGGTAAGTGAATGTAAGGACAGTTACACCTTGGAGAAATCTTGGTTGCCAGGTTTAATGTCTTCTTACTGAAGCTGCACTTGTAATCCTTTAAAGAGAAAACAGAAAAATATTTCTGCTCCTATTTGTCACCATATTATAGTGCATTCAATAGTAATATTACACACAACTATTGAATACATGTAGTGAAATAATAACTACAAAAGTAGACAAAACCCTATTATCTCAAACCTCAGTTCCTTCCAGCCCAAACTGATACCAGCTGGGAGTCCTGGAGATGTGGGAACTCTCCCAGGTCTTGTATCCAATTTAAACAGAATTTTGAGCTATCTTAAAATGGCAGTTTTAATAAATTCCTTATTATCTTGTTTTTCTTTCTCTGCCCTCACTTTCAGTCATGACTTCAGTCTGTAACACTAGATCTTCTAAACCCAGGTTATTTTACTCCTGTGAAGTGCACCAAACCCAAGGATGGATCCTTGAACAGCTACGGTGTTGGAAATCTACCTGAGTTTTGCAGTTTGAGCCCCTTTTCACTCGGATAGTTTTAAACTAACAGGTGTGGTCTAACTAAATTTTCCATGAATGAATCTTCATTTGAAGGACCCTAATTCAACTCCTAAACGTGCTACATTTTTAAGTAATTTTCCAGATCACCAGGATAAACATTACCAAACTGATTTCATGGCACAGTTTGTGACTACAAAGAGGGGTTGACTTTAAAACCTCTCGTTATTCCAGTTTCAGTTTTCTTCCTCTATATATTTACAGTGAAAAACAACCCAGTGAATCTAAATGCAGTGAGAGGACCATGAATGCCTCTTTTTCTACCCTGGGAAGAACAGTACAAAGGGTACAATAATTAAGCCTGAGGAGGTAGTTATCCTTGTGGCTTCTCATTTTTTTTAGTTACTCCATGAACAAATGGAGCGCTGAAATTCCTGGCCTGAGAACAATGGTGCCCAGCCCCGTACCAGCCTTCTGGGTCACTCACTTGTTTGCTTCCAGGCCCCATTTGCATAAGAGGCCTGGAAAAGTTGCAGAGACTGGGAATTAGCACAAATTGATACGGGGTGCTAATTGACTTATGCAAAAACTAAAGATGCACTGGCCTGTTCAAATCAGGCTTGAATTCAAGCCTCTGGATTCCTGCATCATCCAGTGCTGAAGAATTAAACCCTGGCACGGTTCATCGGCCCTAGTTCATCGGGATAAAAATAGAGAGGCAGAAACAGGATCGTGTTTTAGCACCATCAGCTGAAACTGAAAAGAGTGGGAAGGAACCCTTCCTTTTATGAAAAACACTTTCTTTTCAGGTGTTCTAGGCAACAGCATGGCACTCAAGCCCCCCTAATGTAAGAGCCAAACCAAATCTTTGCCCCAAACTTTTTACTGCTCTAAACCCAAATATGTTTTTTAAGGGCTGGAAAATACGATTTATTTCAGTGACTGGATCAAACACGCTGGATGCAGACACAGTGCCAGGCACAGCTGTAGGAGTTACCTATTGCCTCAGCCCTGTGCAGCACCTCTCTCTTGTCTGATATTCAACTAAAAAACTTCTTCCAATAGGTTTCCATTAGATCACTGTAAGAAGAAATGATATGTTACCAAGTCCTCCCTGCCTTTATAGTTCCATAGCACTACAGAAAGCAGTGTTTATCTGCAGGGATTCACATAATCCCATGTTATACCTGCATGCCACTTAAAGAATGACTTACACATTGGAGTTTAGTTTCATTTAAAAGCTTTCTTGGACCTTTTTGGATTTCTTTAGTTTTGCATTTGCAAGATACTCTTGGGCTAGATGACATCTTTCATGTGCTTGGGTTTCCTTTTGGCCCTTTCACTTGGCTCCTCCAGGCCTTGTGCACTTCTAGATTCTCCATCATTCTAACACAATCAGTCACACCCTAAATCAGTATCTCAAATACAGATCCCGACACAACTGCTCTTGACTGGTTTTGACTCGTTTCTTCCATGCTAAAAGGAAATCCAATCCCCTCTGAAACACTGACATTAGAATGCTCTTGCTGTGTTTTTAAAATTAATGATTAGGTTTAAGTTAATAAGAAAAACATAAGTCTCAGGGCAAAATAATAAAGAGGAAAGGAAACTGGACACTGATTCTGACGGTGAATTTAATTTGTGGAGGTGCTGACCTGTGACGTCTGTTTAAAGACTACGCAATCCTTGAGGAGTGTGCTTCCCAGGGGAACTGGAGAAGATACTAGTAGTTCATAGAACAGGACCTTTCCCTCAACATTATATTAGTAAGAGGTGTCAGCAAAGTCCTCAGAGGCAATCTGAGTCAGATTATCTTCTTTTAGGTGAAAAAGAGCACTGTACGTGTTTACATTCCTATTCAGTTGCCTAAAATGTCATTCTTGATCTTCAGTCAATTTTTAAATGGCTTCTTACATCACCAATATGCTAAAAAGCGTGTCTGACTGGAAAGGTTTCTTAAACAGAGAGCTAAAAGCAGTGCCATGAGATGAGGAGCTACATAACCTATCCATTTCCAGGGTAGGCAGTGTTGTGAACCGTAGGGAAGCACTTGCTCAGGAAACAATCACAAAATTACAGAACCAATTCACACAAATGTCTTTTCAGTTTCTAGCTGTGCCTTCACAAGCTCCTCCTGGCCTCTGCTCCCTTTATTTGGTGCTTGGCATTTGAAATGATGCTACAGATCTGAACTGACTCTGACATTACCAGGGGCTTCCCGACACTCCTTTGAACAACGGTCCATGAATATCACGCTGTCATATTGCCAGATGTTCCTTCACACTGTTTTCTCCATCACAAATAAGCTCTGAAAGCAGCACAATGCTTATGAGAGGAGAAGACAGTGCTTTTCACTTCCTCTTCTGCTTTTGTCTCATCTTTTAAAGCTGCTATTTGCCCTTTGGTGGGAGTGGAAGCATTTTCCATCGACCTTAAGAGAGTGCTACATGAAGGGTTTTGGTTTTATAGCTGCCAGAGTCTTCATTTCAGAAGTACTTCATTTCAGAAGTGCCTCTTCACTGGGTACAAGATACAGTTGTTTGCTGTTTTCTTATGCAGTAAAGGCGTTTTTCACTCTAAAAACCAAGCCATGAAGGTCTGGCACAGTTCAGGATTTACATTCACTAAGGTTACTTGGAGGTTGCCCATGGCCATAGCAATGTGACCAAGTTAGATGCATCATTTATTGGTTGAAAAATATGCAGGATATCCTGTAGCAAACCTGGAGCAACAGTAGGCACACAAAAGGAAAAGGAATGCTGTCGTCCTAAACTAATATAACTAAGGCTGTCTAAAACCTTTCTATGACCATGTTGGGGTGAAATCTGATGGCAAGCAGGTATTTCATAGCCACATGCTAATCTTTTCGAACAGGATGAGTTATTAAATTAAATCCTTAAAATGAGCAGCTCTTTCATGTGTGCTTATATTTTCCAGATGTTTGATACAGTCAAGATTATCCTGTTCATTTGCATGTGCTCGTGGCTTTTGTTGTTATTTTTAGAAAACTCTTTAAACTTACCATTATACTAACATCTGAGTAAGATTTGAAAATATTTTTTTTTTTTTTTTCATTTTAATCCCATACCATTTTTCAGTTATCTTTCTTAACCCTTATTTCTATTATTTATAGTTTTGGAATAGACCAGGGTTTAATTTAAGCTACTCAAGCGAGTGGGATTTTTGTCCTGGGTTTTGTCCCCACTCATTGTCTCTAACATTTCCATGGATGTTTAGCTCTTGCTCCAGGATTGCTGCATTCCATGGATGTGTGGGCTGCATCCTTGACTTAGCCAACATGTCTTAAAGCTGGCACAGACTTTGGCCAAAGATAATGAAAGTACTTCAGGATCAATTTAGGAGGAGGGATGCCATATTATGTCTGTGTTAGTACATTATAATAATACTTCAGAGGAAGATAATTCAATAAAATCACAGAAAATGTGTGCCAAATGTCTGCTTGAAACAATAATCCAGCTTCTTATATTAAGAATTGTTAAAATTGGCAACAACTGGCGCCTTCCCAAGCTACATGCCTCTTAGATTTCCTTAAAAATTCAATCTTTACAGTTTCTGAATAATGCAACCATTGTAATTCAAGGACGCTCCCCTGCTGTTTTTGATTAATTTATTTTAACAACACAGAAAAAGTCTGCTGTAGCTCCTCTGGTAATATAAATCCCTGTGACAAAGGATTCTGTTGTCTCCACCTCTCTAATAAACTACAGTGTCAGGGGTTCAGAGCTAAATGGATGGCAGTACAGCCTAAACAATTCATCTCTGCTTTGGTGTCTGAATTTAATATCAGGGTTCTTTCCCCTTTAACCTTTAACTAGTTTATAACCATGTTCTTACTTCCTGTATAAGCAACACATCCAATGAAATGTTTGAATTCGTATCCGATTGCACATTTTGCACATTTAAAATCACTGGCTACAGTGAGGACACCTAAATACCCACTAGAGTTTCTGTGGACAGAAATCGAGCAGAAGCACAGCAAAGCTGCCATTAAAACAACTGTGGCTTTCAGAGGTCACAGAAATTGTCCCAGCAACGTGTGACATTTCCCCAAATCCTAAGGACACTCAAGCAGCATGATGAGTTTTGGGGAACACACAGCACTCCAACAGAAATTGCTGTCAGCTTACTTATACAATTACATACTCTTGAACTGTTTGCGTTCCACATAAATATTGTTTAAACCCATTTATTTATAAATCTTAAATAAAACGAAAGAAAAGCATTTTCAAGCTGTTTCTTGCAGATTCCATGGTAAGCCAGCTGCTCATTTGACACGGTGCATGTGTATTTTCAGCAGTGCCCCTATGTGTAAGTGTATATACAGATGCTTTAGGCTAACATTAAACAACGTTCTATAGCTCTGGCTGGTTTTGTAATCCAAATAAAGTAGGTAGTGTTTTTATAACTATCAATTCTTGGGTTATGGAGAATGTCTTCAAATAGAAATGGAAAGAGGTTTATCTTTACAAACAGGTCTCATGCCCTTAAAAGGAAGTTGTTTCTTTTTTCTTCTGCTTCTTTGGAGAACTGGCTACAAACTGGGAATGGTTACTGTATGACTCATTTGGGAAGAATAGCTACAGTGTAAAAAGTTCAGAAAGGATTTTAATAAAACCAAATTATCTTCTGTTTTGGGCACGATAAGGACAGTTTTAAAGAGAAAAATATTAAATTTTTTCAGAAGGCTGTAAATCAACATAATGCTGTAGTGTTTTGAAGGGACGGGGGAAAAGGTCAGGAGAAAATAAAACATTTTCCCCTTGTTTCAGTTCTATAGATAAGACATAAATCTCTTTTCATAAGCAAATTTTAATTTACTTTATTCTGGCCTGGAAGTGAGCTCCTGCATCCACCAGAGCAAACCACTGACTGCCAAAAACACCCATGGAGCTTGGGAATGATCACTGACTGAGCCATGTACAGATAATGGGACTTTCCTACTGCACCCCACCTACTTCAGCTACTTGGCAGCTCCTCAAAACCCCATCACTCTAAGTCCAACTGTCCACAATAATACAATTATTGCAATAAAAATATATTAATGCCACAAACAGGTATGCTGTGGATAGTAAAGACTGCAAATGCTACCAGTAAATATTATTGTATTACGCTCTGCATTGCTGTCCCCACAATGCCATAAAGGATACAATAGTAAATAGTGTTTAATTTCATTTTATTTAAGATTTGCATTGAAAAAGCGCAGGCTAGCTTGGTGCAGCAGCTGGGTGAGGAATGCTGACTACTTAGCAAGTGTTCCATGCAAGACATGGGAAAATGCAATTTTTTTTTTTTTTTTTTAAGTTCAGCACTAGCTGTTTGTATATTGTTACTCCAGCAAGAGAATTTTAGCAGGTTTTTATTTTCTTTCTCCTTAGTGCACATAGGCTGCCAAGGAACTTGCTGCATTTGTCACTTGTAGACAAGGTATATTCTGTGTTCCCTTAAATTTCAAACAGTTAAGTGGTTTTTGGTGTGACAGTGCATGTCCAATACTGGCCATTTATATAAAGTTTCCCAAAGTGCTAGTAGGATTTTATTATTCTTTTTTAATTTCTCATGGAACTTTTCCCTGAGTGTTTCTCCTAAGATTGCTCCCACTGAGGCTGACGTTAATAGAAAGCGACCAAGTGATTTCAGCAGCAGTTTCACATTTGGAAAGCAAAACCAGGACTGTATTTTGGCCAGACTGCCTATGGATCTAAATTCCCATTCCTAGGAAGGTTATAGGAAAATGCTGAATGTTTCAAATTGCCATGAGACCGAGGGCATTTGAATCTTCTCCTGAATAAATCCAGAATATCTTGCATGACTTCAGATGACTCTGTGCTTTACAGCATAGCCCAGGCACTACTGTACAGCAGGACACGCACTGCTGATGCTTTAGGAGGCACCTTTGATGATGAGAGGCCCACAGCCATCATTTATAATGGCAGTAGATTGAATTGGGATAGTTCTAATTCGATTTGAAAAAAAGAAAAGAACAACATTGCAACAGACTGCAAAAGAGAGTCTGTGCTGCTTTTAAAGGCCTATCCTGGACCTGGTTGCCAGGGAGCTGCAGGAGGGAGAAGGCTGGCAGCAGACAGGGAAGTAATCCAGCTGAATTCAATTAGAGTGCATCAGTAGAACTAAGTGAACTATTAAATTAAACAGGCCCCCTAAACCAGGAATGGGTCTGCCCACAGATACTGAAAGATTTGCTCTATCCTATGCTGAGCTGTAAGTGCTGTCTGCCGTGAGCCCCTGCACTGCACACTCGCAAACGTTCTCAGGACAGGACTATGTTTGGGGTGATCCTCCTCGGCCCATCTGACACTGGCCATTTTCCAGGATCCACGGCAGGCAGTGATCCAGCAAGGCACTACTTTCCTGCGGAGGCTGAGGAGATGCTGCCTTAGGCTGTGGATCAAAGGCAAGCAGAAGGAACAGCATGAGAGAACAGGACTGTGAGCAAACCCTTCCCTGTCCCTTCTGCTGAGGACTCCTGCTGAACACCTGCACAGGGGGCAATGGTTCCTCCGGGAGAATCACTCAGGTTCTTAAAATACCCTGATCAAACCACTGGCCAGGATAAAATCCTAACTGAGTAGAAATAACCCAACAGTGTACTGATTCCTTTGAATATCCTGCGTCATTTTTCCTCTACATGGTAACTAATTGATTTAAGGAGATATTTAACGAGAAGCATCCTGAGCATTTCCTGGACTGTAAATTTAATTTGTTCATCAGTGGTGCAGGTATTCATCAGCAAGCAAATACCTAATTTTAATTTTAAAAAGGCATTTCCTGCATACTAAAGCCAGAAATTTGTGAAGAAACTGGGTGTGAGAAAGTAAGTGTCCAGGAGAGACAGCAAGGATACTTACTAGTGTTGAATAAAAAAGTACCTTAGTTTTTGGGTGGTATTTTGGATATATGATTACCAAAAATGTTTGTGTAGGAAGCTGAATACATTTTGTGTCTGAAGGAAAAGACTCCAAGGAAAGAGTAGTGGTAGTCCATAAAAAATGTTACCTCAAACTGCTCCGGAATTTGCAGCTGAGCTCCCATTTCCTTCCTAGGTTGAGAATGACAAGTTTCTGCAAAACAGGGCTCTCAAAGTTTGCAAAAGGCCAGCGGTTCAGTTTATGTTTTTCCTACTGCAAAGCAAATGACTGACAGAGGTCAAACATACAATCTGAAAGTGAAGTCCTTTCCCCCAGTCCCTTTCCTGCCTCCTCCTAGTGCTCCCCTGTACTGGTTTCCGAGTTTTCCTGTGCATTATTTGGCAGCCTCAGCTCGGAGCAACACAAAATTACACACAGCACCAGCACAACTCCAGTTCAGTGCACTTCGGAGGCCCAAATGTAAACCAGTCATTAGGGAAGAAAACAGATAATTGCACTGGAGGAAAATCTCCGTGCTCATGATATAAAATACCTCTTGCCTGCTTTTCTGCTGTTGTAAGCAAACGAAAATTTTTGAAAGTGCTTGGGTTTTTTTCTGCAAGTAATACCTTTTTTGGTTATGGACCAGTGGTGCTGACAAATATCTAACTCTTGCCAGGAGCTAAAATATTAAATGTCAATTTAGTCCATTTTTGACAGTACACATGCAAGATATGACCATTTTTTAGCATGCTCCTTAGAATATGTAAAAGGAAACCTGCAAGAGAAAGCACAGCCAGTTTCAAACCTTACTTACTGAATTACTTCAGAAGCAAACCGGCCTGGTGCACTGAACAAGAGTGACAATAGGTACTATCAATCAAAGTGTAGAACCAGTTCTGCGCTCTCAAAGAACTACAGATGGAGCACAAACCACAAAGTCAGAAATGTTACTCAAACTTCCTAACTCGCCCCATTTCCAACTCCTGCAATGTGGGTGAGATGGTTGCAAAATTTTGTGCTCAGATTTTGAGGCATTTGGATGGCAGGACCAAATTCTTAGCTTGGGCCAAAGACTGTTCCAGCAAACTCCTTTTAGAAACATATTTATTTTTATACTGACGTGATCCCTAGAACTGATTAATGGCAACCCACTTATGCTGAAGGGCTCCATTGGAAGAGCTGGTTCCAGTGATTGTTGCTGCAGATAGAAGGAGCTGATGAAGAGCAGGGATGAGTTATGACATTTAGCATTACAGGCCAGGTCTAAATTTATGAGTCAGATACAGCTTTTTCTGAAAATATTTATGAACTATGGCTCTTTATCTGGAAACCTTCCTTTCATCACATCTGAGAGCTGAAGTGGGTCGGTTCTGAACACATTTTGCAGTCAGAGCCTCATCTAATCTCTCCCTTCCACTCGTTCCTCCGCAGGCTCTGACACCTATAGTGTGCTCCTCTGATTTCCTTCGTACAGAGACATGAGCACACAACTTCTGCCCTTGAGTAATCACTTCTCAATTATCTTTGCCTAAAAAACTGTCTTCAAACATCCTGCATTGCTTATTCTAACCTACCTCCTAAACTGGATGTTCTCCTACTTTCTTCTACTCTCCCCTTTGTTCTTTCAATCCTTTTCCTCTATATCCTTCCACATTTATCAACTACTTCAACTACTATAACTCTAACATCAACTGTGGTGTTAAGGTCACCTTTTTGGCCATTTCCACCATGGGAAACAGCTCCATTGTGCTCCCCCCTTGTTCAGTGGCCTATACCCATCTCTTCTGACGTTTCCCACTCCTTCATCTGTCAGGTGATTTAAGGAAAATAATCCAAAAGGCATATTTGAAAGAAACCATTCTGGGTAAATGTATTGGGAAGCCATGGTACATGATGAGTTTTGTCTGGAATTGCGAGGATTATCAACCAGGGAAGAACAGTAACTGAAGTGTATTAACGAGTCCTGTGTGCACAAGAAGACGTAAATGATGATGACAGTAGATTAAACTTGGTTCACAAGCCTTCAAACATACTCAGTATGACATTCTTTTTCATTTATGCAGCTGAGCAAGTTTACTTCAGCCAGCGGGTGGGGGGTCTAAGAAAACTCTCTGGACTGTAGAACAAGAACACATCTGTACAGCTGAGATAGCTTTGAAGATACGCCAAATTTGTTTGGGGATTTCTGTGGGGGGTTTTGTCTTCTAATAAGCTTAAGGGTTTTCTGGAAGAATCCTTAATCTCACTTCTACCCTTCACACCAAAAACAAAGCCCAAATGAAAACAGCATCGGTGTCAGCCATTTTTATGGCCAAACAGATAAAGTGTCACAAAGCAGAACAGTGTACAAATGAAAAATTGAACTAATCTATGTATTATGCATTCAAACAACCATCAGCCAAACACATCTTTGAAAGTGTTGATATGACATACAAAAGTTGCCAATTCCCAGCAAAAATCACCTATAGATGGTTGCAAATGGCAACATCCAAATTGCAGTGCGTTTCAGTATTTAACCAGGCTTGGCAAGGAGAAGGAAAACCAAAAATATACTCATGTTCTGGCAATCCCCACAGCATGTTGAATTTTAGAGCACTAACCGATGGAACAAATCTTGTCCTATTTAGGCAATTTTTTTGTCTAGATTTCTTTGTTTGAGTTCAATAACGTAACTGCAAGCTGCTCCCAAATGCCAATAAGCTTCATTCCAAGTGCAGTGTGACAAAGCAGACACATGCTGCTTCCCTGCTTGTCCATAAGGAGGATTGTGAAGGGGCTGTTAGACTCTTGAAGAAAGAAATCTATTGGCAGCACCTTTCAGACAGAATTAGCTGGTATTACTGATTTACTGCATTTGTACACAAAAATAGTAAGGTACATGAATTTCAAGACAGTGTATCAAATTACCACACAATACAAATGTTCTAAGCATGCAGCTTGGAAGGGCTGGATTGTGTTCAGTGTTCGGGGGGGGGAGGGGGGGGAAGTTGCAGTTCCTCCTGCACAGCTAAATTTGGAAAGCAAGAGACCCCAGGTGTGCTCTGCAGGGCTTTATGAGCTTGTATCAAGAACACTATGCTACAAGTCAGGCCTACACTACCCCATTCCTCAACAGTGGGCATGAGAGTTCCCTGACTTAATAAGTGGAAAGTAAAAAGCGGAAACACTGGGAAGATGTTTGCTATTTTCCTTCTATTTTCTCTGTCCCCTGCATCACATCAATCGAAATTTTAATGTTCAGTTTAAGACGATTAGAGATTCTGATTCAGTGAACCTAAATGTGTAACATTCTTTTGGCCACATACAGGTAGTTGCTTTGCCTTCTCCTTTTTCTGACCTTCTTCCTTCTCCATGAAATCTTTTTTGTCAAGAGCTAACGGGAAACGTCAGGCTCCCAGTCCTCTGTTCAAACTTGCATCTGCATCTCAGAAGGAAGCACACTGGAATTTCTTTACTGGAAGTTGTGCTATCAGATCTCCTGTGGCCACTGTGAGGGAGGTGACTCCAGTCCCTGTGGAGTCATCCAATGATCTCTTTCCCAAATAACTGGACACAGTAGAGCTTGGTGGCAGCATCACACAGAGGGCTGTGATATGTTATTGTAGACTTATCTCTTGAGGTTTCTTTCCCTTGGATGAGTTTATTTTTTCAGTCCTAACATGAATTCGATACGATTTTTGGCAATAAAACCAAGGCTAGGTCTGTGCCAGAACAGCCCAGGATAAATGTGTCAGAACCTATTTTCATCTGCTTATTTAAGTCTTCCAGAACAACATCTAAGCCCTTCTTCCCATCCAGAGCTGTGCCTACCTTGAGTGGTTTGTTTATTTGTACTGGGGATAGCTAGGCAACAAGTGGACAACGAGTACCCATGACCTGGTAAAACTGCATTGTATTAAGCTGGACATGTCCAGCTCTTTTTAGTGTCAAGAGATGAAATCCCACACAAAATCTAAACATGGAGTTGAGGGGTTCTAGTGTTATATTAATCTTTTAGGGAAAAAAATTAATACTCCTAACTGCCCAGCATCACTGACATTTAACTTGTGACCCAAATCCTGCAGACTCTTGGCATACTGAACTCATACAAAGCTGCTTTTACCATCAACTAAAGATGCAGCTTTAATTAATCTTTATCTCCTCCCCACTGAGAGCAATGCACCATGACCTCTCAGACCCCTAAAAGGAGCTGTTGCCAGAGGAAGTTTGTGGTACCTGATGAGCTGTGCCTCTGAAAAGGGTGTCTGGCACGTTACAAAGCCAGGCCCACTGTGGAGCCCCAGGGTGTGAAGTCTGTCAGGCCGTGCAGTTCAGTGTAAGGCTGGTTCATCTGCCCCTCTATCGCAGCCCTGGCACTGGGAGTACTGGGGAGCACCAGGGAGGGACCAGGAGCCGCTTGGACACGCTCAGTGTGGTGGAAGCAGATTTATTAGCCCAAGCTCAGTGCTGTTGCTGCAGGCAGCAGAGGCAAGGAGGCTGCAGCCAGCTGTGGGAGCAGGGTGAAGTGGATATAATAGAGAACAAATCTGGCCAATTTTTTCAAGCATGGCTTGGCCTCGGAACTGTTGGGAATCATTACTGCATAATATATTAGATGTGCTTGAACAAGTTACATCTCTTGTTTTCCTGGACAATGAAACAATCGTCCTTCTTTTACGTACTATAAATGACTGTAAAATACAAATTGAGATATCCTGTTGATATGTGGGTTTGCATTCTGGTTTTGTTTGGTTTGGTTGTTATGCCTGGTTTCTAACAAAGCATAACTTTCAGTCCACATTCATGTCAGCATTGGCCTTATTTGAAACAGCAGTTCTTCTCAAGGTGCCTCGCAGGGTGGTGACCCTTAATTCCAGACATCCCAGCTCTGATTAAAGCCACATGAAACAAGTTCATATTTGTAACCCTGCACTAATGTATCGCCTGCTTCCCTCAAACACACAAAAAGCCTGTACTAAGACTGCACTAACTCATCTTTATGTTGGTCACATTTGCTTCAACTTTGTCTCTCTGTCACAGTTCAAGCCCCAAATCAGGTACAGAGTTGTCAAGTATATTATCAGGTAGATCAAAAGCAAGACCCAGAATGGAGTGCCACATTTATTCCTTTAAGAAAAAGACTTTTTTTTTAATAGATTTGTTCTATCCATATGTATTCTATCTACATATTTTTAAGTAAAGCAGAAGAATAATAGAATTTATAAATAAAGTGAGAATCTTAGGATCTCATGAGTAATGAATGTCTACTTTGCTCTTTCTTGGTTTGCTTCTTACACAAGGCCATTATATAAAGGAGACAGAACAGAGACTGTGTAAAGTTTTGTCTGGCCAGTAACTTGTGAGTTAGGTAAGAAGGAACCTTTCAGTGCTGCCTCTGTAAAAGCAGACACCTCTCTCCATGCTCTCCCACAACATCAAATGGCCGTGCTGTCAACAAGGACAACTACTACAATCACAAGTATTCCTCCTGGATGAGGAGCAGAGTGATTCTCTTAAAGTCCAAGAACAAAACCACCTTTTCCTAGAAGCTGAAAGCTCCTGCTCTCTCTTCTTCTGAAGTAAACTGCCTTTTATCTTCCCTAGGGTTGTAAGGACATGAACTCATCCACTTCAAGTGAGTGGCTAGTGCTGTCCCTCCCAAAAGTAGCTCACTGGAATGAAGAGGAGGGAAAAAAAAAAAGGAACAGGAACACGAAGTTCATCCCCTTATGGATCCTCGTTCCCTGTGAGCGATCACTACCTTCACTGCTGCTGTTTTCTTTTTGCTTACAGGTCAAAAGAAGTCTGATTGGTTTGGTCCCTGTCTTGCTCACTTGGGCTTTCACACAGAGTTTATTGAAAGCTGGCAAGATCTGTAATGATCACAGTTTGACTCCTATTTAAACACCCTCACCATTTGCTTTCCTTCTAAAGCAGCTGCTCTGATCATACAGGCCTTGTGTCAATTCGGGTTTTAGAATCCCTCTGGAAATGACCCAGTCCAATGGGACACTCGTGGGAATTGATGCATAATGACATTCTACCTTTCATATCCACATTAACCTCTTTTTTATCCATCTTCCCTCATCCTTGGGAAAAAAAGTCTGACCTAGCACTTTCCTTTTTAAGAGAGAAAGGAATCAAGCATTTCTAAAGTTTAAAGTGTCAGCAGATCCCCAACTCCACCCTCACTCCTCAGTCCTTTCGAGAAGAATCCAGAGGGAGCATACAAGATATGAAATAATGTGCAAGTGATCCTCCAGTATGACAACATCTAATTTGTTACAGTTGCTGCTTCTGGCTTCTAGTTATCAAACCAGTGCTGAATGCAATGTTTTGGAGAGCACCACATACTGTTACATGCTTGTCTGACTTTTACAGTGCATCCACTGGTGATCACTAGCAATAATAAGCCATTTCTAAAGCAGGGTAGATTAATTACAGCACACGGAGTAAAATCTCGTGTTCCGAATACATTAAGCGCGGCCACAGAAATGATCTTAAACACCTGCTTGCAAAAGCTGGCAGAGGTGGAGGGATTTCCTTTAAAGTAGAAAATGGAGACAGAAGGTTCAATGGATAAAACACCAACCAAAAAGGAGATCTTCTGATTTATCTTCTGTTCAGAGGCATGTGGATGTTTTCTCAAGGTTGTGAAGTGCTAATTATCCCCAAGGCCAAAAGCAAGTTCCTTATATAATAAATCCTACACATAATGCAGCCACTACAGTTATAATATTATGCATAAAACCTGTTGATCCTCTAACAGTTCAAATTCTAGCTGCAAAAATACTTCTGTTCATTGAATTAGGAGACAGGAACTCATTATGAGCCCCGGAAAGCAATTCAGACTTACTAATTTTCCATCAGACCTTGTAATCTTGTCTAAACATTAAATTCCAGATTAAAAAAAAATGCAAAAAGCACTTTAAAAACAGAAAAGTAATTTAATACTGTTTTTGAAATTGTGGTTTCACTTTCTGTAGGAAGCAAATGTTCCTGTGGGGATCACCTGAAGGAATGCCAAATATCCATGACAGACTTTAGTACTGCATTTCCCAGAGTAGTGCAAACCTTTTCACAAATAAGCAAGCTAGGAGAGCCTTAGCTCAGTTTCAAACAAGCCTGAAACTGCTCTGCCGTCTCTTCAGTTTTCATGTGGAACCAAGTTGAACAGATCAATTTTAACTGAGTTTTGCAAGGAGAGTTTTTTTTTAGTCCTTTCTAATTCAATTTCCAAGCATGTGAGCTGTTTACATGGACATAGCCACAGAAGGCAAAATTTAAGTTTTCACAGCCATACTTGTGACTTTGAAATGTGAAGCTATAAAAGCCACATACTTAAGGGTTCATAATTAAATGAAGTACAAGTCTCGTCTCTACCTTCCCCTTCTAAACATCAGTAAAAGATAAAGGCACTAGGATCAATTTATCACAATATTTGATTTCCTAAACATTAGCATCAGTCATGCTTATAGAAAAAGCACCTTGGCACAAGCAATTGTAGAATACACGGACAACAGTATATGTGCTTGTCCTCTGGAGATATAAATAAGCAATCAACAAAACATGGGATGTTATGCTGTGCTTGTGTAATGAGAGACCAGTTTTGTCAAAAAATGTTGGAAGTTTGGTGCTTCAGATCTTTGGGGCCTGAATGTAGAACTCATAAATACTGATTCCTATCTATTCTCTCAGCCAGAAGCAGCATATGACATGCACTGACAATAGTCATAACCCAGCAGAGTGCTCAAGCACGTAATTTGTATAAATATACAAGCATTAATTAACACAAAAGATATCTGCTTCCAATCAGATTCATGCCAGTCCAGCTGGCTGAAGCACAGCAGATATTACTGTCAGCCAGGACACAGTTACATTCCTGGGAACCCAGCGAAACAGAAGACAGAGCCAACAGAAGGCAAAGTTTCTTTACAAGAATTCTATTGCCCCAAAACTGCACGATTTCATGGGCCCACGTGAGACTTCACAAATCAATTCCGGCAGTATCTGTTATAACAGTCCGAAGGGCAAACCTTCACAAGTATCTAAAACACATGGACCTTTTTTTTCCATTTTACAAAAGAATGATAACTTGAGTTCTAACTTTAACCTGCAGAAGTGATTTCAAGTGCCAACCCCCTGTACATACTAGAGAAAGAACAGGACAGAACAGAAAGCACACAACAGCCTCCCACAGACCACTGGGGAAATGCTGGGTCCCAGCGACAACCATAGTGGAAAAGGGAGATTTCTGCAGATCAAATCTGGACCAGACAGGTGCAGATGCTTTGTTACCACTGCCATGAGTTTAGGCACCCATTCATAGGATTTAGAAATGTAGATGTGGAGAAACAGTTATGCCAGCAGCATTTTCTGTGTAGACTTAGTCCAGGGCAAGAATAAATCAACTACCGAGTGATTCTGTGCTCTGAGACCCAGCATTCATCTTCTCCCATCTTCCAGAGCACACATAGACACGATTGTTCTGGTTTTTTGTTTCTAGGAGACACGGGTTGAATAATTAAAAAAAAAAAAAGATATGTTGAATATGCGAAGAGATAACAAGATATTGCAGGAATGAATGCACCCATGTCAAAGATAAACATGGAAAAAGTGGAAAATAGAGTTGAGTGAAGGACTTTTTAGCAGCAGGAGACACTAGTGAGTAGGTAAAAATGATAAGAATCAATAACCTTAGCCTTGCATGGGGAACTGTGGTTCACCATGAGAGAGAAGAAAAAAAAGACATAAAAACCCCTGAGTCTTGTTAAACTTTAAAAGTGTAATACAGATATAAAGCATTAAAAATTATTGCCTTAATCTTGCACATGTATCGCTTTCTGCAGAGTCCGGCTAGTGCCTTGACATCAAAGAGGGCTGGAATGAGGCCTGTGTCTGGCAGCCTGGTGCCTGGCTGAGCTTAGTTCCTTGTGGATTTACACCAGTGCTGCATCCCAGATCTGGCAGGCGTGGTCTGGTTGCCAATCATCACTTTATCTTTTAGGGTATCTCTTAGGGTAGCAAAACTCCAAGACCTGGAGCTTGAGCTGGAGCTCAGAAGTGCCTCGCACACGCAAACTCTTGAGCCTGGTGGGGATAGAGGTCTGGACAATCTTTCCAGAGGATCTTGTATCACTGCTGTTTCTAGTGCTGAGCACCCAAAGGGCAGAGTTACATACGAAAATGCTGACTAGAACTGTTTTAGCCCAGAAAATTACAGGAATGGAAGCTTACACTAAAGTGTGGAAAGAAGAGTTTATAGTCTCTGAATGGAATGTGAAACTGCTGTATAGGGGGTTGCTCTTGTTCCCATTGTAGCCACTGCAAGCTCTTCCCCATCCTCTGTCTATTCACATCTGATTTATCTGATTTATCTACACCACCAAAAGATCCCCCCAAACCACTAGTAAGCTAATGAGGACTTTTGCACACAATGACTTTGAAGTTTCCCAACTTGCTTTGCTCCCTGCCATGATTTAGGGATGCCCTGCTGGTTGGCTTCAGGACACCCCAAGGAACCAGGCTTCCAAGCTAACTGGATCCCCTTTGTTTGGGGCATATTTAGACAACAGTTTCCCAGGGGATCTTCCTTCTCTTGTTCAATTTCCCATTTCACTTAACAGTATCCAAGTACTGCTGAGATGTATTCAGTTTGCACAACTATTTTCCTGGTGGTTTTTTTTTTTTTTTTTTTTTTGGTTTTTTTTGTTGTTTTTTTTTTTTTGTTTTTTTTTTTTTTTGGAGAATATTAAGGATAGTAACCAGTAAGTCTCACACTTTCACAGCAGAATATGAGTAATTTTGATTGGAATTACTACCTATTTGTTTAGCCAGCTTTGGAAGAATCAGCACTGAGTCAGCTCCAATTACAAGCAGATTTGTTGGAAGCATTTTCTTTTCAGCAACAATTGTAGTCATCTGAAAATGTGTGTGGGTGTCCATGCACTTATTTCTGTCTATACTGTGGAGGGGAATTCTCACTGAAAGCTTTAACCAGTGATAGGCAGGCAAAAAATGTCAATAATTATCCACCAGTGTAAATCACCTATTGGAGACTAGGGAGACCCCAGTGTGTTCCCTGATAAGGGAATTACATAGGACAGGCAGCACTGCTAAGAACATGCACTGCAATTACAGAACAGTAAAGCACGTGTTCAATACTTAACCTGTTTACCTTAAGAACACACAAAAGAAGGTATTTGAGGGCAAAATACGATCTGAGGAAAAAATAACTCCCTTCACCATTAAATAAAACCAACAATCCAACCTGTTTAAAGCAGTCAATACAGGTTCACCTAAAAGGTGATATCTGCTGTCTGTGGAAAAAGGAGTAACTGTAAAAACGATCTCTTAAATCTGCTTCATTTTGAGATTCTAGGATATGAAGAAGTCCATATTAATAACATCCTTTGTAAAAAAAGAAAAAATCCAGCCCATGAGGCACAAGGGATTGCAGTGACTCCAAGTTTATACTTGAGTTTATCCTTTAGGGTAATGCTCCCTAAAGACTCTTTGAACATTTCATTGCTTGGCTTTTGTACAGTAAGTGTGCTGTGAGATTTCAGGCTGACCTTTAGCTTTTGGAAATCCCTGAGTCTGTGCTTGCAGAACAAGCCCGTTCCAACTAAATAGAAGAAGGAAAAACAGCGAGGAATGTTTTGTTCTGGGGCAGGCTAATTTCTTTTAAACAAAGGAAACATTGCTGATTCAACAAAATATAGCTAAAGCCTTAAGTGGAAAGTAAGGGAAATGTTTGATCCGGTGAGAGGAAAATTCAAGAAAAGGGATGTGAGATAGAAATAATAATACCTGCCTTTTGCCCTTTGATCGCCTCCTTATCTGTAGGGAGATGTGTCCCAATGTCCTAATCAATATTCACCTAATCTAAGCTTCTTCTTAGGAAAAAACCCCAACAAACTACAGCTAACAATTGTTTTATTAAGAGTGAGCAAGCTCAGTCCTCCCTTGAGTTCTTACAAGTCTACTTAAAACACTGCTAAGACTAGAATGTTGTCCTTTTTAATTCATCACAACCCCAGTGGCTTAGGCTGAGACAATCCCAGTGGTTTTCAGACCCACTCTTCCCAGCACACTGCTATAAGGGACTTTTATACTGGGAAATACAACTAATGTCTTGTTTGTTCTCATATCTGGCTGGGGACAGCAGAGTTCCAAAAGAAATACAAGAGTTATTTGTTTATGTTAAGATAAAGCCCTGATGTAAGATGTCATCTCATTTATGATTTCTTCCATAAGTTTAGTTCACTCAGAACCAGATGCTTCTTATTCAGAGTGATTAATTATAAGAAAACTTCTTAATATCTGGGTTTAAGGTTTCTCACTTCATTTCATTTGAGTGTGAAACCAGACAGGAATGAGGTGCAGAGAAAAAAAATATTGTTCCAGAAGAAAATGGAATAATTTTTCACTTCACAACCTGAAGAACTCTCAGCTCTTCTAAGCACAATACTGTAGGGTTGTCAAAACTGATTTGAACTTCTCATATTTCCTTCGGACATTACTGAAATAATTTGTAAGTTAAAATTATTAATGCTTTGAATGGAAAAGTTGAGTTACAGAAAAATGAGAAGCAGGGGTATAGAAGAAAGAAGTCTTAGGACCTTAACAGTAACAGTCAGAAACAGCAAACTGCAGTGCCTCGTGCGTGTGCCTGCTCAATTCAGTTGATGATTTCCTTCTCTTCCTCAGCATGGGAATTTGAGCAGATGAACCCCATGAAAGCTGTGTAATCCACACAGCAAAGCATGCTTCCAGGTATTCCCTCTTTTTGTAATGTACCATAAGGCAAGGAATAATTCAGGACAATCATCAAGCAAGGGGATTCTCTGATAAGAACAGGTAATTAAGATCTTCTGAAGGTGATATCACTGAAGGCAAAGCTACTATCACACCTACAGGGACAGAAGAAATTGCTCAGAAAGGAAACTAAAAATAAAGAACAAACTGCTGACAGAACTGGCCAGGAAATGGATTTTCCATTCCACTATTTTTTTTAGGTGAATCTTCGAGTGTTAGCAGTTTCAGTTTTCATGCATCATGTTTGAAACTGCTGCAGTCTTTGTAGTGACAACTGACATAATTAAGCCAACTTCACCCAAGTCAGTCAGTCAGATATTGAAATAACCTTGATTTTTTTCTTTATTAAAAGAGACTTTGAGATAATAACAAATATCCAGCTGGACTACAGGCAAGCATTAAAAGATAGTGTCTGGTGCCTTATAAGAACGTATCGTGCATGTTGCAAACTCTCCCCCTTCCTTGCTGCTATATCCTATACTTCTCCTAAATACACAGATTCTGTTACCTTTCCCTTAAGGAAAATCTGGGGAACAGATCTGTATGAAGCACAAATCTCTATATTAGTCATAATTAATTGTAGGTAAAGAATTTATCATTTCCTGGTCCCCATGTGCCTGTATATATTTGAGGGGCAGTACATAACATGCCCATATTTATCGCTCAGAGCTGAAGCTATGGTTTATACACACCCAATGACTACTTACAAGTCATTGCTCTTTCAGCAAAAGTCGTGCCATTTTGTTACTAGACAACCTAAATACGAGCCAGCACTGCTACTGTGACACAGAGCTTCTCAGAGATGCAGTCATTGATTGAGTGACCAGACAGCAGTGCTAAATCAAATAGTTAATTACCTTACATTACCCATGCTGGGAATTGTTTTGGTTTCACACATCTCACTTCATAAATACAGTAACAAGAAGAGACTTCCCTAAAGGTGTTTTTGTGTGTGTGTGCACCTGTTTTCTCCTCAGTATTTCAGTCTTGATCTGCTCTTTCAGTGTGCAGGGCCTCTTCCCTACAGACGACTCATAACAAAGCATTCTCCTCATGCAAGGTGAACAAGCATCTGCAGAGGATTAGGCTGACGCCAAAGTCATTCCAGATCCCCTGTATTGGATATGAACTTGAGGCAGGAAAGAAATGAAGCACTTGTTCCTTGAATCACTCAGACACTTGGCTTAGCCATACTTCAGAGGGCAATTACACTCCCAATAGCAAAAGTGATCTGAAATCAATTTTGCCAGATGAGTCCAGATGAAAGGTATGATAAAGGCACTGGGAGCTATAGGAGTCTTACTTTCCATAACCAGACCTTGTTATAGTCACCATCAGACTTTCCAACAAAAGTACTCCTTTCAAGAGGATGCTTGAGGAATCCTCTCTAGCAGACTACAGCTTCTTGCACTGACCCAAAATGAATGGGAGATACAATATACTGTCTCTGTGGCTGCTGCCCTCTTGTGTAAAATCAGTCTGGGTCTTATGCAGTCCAAGTTCTGTGCTGAGTTACTCTAGAAAGAAATGCATTTATCTTCTGTTAAGCTACTTTTTTTTTAGACACAGGGGCAAAGTGGCCCTGTGTTTTTAAGGATGTGTGCTATAGTCACCCTCTCAAAAATAAGATGAAACAAAGCTGCATTTGGAGTACATTTCAAGATGTGCTTGTATGGGCCACTTACTGTGGCAACTACAGATTCAATCAGGTCCTGTAGACTGGGCTCCTGGCTGGTTTTTCCCCTTTCCCACAAGGTCATTTAGATCATTTCCAGCATTGACCATGGATGTGTGGGGCTGCTTGTGCCTTGAGAGTTGCTTACTCCACTGATTTGAGCCACGCCTACCAACTGCACTGATGATCTCTTGCAACTGGATTTTGTCAAAACCTAAGTCTTCATCAATTAGGACTTGCAGCCAGAGTAAAACTTCACTCAAGCACCCCTGAAAACCAGCTTCTAGCCTGGAGGATTAAATCAACCTAGGCAATTCCTGACAGAAATGTGCTTAAACTCATCTAAAATTCTCCAGTGAAGAAGTTCCCAGGTCCCCTAATTTAGCAAAGTCTTTCCTCATCCTCAGAAATCCTGGATATGTAACTTTAAATTTTCTTTGCTGTAAAGTTGATTTCTTGCTGTCTGAAGCCTACAAACTAGAACAAACAACTTTACTGCCTTCTTTATAAGAGCTTCCTGCTGGGAAGAGGTTAAGTCCTCCCTTCCATCTCTAGAGTTGTTTTTTTGTGGGCTTTTTATCCAAAAGAGAAAGACTGAATACGTTAAATTCCTCCCCAGCTTCCTCATAGGTCATGCTTTCTGACTCTCTTAGCATACTTACTGATCTGCTTTGGGCCCTTTCCAACTTGCCCACATCTTTCTGAGCTTGACAGAGCACTCACAGCGCCAAGTAAAGATGAATAATTACCTCCCAGGTCCTACAGATCGAGCTGTCCCATTAATATGGCCCAGGATCACGTTTCCTTCTTTTCTTAAGGAAAGAAAAACCCGAAACACACAAGACCCCACCACCTACCTCCTGCCTCAGGCTTCCTTTATTTAGTTTAGAAACACACTGAACACCCTCCAGATCCCTTTGCAGCTGAACTGGTGTCAGCAGGACACCTCTAGTTTTTATAAATTCCACTTTCCAAGTGGAAATTCGCATTACTCTAACAAATTATATAATTCCACTTTCTGTCTTGCGTTTTCCAGATCATTTTGAATGTGGCTCTTTTATAATGCCAACAATCACAGCCTGTGGCCTGTCTCATTAGTCAATTTTATGTGTATACTCTTGTTTCACTGAAGGATTAATGAAAAAAAGTCATAGAAGGGGATGCATGACATAAGCCCATAACACTGCTGGGATGTAGAATGTGAGGTTTTGTTTTATTTTTTAAATAGCATTTTCAAAAGGATCTAACCCTGCAAAGGCAGACAACAATGATAAATGCCTTCAAAGGCTTGTAAGAAAATTCCTTCCCTGGTGTCTCTGACTGCAACATTAATAGTGTTCTAATCAAAGATAGAATCTTCTTGCAATGAAGTGTGGGATGTTTTGTGTAAAGAAGTACAGAAACTCACCGGAGACCTGTCATTAATGATAACAGTCAACTTTCAATCCCATGGGGATATTTTCCTGCCTAGAGAGATTTGGTGAAAATCCTTATGTTCCCACATCAAATAATGTGTGAGAAGACAGAGAGGGACAAAAAAAATTGCTCTATCAGAATGGCCTTAGTGAGGACCAAAAAAAAAAAAAAAAAAAGAAGATAAAACATTCCTATCTCAACTAGATCAAATTTCTGATTCCTACTGTTTGTCTAAAGGGATTGTAAAAACGTATTAAGAAATGTGAAAACGGTACTGAAGAATTCACAATACTTTTAACGTGCATTATGAATGTGCCATACCTCCATCAGAAATTATTTTAGTTATGGCTTTTAATAAAGCTGCTTGAATATTTCACATCAAATTACTCCTCTTTGGAAAACTGAGTTTTAAAGTCAGTAGCTTTGGGGAGCTTTTGAGGAAAAGTCACAAGCTTTCTTGGTTTTTTAATTGCTTGGGTTTTTTAATTGCTCAGCCTAACTAGACAGCTCTTAGTGTTCATACTTCACTTCTGTCAAAAAATACTCAAACATGTACAATTACAAAAAAAGCCACACAGAACTGTAGCTGCAGGTAGTACTTTTTGTGTCCCTAGTACTCCTTTCACTGAGTTTTAATTTTGGCCTTATGCCCTTTTCTTTTTCCCCTGGCCTTGTTTCTCTGCTCCCTTTTACAACACACCAAGACAACAACGTATGTGGGGCAGCAAATAGTACTCTGGTCTGCAAGTAACAGTTACTAAATAGTCCCAGTTTATCTAATGGTGCCTGTATTGTGTCTGTTAAATAAAAATAATCATCATGGCATTTATAAAGACCTGTACTTTATTTTGTGTGTACCCTACAGTGGCCATTTCTGATAGTGAATAACTCAGAAGTCACTCTGAGTCATTGTAAGGGAAGAGAAGAATAATTTTTCTATGATCAGATATTTTCATTTTTCTGAGTAGTGGATTCACTGCCCTCTACTGCTTGAGATGAGCACAGAGCCATCTGGGAACAGCTTAACTTCTGCCAGCATGCCAACCCTAATATAACCTGACTTGGAAAACCTGTAATCAGAAAACAGCATCTCACCTGCCACGGAGAACTAAACTTTGTACTGGTAGTAAAGCTTTTCATTAAAATGACACGGAATTACAGTGAAGGTCTTTGTTATTATCTCACTAAGGTAAAACTACATTATACTGCTTTGTACAAAGGGCACAGCATGTGTGTGCACCTACTCAACAGCAGCTAAAAAAATCAGGAATTATCAAGAGAGACAGATAAAATTCCACTTCCCTACTTTTAATACATAACTTGTTCGAAGTGATATTTGCGCTTTCTGGTGGTGATCAGCAGGATACAGAAATCCAGATTTTAAAAGTGCAAGCAGCTTTTGAAATGTGCTTAGTGTACAGGGGGATTTTCAGCACAGCATAGATTGTACTGGAAAAAAAAAAACCCTGTGACTTGCATATAAATATTTCATGTATTTAAGATATAGTAGCACAATGTAATGGTTCTTAGGTCACTGAGCTCATGAGAAGTACAACAGGAACGGGGCAGTAACAAGGTGAAAATGGGAAGGATATTTTTATCTCCAGATAGCAGCTGGTGACAATATCATCACGCCCATTCCAACAGTGCAACTCCACATTGCAAATATGCAAATCCCAATTCAACAGCTTGCTGAGCATTTCTCACTCTGTTCAAAATACACAAGTAGTGTCACACTGCAGCTTCAGATGCTCTGGGGATCGCAGTCACTTGCCAAGAGAAACTGATGAGGAAGAGAGGCAGCTAACACCAGCCCACTGAAAATCCTCAGCACGTACTCTGCACTGAGGGCTGCTTTTGTGCATTTCTTGTAAAAACAGGTTTCTGATGCACAGTTTTCTTTGAAGGAATACGACCCCCATGTTAAAAAGAAAAGAATGGTTGCCATACTTCAAAACAACCACCAACTTTCTAAAGCTAGAGAGAGCAGTTAAACTAGTCAAAGTACAACTTTAATAGTGTCAGCTACATTTTCATATGTACGATATATGATAATACCATAAAGTCCTTATCATATTTTTTCTATATTACAGGAAAGCAAGACTAATAGGGTAGAAGACAAAAAAAATTTCCCACATTTATCCGATGTTCTTTATATATGATGTTCACACACATAATGATAAACGTGTGTGATCACATACAACCACACATTACTTAGAATTACTTAATTACTTGGAATCACTTAACAGGAAAACAATTACTTAGCATTTCCCCTCAATCTCATTTCTTTTACCCAGTTTCTTTACTTCTTGCTTGGGCACTCAGAACAAGTATTATGGCAAATATGTTTCTAAAACAGATACATGAAAGGACTAAAAGATGTTTACAAATATTTTGGAAATTGGTGGCTTTTGACACAAATCTTTATCCTTAACTAAATGCAGGCTTGCACAATCACACACAATACAGCTGGTTTTTATAACATTGTGCATTTTGTGCTGCTGAGTGAACCTTTAGCTACTTAGAGAAGGCCTGAGGAAATGATTCTACAGTGACAACATACAGACTGATGGTGTCTGTTTACAGCACAGTGGTGTTTCTTAACCCTATTTGTCTCCTACAGCAGCATTTCAGTAAGAAGATGCTGCTTTTTTTTTTAAAGAAGAGCTTGGTCTCACTATATTAAGACTTTTTAATATGCAGAATATGTCATTGTCTGACATGGCTGGAAACTACTGTGCACAGAAAACAGAAGCCTGCTTATCTAGAAGGGCACGAGAGACAGACATTGGAATAAAGCTAAGGAAAAAAATTGCAGAGTCAGTTCCTAATGGCATTCATCAAAATTTCAAAGTTACTCTAAAATAGGAGTTTGCAAATGAAATAGATATATAAACCAATTTAAATGTACTAACCGTTTTATATGTTGAGTCGATGGTGACTAAAATTCCAGGTCTGATGTCATGTCTCCTTGGTTTTCAACTCTTTCAACTTTTTTCTTCAACATACCCAGCACACGTAGCAGGAGAAGCTCAAGTGATGCAGGATTTTACACCTTGCTGTAAACAAACAAAAAAGAGCTTTTACCTCAGTTAAGACTTCCCTTTCTCAGTTCCAAAAGTTAACTTTGGAGTTTAAAGCCCTTTATTACTGCCTTGGACTAGGCATTTGTATTCGTATTCACATTTTACAAATGGAAACATTATGTAACAGATTTATGCCATTATTAAACAGTTAGTGTTGATCACATAGGAACTTTTATTTATTTAGCAGTTAGCAGTTTTAATCTTCCTCCGGACAACAGGTAACAAAGTGAAAACAAATTCAAGTGCAGAACGGTACCTTACAAGCAGAGCACGAAACTTTCAGTGGAAATCACACTGAGGAAGATAACTGAGCATACATTAAGACAACTGACTGACCAGGAGTATACACACTTTAAGAAGCCTTTTCAATACCATAAAATAAAAATGAGAAGGAAAAGGCTGATCGCCATCAGAAGGGGCAGCCAGCAAAAGCCAGAATTAAGCACTAAACCCCCAGACAGTTGCTCGTTCGGGAAACAGTGCGGGGATTTGTTTAATCCCAGAAGGAAACTGTCCAGGAACTGCGGAGAGGCAGCCCGGGATTCCTGCCCGGAGACAGCTGTGAGGGGGATCGAGTGAGGAACGCGCCTTCGCGGCAGGGCACACCGGCACACCGGGCACGTCGGGGAAGGAAGAGGGGACTGCCACGGGGACATTCCTTGGGGGCTTCCTCCGAGACACTACGGGAGGTGCAGAGGCCCCTCAGAGGGGAGAGGGGCAAGACAGTTTCGACTCCTGCGACGGGCGAGGGGCTGGTCTGTGCGGCGCCGCTCCAGGAGTGAATACGGCAGTACGAAAGGCCTTTAGCAGAACCACATTGCAGAGTCATGGCCACATTCCTTAAGTTTACAGTAAACAATCCCTCACGGTGATCCCCGCAGTGGCGCGGTCGCGGGCCCGCCCTCACAGCTGGCCGCCAGGGGGCAGCGCGGCGCTGCGCGAAAGCGCGGGAGGCGGACACAGCAGCCCCCCCCCCATGGCCCACCACCACCTCCCGTCACATCCCTCGGTTAATTCCCTAAACCTCAGCACTGCAAACGCCCTCAGTGCCAGCACCGCCAGCCAACTGCTCCCTCCCTGCCCTGTGTTCAAAATACAGCTAGTACATAACGCTGATTTCACCAATAACTCTGCCAAAGTACCCGTGTGTGCAGCAGTTTGCCCAGAGTGGCACCTCCCCAGCATACTTGAACAGCTTCTCATACTGTTAATAAGAAGCCAGCATCAGAATGCCAGTGTGTTCCAAAGCACTCTAAAGGCACGTCTCAATGCCAATAATTTTATTTCTTCTGAATAACAAATGTCAAAGTAGAGAGTGTTATTCTTCCTGCTATTTCTGGCTCAGTGCACTGGGTGGATGAAGGAATTTCCCTAGCTCAAGCTATTCAACCATTGCTGTCTATGCTTCTGCTTTGCCACTGGCTAGCGCGCCCTCTCTTACCTTCTGCACAATGCAAGACTGGTGTCCTTCCTTATGTTACTGGAAAGAAGACATCACTTCCAGTTGCTGTGTTTTTTCACCCCTCATTCAGGCAGTGTAGCTGTTCCTAATTTTGCTCACCTGAACCCAAACAGGTTATGTCACAGCTAGCTGGACAATATAAAAGCAGAAGTAGAACCCAAGGCAAGTTAAGACCACCATCAGATGGCCCTGATGAGGACTAACACCAGTCCCGTCTCCAATTCAGAATGCATAGCAGAAGTTGTGTCAGACTACCGTAGAAGTGGACCCCGTGTCCTTAATTTAGCTCTGTTACCTCATCTAGTCCTTACTTAAGCAAAATCATATTGGCCCCAACTGCTGTGCCAACATTGGCAACAGCTGCTAAAACCGGTGTTACCTGGGCTGCCTCCGAAAGTTCAACGAGTCCAGAAAGTCTCCTATGCTTCATAGATACATTATCCCCGGGAAGCCAAACAGTTCCTCTTAAAACTGCAGGAGAAATGACACTGAGTAAGTTAATTGAGAACACAGGTTTAAACAATTCTATTCAGACATTTTTCCTAACTATAAATAAAAAACAGAGATTAACGGCAATGGAGTTATCTGTTTGTTGGATGGTTCTATGTGATGAAAAAACAGAAGGCGGCTCTCCAGCAAAGCCAGCACTTCAGATACTGTTCCATTTTTCTGCCATTAACTGTGACTACTCCTCTTAGCCCACCTGACTACTGTCTCTGATGGCTTTGCTGCAGCACCCATTCAATTTAGGTGCACTTTGTACTCAGGATAACCAATAAAACTGTAGCTGTAATGATTGAATTGGTACCACCAAGTTTTACCTAGTTTCCCCATGAAAGACACGATGGCTATTTGTTGGGTTTTCCTGGTGTCACATGTTTAGTATAGCAAGTTGTCTTTTGGCACCAAACTGTGTTTGGAACTATCTCCTCTCTCTTGCATCATCACTCGTGATCAAGAGCCTTCTCTGACATTTTTAATGGCTAAAGCAGTTGTTTCCAGAAGTTGAGAGAAATAGAACACTGAAAACCAAATATTGGGTCTTCAGTTTTTATCCCCGTTCCCTCTCACCCACAAAAGACATCCAAGTCACAGTATCTTTGTGTTTTCCACTTTTATACAGAATTTTTCTTCCTCACTGAGTAACAAATATTCTCCCCTATTGCAAAAAAGTAACGGTCTCCCCAGCACAGCCTTATATAGCTCTTTGAGTAGAATCTCTCTCTAAAAATAGAAATCTCTTTGACATTGAAGCTCCAGGCAGCATGGAAGCTGTTGCATTTCAAGCTGAAGCTTTTGGAAAGCATGTTCTGTATTTCCTTTACAAGTGTCCCACAAATGTGCAAAATGCATGGCCTGTCACGAACTTTGAGTAAATGAGATTTTGTTTGCAGTCAGTGCTGTTGCAGCAATAGCTTCTTAGAAATAAGCAATTAAAAAAAAAAAAAAAAAGAATGCAGCACTGGCAAAAGGTGCTGGATTTACAGCTCTGCAAAAATAACACCCTTTCTTTCCCCCACCCCCTGCCCTCAGACACAAGTGCCAGCCTTTCCCAGACTGCCTGACTGGGAAAGATAGCCTGAGTTAAGCCCAGCACTTGCACTGAGGACAGGACAGATGAAAACAAGCAAACAGATATCTCACACATCAGGGTAGCAGTTTTCCCAGTTCTCAGGCAGACATTCCTCTTGGGAATACACAGAAAGGAAAGGGCAGGTGGAACACAAATCCTCTTGGTGCAGCTTTTGAAGACGTTGACAACTTGCTCTTACTAAAGCCAGCAACAGAACAAGACAACTGCCAGCATGGCTGCATTGCAGACTGTAAGAATAGGAGGTCTAATTCTTCAGAGCACTGAGTCCAGGAGCATTAAACAGAGCTCAGCACCTCTGTGTCAGACTTGATCAGACGTGACTGTACAACGGCAACAGCTGGACTACTGACATGGGATCCAGAAATCTGGCTCAACTTCCACATTTACTGTCAGAGTAAAAAACAGCATTTCCTCCATGTTCTGACTTCTGCTATCCATTTGCTATGCCAAAAAAGTTCTTCTTCTAGCACTGTAATATTCCCCTGGCAGAATATTTAACATGAATTTGGAAGTGCTGATATTTCCAAATTAAGAAATACAAGCGAGTAGTGATAGTAAAATCCAAGTGAGGAGATGGGGATATGATTTTAGCCTGCCTTGAGAGAGATTCATTCTGCCTTCAGTTCCAGGACAACTCTTATGCTCCACTTGTAATATACTTAATTTTTACTCTGGTTGGCCCCACACTGGAACTGTGATACATAACCTTACACAGTATTTCATTTAAGAGCTGAAAGGAGCTCATGAATACCAACCTCCAAGTCAATTTTATGAAGCATGCACAAATTGACAAAGTGGTTCAAGGGTTGCCTACACAAGTAGGGAGTGAGGGGGTGAGGGAGTGATCTTTGCTATAGAGACACTTATTCCTATATATTTTACAACTATCTTCACGGAAAGCCATTTCAGATTAATGCACTGAAAAAGAAGGAAGAGTTTTATGTGATGGTTTGCATCAATTCAACTATGACCGTTTTAAAGCTTGATAAAACTAAAATTAGGTAAAGTCTGGATATATTCTGAAAAAAAAGTGGAGACAGCAGATTACAGGCTTTAATTGTTTGATTAAAGCACAGGTTAAAAAACCTGCTCAGTGTTGTTATCAGGTGAGTGGCAAAGCCCACAGAGGGAATGCTTTTGCCTCTTAATTCCCTGGAGATTTTGGAAACATCTCTCAGGAGTCTCAAGTCACCATTTCCCCCAACATTAAGGCCTCCAGCAAAAGCACAGAAACCTTGTCTCCTCTTCTGGGAGAAGCAGACCACTGACCTCCCTTGGCAGGCTTGGATACCCTTGGTGTACATCCACCCTCTGAGCATCACTGCTCCTTTCCCGGAGCTTTACTTGAGCCACGAGGGAGAGGTGAGGCTGACGAACATCCAAATTCCCTGATGAGTCACAGAACAGGAGCTGTCCAGGACAGCAGCCAGGCGACATGGGAAGGTCTCTACACCAACCTGTGTGTTGGCGCTCACAAAACATTCACTCGGTTGGGCAGAGCTTTCCTTTCTGAACACCAAGATGGACTGGCCTGAGATTGCCCTCAGCTTTAAAAGGTTGTTTCAAAACATCATCCCCTAAGCATGAGGGATGCTAAGGGAATTTGCAATGTGAAATCCTGGTTAATACAGCTACCAGCTCTCATAGAGGACTATTTTCTTTAGTCTAACTGTAAGCTTTATTTAGTTGAACAGTCCACCTGAAGATGACTGCAAGCAATTGGAGCTGGAACTCAGTCCCTGTATTGAGCTCTCAGCTGAGTTCAGGCCACTCTTCGATTCATACTTCTCCAATGACTTGGAATTCTGTGCTTTCCTTTGAAGATTCCTAGGCATTGGGCACTTTCCTTGTGCATAACATAATAACTGTTTAATGCATGTTATCTAGATGCTGCATTTAACACATGCTCATGTTATTTGGTTTCTTCGAACAATCTGTCCCATTTGTGCCAGTGCAGTCCCCAAAGCCCCCCTCCCCTGTAATCTGAGACTGGCCCAGTTGTGCCGAGCATTGCACACACAGGAACTCTTACAATAAACACAGCGCCACTGCTTTCTCCTCTGGGACTGAGGCAAAGCTTCCAGTTACCTCTCCATGATCCTGCTGGTGTTGACTGAATTGCTGCCTCAGCAGTGAGGCAAGTAGCAAGAAATACATCACTGGGCACACATTTCAGGATAACCTTGACATCATTGCCAGTGATAGCTCCAGCCCTCGCTGAAACAGAAACCTGCAAGGCGGCATTTGCTCCTTCTTGCTGCCTTTGCTATTCCTTGCGGGGGGATGATCATATGCCATGCCTGTGTATTTGCAAGCTCATGACATAATGTTAAGGGATTGTCATAAACAATACCATTTCGGGGAATGGACTGAGGAGGCCGAACATTTCAACTGTCACTGGAGTAGTTTTGCTTTAAGGATTAAATGTGTGGTCTCAAATCCAGATTTGTAATGAGAACCCTCCTGACTTTCCCTCTCTGCTTGCTCTCCGTGCCCCCTACTTCAGGAGAATGTGGGCAGATGACCAATGCAGTGAAAATGAGACAGGGGAGTCACACAGGGCAGAGTAATTGATACAGGATATGAAGGTAGGAATGAGTGGATTTGACAAAGTAGCTACACTAGTAGCTGAGCGGCTCCTTTGCCTGCTAGTAGGATGGATTTGTAGCCTGTCTGTCAGTAATTAAAAAGCCAGTCATTCCCCTCAACTCCCACCACTCCAAAAAAACCCTCACACCCCTTAAGTCCCTCCCCAAATGTTGCTTAATCTGAAAGGCAAGTCACAAGCCAAAGTTTCAAATTACACAACCATACTTTGGACTAACCTGAGGAAAGCACAAAAACCTCCAGCAAACTCTTTTTTCTATTTCCCTTCCCCCCCATTTTTAAGAAACTGAAGGTTTTAGTTACTTTGCACATACATCTGCTGCTTTCTACCAGCAGCCACAAGTCCAGGCTAGAAATGTTGTTCTCTTTGTGACAGTGTGCACATACCCCACCATTCTCTTAGCACCACCACAAGACATGTATTTCAGATGGCACTTCTTGTTTTTTACCTTTCATTTACCTGTCCTTTGATTGTGATTTTGGTGTAAGAAATGTGCCACTTTTTCTACTGGAAACACGTGGTGCATGGTCTTAGGACCACACTAAAAGTGCAAGCATAGAGCAGTTCCACTGCTGTATCAGTGACAAGAGCTCAGCCCAAGATTAGGCAGTGGATATTCTTATCACAAGAACTGTCTATTGTAGCACTTCACATGTTGCCTTCAACTGTTCAGTAGCAGATAATACAGACATTTTAATTCTCTATTTAGTCTCCCTTAACCTTATCATCACAGAAATTCTATTCTCCAGGCCATAAGCTGTGCTGTAGTTAAAGACTTCTGATGCTACTGAAGCACTCAGTAGAGATGCATTACTTTCTCAATCTCAAAGAAGTGTTGACAATTCAATTATCTCTCTGCACAGGGGGCAGTGGGAAAGAAAAAATGAAACGTAGCTACAGTGTTCCTGGAGAGATCAAAGTTGGTTAGGATTTGAAAATAAGCCAGGAAGCACACAGCCAGGGCAAGAGGGAAAGAAGGGAAGGGGATGGAAACGGAGCAGACAATGCACAGCCACCCTATTGAAAGGCAGTGGCATCATTCCTCTCCTTGCCACATGATCCCCAATTCACTGGTAAAAAAGTCAATCAGTACAACATTTTAGTTTTGACACATCAACAAGTATGCAGCTGGACACCCCAAAAAAGGATAATCCAGACCCAGGCTATGCACTGGCTGTGCTGCACAAAATGAATAAGAGACTCGAAGCGCTGTACACCCAAGCTCACTATTGGGAAATCTGCTGCGCTGCCAGCATACCAGATCAATATTTCAGAGGTCATTATCTCATCCCTTCTTCAGCTGCTGACTTTGGATTGCTGCCAGAAAAAAAGGCAACCACTAGAAAGATGATACACCAGTACATTAGGCAAGGCTTTGGGGAATTTGAGCAGGCTTTTCTTTTCACTGAGACCAGTCTGCTCTCTGGTTCCAAAAGGCACAAGCGCTCCGTCCACATATAAGTGGTCAAACAGGTTCTCCAGCCCTCCCACACCAGTACATACAAGTTGTACCAAACTGTATTTGTCAAATAGACTATGAAGAGAACTGAACTTTTATAAAAATACTTCTCACATTGTGGGGAGGAGGAGACAACAGCCTCCAAGCTGAAGTAGAATAAAGAAGTGTGACTTCACATGTACAGTGTAAGGGAAGGACTGACTGGAGACAGTTGAACAACAAGCAAACTATAACTAGATGGTACCATGTCCGCTCTGTAAGAGTGTCTCATGAGCTTTTACATGAGCAAACCATGATTAAACTTCTGCTTTGGTTTTGAGTTGGTTAGCAAAGCCAGATCCTTTGCAACAGGACCAGTGGATTCTAAAGTTAAAAAGCACCTTTGCTTTATATGGCTTAGCATCCTGTTATCTTGTATTTTGTCATAAACTACTACAATATTATACCACTGTTAAACTTTTCTAATGATGGTCTTTGTGATAATGGCAGCACTCCTATCTACTCAGGCAGTAACATCGTATCTCCCCTTCTGGAATGACTTTTTGAACATATTTGCTTTTTTCTCTTTTGATCTCTGTTATATTTTCTCATAACACATTTAGAAATATAATTAGTTTTACAGACAGACATGAAAGCCATCTCTAAAACAGTGGATGTCTCTTGGGGCTTTCCCTTAAGACCAGAAGGAGAAAAGAGTGTGCTGAACTGCCCAATTCCCAGTATCATTATCCTGCTACTTGGGAAGAATTAGGTGACAGGAAATATTCTGTGCTTACCTTGAAGCCAAAGATACTTCATTATTCAAAGCTTCCTCTCAGGAAAAGCATTTGGGAGATAGCTTAGAAGCATCTTTGTTTAACTCAGTTAATTAACAGACATTTGCACGGTCTCACTAGTCTAACTGTGTAAATCCTACACAAACTCCCCGAAGAAGGGGACACAAGAGACCTAAAGGTAAAACACAGAAAACTGTATTTTGCAATACTCATACCCATCTGTATTTACACCAGCTATATTTATAGCAGCTAAAGTCACAACACTTGAGCTTTAGCATCTGACATGCTCTGGGGGCAAGGCTCCTCTTTGCATTCCCATCCCTTCAGAGGAGCTGGGAGGGGTTGGATCTCACACTTCTGGTGAATTTGCCTTGTCTGAAGGTTTTAAATTGTGGCTGTTACTGTGACTGATTCTGAAGGAAAGTAGCTTATCTGTGGGAGAAATTCAGTATAGACAGGATGGCAACTGGAATCAGGTTGACGGAAAGCCACCTCCAGGAGGCACGGATGCAAATAGCTTGAACCACATCACGCAGCAGCCTCGTGCTCAAGTGTAGGCATGCTAATGAAAAGAGACTAGAATTTGGTATACCAGCACTAAAGAGGCCCTTCATAGGGGGAAAATGCACACTGCCATCATGGAACCTGTGTACAGGATACAGACACACGGGTAAGTCAGCCCACACCACCTCCAGTCAGCGACACTGTTATCTCAGCTTAAAATGTATTCCTTAACCTTGAGCCCTGTCCTGCCAAAAATGCCTTCAGCTTAGACCAGAACCCACTATTTCCAATGAATATATGTGGATGCAAAGCCCGGACAGGAGTTCTAGGCAAGAACATTTCCTAGTCATATGGTTTTGGAAACCTCTCAAGGAATTCCTAAACTATGCTACCATTACTCAGTAAAATCTGCAAGTGGCTCAAATTCCCTTTCTGGAGATCTGATAGTTCTTTCCTGTCTGCTCATCTCTTTCTGTCTACTGACAACTACTTTCTCTTTATATACACATAAAAAAAGAGAAAACTAAGAACACGAAGGCCTTTCAGTTTTCCACATATATGGCCACAAAGCCTGAGAAGCAGTTGCAGCTTCCCTTGTTTTGTTACCCTGACATATGGACCAGGAAAACTAAATACTTTCTGACCTTTGCTTTTCCCAGCTGTCTGTCTGAAGCTTGTCCTGGTCTCCAATATCCATGTATCCCCAGCGTGCTGTGAAGACTGTTGCTTTCTTGCTGAAGACAGCATTGTTATTCTGGAGTTGGAACAGGAGTTGCACGTTAACCGTGTAATAGAAAGATATCTGCTGTATAGACACATTTCATGCAAAATAAACTGTTGTAAACTTTCGAGAAGCCTACATTTATCAATCAGTACAACAACTTATCAAGCTTTATTATGGTTTTGAGAGGGTGTTTTCCCTTTTAGCTTCAGATTGCCTCATTATTTTAAGCATGCAGCCTACAAGTTGATGTCATTACTTAGCTTCCAAACATCAAAGCATCTTAAATACAGTTATTCCAGCAAAGGCCTTGATTCATTGAACAAAAAGAGGACCTATAGGCTGATAACAGGCACTGTCTTTGTTTCCAGAGGTGTTGATTTAAAGCTGAAAACTCACAGTTTGTTTTCAGATAGAGTTGAAAAAATATAGACATTTCAAACTATAAATACAGTTTTAAATAGTGGCAGGTTTAGAGATGGCAGGCAAAGATTGGATCCATATGAATCCACCAAAAGGCTTGTGCCACTGACTGGATTTTTTAATAGATGGTTATGGGGCCAGAGAACAGAGAACTCATATCTGAATTTTTGGATGATTTTATAATATCCATTGTTGGCATATTGCTGTAGGGTTTATGACAGTAAAAGACATCAATATTTCTGGAAAACTTAAAACCCCCTTCCCCCTTACAACAGTAATTTCATTGACAGTATACTTCTCCACCCAGAAACAATTCTCAACACAAACAGGCCAAACTGACACTTGTGGAACACTGTACTGACACCAAGTGAGAAATTTGAACTGTGCTTACCACTGAATTGCATATTTCCACCTCAAACAATTGTAAGGATCACCTGTGGGAAGAAAAGGGGAAAAAAAACCCTTTAGAAACCTCCTCACATTAAAATATTAAAAAAACCATCAGGGTTGACTCAGTTACCTGGCACACAACCCCTGAAGAGAGATACTAAAATCCTAATGTTACATGCAGAAAGTCATGTAAAGTGGCAGGTAGATAGAGAATGCTCAGAGAGTACAAAAATAATACAAAATTTCCATAAAATGGGAAGGCTTAGATGGATAAGGTTTTTTCCTAAACACAAAACAGGTCACCACTACTGTGGGGAAAAATTTAAAAGACCTCAACACAATGCACATTTATACTCTATTAGTTAACGATGAGACTGGAGTGACTGCACAGAATAAGGGCTCTGTTGAAGGTTAAAAATTATTTTATTTCAAAAGGGCTATTTAATATAAATTTCTTAACTAAACAGTTTGCTACTGCAGTAAAAACGACTGCTTTAAAAGCTGGCCAGTTGTTGGGTCCGAGAAGGTGACATTAAATTGGAAATCGCTGTTCAACAGGGCAGTAACAACTGCCAGGGGACATACCCTTGTAAGAACCCTTCACCCTTTGTTATTGGAGTTTAGTCAACAGTTTAAAAAGAAGACACAAAGTCACTGCTAGTAAAGCTTGCAGTTGACCCCCCTAAAGCAGTAAACAATAATGAAGATGGACAACCGATCTACACAAGTCCCCTTTGCCTGGTAAGCCGTGCTATTTTGGGCAACATGTTTCATCACAACAAAGCACAAGGCCACCCAAAACTAACACTGAGGACACACACAGAAACATAAACAAGGTTCACTGAAACCAGCTTCAAGCCCTGAGGGCCAACAGCAGTGCAGATGAGGCTTCAGGAATTAGGCAGGATATTCAACGGAATAGGCTCTTCCAGAAGCTGCTCTGTCTGTATGAGCAAGTGGCCTGAAACGGCAGGGAAGTGTATTTCCACTCCATCCAGTGGCAATATTTTCTGTTCTGCTGTTCAAAAGGGGTCAGCAAACTGGAAAAGGATCAGTAAATAGTTTTGAGAATAAGCCATGGTTTGGAAAGCTTGCTTTGAATTGAGAGTCAAGCTGTGCAAATATATGTATATTTTAAAGCCACAGCAGTCTTACTTAAATAGATAAAGGTTTGAAATGGATTGCATATATGCTCAGATTGCTCATTTTCTGAGACTGGTTGCTCAGTCAGGCTACATGTGAAGCACAGCACTTACTTAGACACACATCCCAGATACAGATATATACTCCTAGGCCCAGAATAAACTCCAGAATAAAATTAAGATACACATCATCCTTCCCAAAAGTCACTGGTAAAAACAAGATGATGAAATATTCTAATAATTCTTCATTGAGCAATTAGAGAACCAGGACTGCAGAGTGTCCTCAAGTCCATCTCCCTGGCTTTAAACTTCAACTCATTGACCTTGTTACCAGGTTCAACATACCTCAGCTCTCTGCTCTGCTTATTATAGGGCTCAGACACACACCCAAGATCATCAGCGGGTAAGCTGAGCCCCAGTTGCTGTCTGTGCATCCACTTGCAGCCACAACAAGTGACAGGTGCATCTACTGCAGCTTTTCAGATTCATCAGGACTACATTTTTTGAAGCAAGTTTCCCTGTTATCCTGATTTCATAGGATGGAAGTTCTGGGCTTGTACAAACTAAACTGCTTTCAGACTAAATTGAAGGAGGAGATCTAATGTTCCTTTCACTGGTTAAGAAACTAACTGGAATTGCCATGTGCTGCAGGCACCCATGGCTGCTCCAGCCCCAGCAGCATTCCACAGCTACCACCAACCCACAGCAGTTACTATCCCACACTTTGCCCCCCACATACCTGTGCCTCTGGGATGTGGTCTCTCACCAGGCCATCATGGCACCCAGTCCTTGCTCACTCACAGTTTCAGCCCAGGTCTTCACAGACCCTCCTGAAGAGCCTCTGCACAGTGCCCAGTCCCTGCTGCTTGTGAACTGGTGCCAGGAGGTGCTGGATCCTCTGGAGTGCTCTGATAACTGCAAACATCCTGGCTGAGTTCCTCACAAAGGGAACTTTCCCCTAAGATTAACATTGCTGTGGATCTGAGGAACTGCTCAGCACTTGACATTTTAATCAGCAAAGGGCACTCCTGACAGCGAGAAATTCCAGATGCTGCGGTTATCTGGGAATAAAAAGAAATTACATACTTCAGGTAAATTGAATAATGAAGAGTCCTGACTGAGGGGGAGCAGGAAAGCAACACAGGCAGCACAAGGGGACAACAGGGTGAAACTCTCCAGTGTGCCCCAGGAGCAGCTGTGTCTTCACAGGTTCAGCACTTAACAGTACAGGCTCAGTTTTGCTGTGTTCTACTGGAATTGCAGGCATTCAAAAACTAAGAAAATATTTACAAATATATTTTTGTAGTAGTGAGATCCCATACAGGAAAGAAGCACTTTTTCTTCCTAAAGAAGACTCCAACTCAAAGCACATAGGAAGAAACGAGTTCCTGGGAAGTCAGGGCTGCACTATGAGGCAAGAGCAATCACTAATTTTGGAAGAATCTCTTCTGCTTTACAACCAAATATGCTTTGCTTGAAGTTCCCAAGAACAGGATAAAAGTTTCTTACTGTCTCCTCTGTGACCAAGTTGGCAGCTTTTGTTTCCCAGTGGGATCTTCAAAGGCTTTTCCTTTCCTCCCCTGAGAGAAAACTGTCCACTGAACACATATTTTACCAAGAAGATCCTGGAGATGTTCTTGGGATTTTTTTTATTTTTTTTTTTTTAATTTTTCCCAGAAATCTGAAAAGTTTTGGTTTACATGTGTAAATTATTTGCTCATTTGTGTGGGTTTCCAGTAAAGACAAACAAACAAAGCCAGAAACAATGACAGCTTGCCTGGCAAGACAGTCTGTGTATTGTTGAGTAAGCTGGCAGTATGCTGAGGCTAAAATAACACAAATGATGAGGGGATATTCTACCCTAGCAGCACCCTGCTATAATTTATCACACAATCTGCCCCTGCCCATTTTTTGGGCACTGCTATCTCCTCGCTTTTTTTTTTTCCCCCAAGAGAAACACAAAAAAAAAAAAAGGATAATACAAAACGGACTGAGAGGTCCTTTCAACAACTTTAAAAGGAAATTCAATGCCCTTGTCTTTTTTTTTTTTGAATGCTACCAAGGAATCTGTTTAAAAATCATGTAACTGGTTGAGTTGCCTAGAAATTCATGTAGAGCTACTAACACTCTCTTTTGTACTTTTGATTTTTAACACAAATCACTGGAGTTATGGAATAGGTAGCACTTTCTCTCCTGAAACAGCTTTAATAGTAACTGATGACAGAACTGACCCCAGATTCTCAAACACTTAATAAAGAAACAGAAACAAGTTTTCTTCTCACAATCCAGGTATCACATTATGCTGTTTCACATGTTCCTACAATGGCTGTTCACATGTCACTCAAAATTCCTCATGGCACCTACATTAAATATTTACATTCAGGCCTAGGATGTCCTGCAAAATTTTAATATTTAAAAAAATTTAAAAAACCACAAAACAGTAACTGCAGCTCAACCCAAATTCTAGCTCATATATGAAGCAAAACATTCTAAACACTGTCCAAACTGTCGTTTCTTCCCGAGGCACGAGGAAGTTTATGCTCTTGTCTAAGAGGAGCTAAACAGAGCAGCATACCACTCCATATTTGTAAATGTTAACTCTGCAAGGTAGGGACTGGCTTCTGTATGCACCAGGCTTCTGGTCCTTCCCTGCTCCAAAAGCCACAAGATGACATATGGGTACGTGCAAATGGAAGCAGCAAAGGCATACCTGGTGGCCCTGCCACAGAAAAACGTGCACTCTCACTCTTCATGCCACATATCGTCCTGACTCCAAGAAATCTTCTCAAAATTGCTTCCAGAAATGTGTTTTAGGTACCAGCCCCGTGGATTAATAACATATTTGGGATAACTCCATGAGTCTGTGGGGCAGCTGCACCCTCAAATTTGGTGTATATCAGCAGTAGCTTCCCTAGAGTCAGGGGGGACTGTCTCTGCTGCTGTGAGTGTAGTATGAAGAGTTCAGAACTATGCTACTTTAAAAATGTTCAAGGAAATGCTGTGAGAATTAATAAGGACAACACATGTAATCACCAACTGAATGTCGTATAAGGCCAAAGTACTCACGCCAACAGGTAGAAGACAGACATCAAAGAACCCAAGGACAGCCCTTTTTTGTGTATGTGTCATTCTAAAATAGACTCCTGCAAGCATCCTGGTTAATATAACACACTCTTTGCCAAATATGTACTTTAAAAATAGCAGTCAACTGTACAGCATACCTTGAGTGGTGCTAAAGTTGTCTAGGTTTTGTTATACAAAGACTACGATAAGTTATAACATGCTGCCAGTGGAAAAAGGAGTGAAACAGCAAAAATGGAGCTGCATAAAATACTTGAATGAGAACTCAACAGGGAAGACTAAACCATAACAGGCATGCTACAACTTTAATAAATTAGGGCACTCACTCAGATGACTAAACATGGATTCAGGATCTCCAGGGATTCAGATGTTTATAGTTTGGCAACTAAATCGACACTTGGGCATCCAAGGAAAAAATGTCCAGTATACCAGGAGTCTTCATACCTACAGTTCTAACAGCATGTAGATCTTGACATCCTGCCCAAAGAGGCCTTCTTTACACTCTTCTGAAATCTTGGTGTAGATTTCAGCTCTAGTAGTCTTTTATTTTCAGAGAAACTAATGAGGTTTCTGGCATTTCTTCTCAACGGTGATCAATTGATTACTGTCCCAAATTTCTACGTCTCCCAGTTTTAAAATAATAAATCCAGCCTGTTTGACATCTAGCTCACAAGTTCAGTAAAGCAGAAGGTTTGTATTTGTTATTACTGGCCGGAACTGTATTAGCCTCAACTGGGACAAGTTACTAGGAATTTGTTTATAATCAATATTACTGTTTCTTTTCCTTTGGTACAGACAAAAGTAAGTTGAGGACCTGGTTGCTGCTGCTTTCAAATGAACACTAACTGTGCAATTTGGAACTTGTTTTTGACTCCCTGTAGGTTCGCAGCAAAAGCAAAGCAGCCAAGGCCGGGCTGTGTGAGGGGGATGAGGTGGTGTCCATCAACGGCAAGCCCTGTGGAGACCTGACCTATGCTGAGGTCATCGTTCTCATGGAAAGCCTGACTGACGTCCTGCAGATGCTTATCAAGAGGTACAGGAACGCTCAGAATGCTTTGGTGCAACTGAGGGAACCACCTGGAAAATGCTGGCTTTGAGCACACTCATTTTACAGGCTTGCACTGTGAGCTTCTGATAGTCCTGTTGCTAATGACTGTGACTCTGCTTGTCTGTATGGAAAAGGTGGGAAGACAGAGTATTTGAGCTGGAGGAATTAATGCACATGATTTCAACAGCAGTGTTTGGGCACAGAATTGAGAATGCAGTCTCCAGATATAAGTATTCTTAATATTTGCAAGCTGCAGAGCCTTGGGTTCAATTATTCTCTCTCCCCCTTTGAAGCAGTGAAGTGTTGTTATTCCCCACAGATAGGGAAGTGAGGCTTACAAAAAGCAAAGGCTGTATAGATGGGGAAAGTGTGTTACACAGATATGCCTTGATGATGACATGGCAAATGGTCTTCCTGGGTGGCAGAATGCGTTAGGAGTCAGAAGGGGGAGAGGGTCTGGAAGTCAGGAATTCTATTTCTGTAGCTGTTATCACCTCCCTAGACAAGGTGGGGCAAGTCACTTACAGCTCTCTGGGTCTCAGCTTCTGCATTTATAAAATGGCGAGAGTGAATTTCAACTGTCTTTGAAAATGCTTTGAGTTTCTTAGAGAAGCTTCATGTAAATCTGCAAATCTGCTCACTGCACATTAGTCTACTGCAATGCCTGCCCACCTCCTGAAAGCACATTTTCCCCAGACTTTGCCAATTCAGACAAGATGAACTCTGAATTGCCTTCACTGGGGGTAAGAAGAGGAATACAAGACTTGAAACTTCCCCAGTCACTCCTTGTAAGGACTTAAGGGTACCATTTGAGTGCTCCTCATGTGGTACCTGCGTTCTTACGTTTTTAATTCATAACGTGACTAGTGGAACTGCACTTGTAAAAATGGTATTTGTGGCTGACCACTTGTCTTTGCAGCCACAGAAATAGCTCCACACGCTTTGACTCCTGCCTGTTGCCGTTCTACAACTGATATTTCAGTTGTCTGAAGGCCACAGGACACTCTGGCTGAGAGGGACTCTCTGTTGCCCCTGCTTGTTTGTGGGTACTATCCCTCTCAGCACTACCACCAGAAGGACTTTTCAGGAAGTGTCTTAGCATCCTCTGAGAGCAATGAGAAGCAAATCCTTCCTTTCCTGAGTAGCCACTTGTTAGCAGCCACCTCAAGAAAAAGCTGGAAATCACAAGGAAAGAATAATTACAGTGGTATTCCAGTGGTGATCTTTACATCTAAGTATCTTTTGTTGGCAGGGAAGAATATTTTCCATTGGGAGTATATTGGTTTTTCCTGAACCATTTGCATGAAGGATGAAGTTTTCACAGGCATTAATTGTTGGCCTAATTCTGCTCTTATTAATCTTCCTGGGAGGCGAATTAGGTTTCCCAAGTAGTTTAAAAAAATGCTACTTGGCCTTTGCTGTCGACAAAAAAGTTTTCCCAATTCCCTGTAAAGCGCAGTGAGTTACTGAGCAGCAGAGCCCAGAAAACGTCCTGTTTGCAGGATCAGAGGAAAGCGACACCCTGCAGGGCGGGCACTCTCCAGATGCCATGTGGGGGAGCATCTCCTGACCTTCCCGACAAATGCTGAACAGATGTATCCGGGAAAACACGGAGAGTGGGGACTGAAACACCAGCCTGCCCTTTTCTCATCAGTGGGAGCAACTCCTGGGCTACTGCTGAGTCTAGAAAGAACATTTCCAGGGGGAAGGAGGGAGTGTGCTCAGTGCATACCGACATGAAATGTACCATGTAGGGAGTAAAACATGAGTCTGAGACAAACCCTGCCGTGCTGACTCCATGGGTTCTGCTTCCTTCCTGGAATTACACCAGGGCCGTTGTTCCTGCAGCGAGCTGGAAAGGCCTGAAATAAAAATAATAATTTGACAAAACAGAATCTTAAATGACAAAAAAAAGAGGTCAGACCCAGTATTCTGCCTTCTGACAGAGGATAACATTTATGTCTATATAGAGTAGAAGTATATCCATACGTAGCAAGGGCCTTTTAAGGTGGAAATTTTTCCCTCTCACACATGCACACAATCACTCAGCTACCAATAAAGGCTAACATTTAGCTGGCCCAGCCCCTAGTCCATATCTTACATGGAAATGTTTACAGATTTCAGTAATTTATCTGTGCTTGAGAGCAGCACAATTGATCATCCAAATAGCATAATATGATGGGATCCAGCAGCACTCACAAGGAGCTCCCTAAATTAAAATCCGTCTGACCTTTACGTAGCTCCATATGTGGTGAAATGGATGTTACACATTTTGTGCTTTTTGAGGCAGACCCAGAGTGCCACAAACAGTGTGCTGCATGGCTAGAAAAGCAAGTGATATTGGAGCTTCTTCAGTGCACTGAGAGATTTATTTCTTCTGTTGCTTCTTCCACCCTTTCTTTTCAGGGGGTTCCAAAGATTCAGAATACCCAGGACTGCTTCTGATTTAAAAAATCTCCATAATATCCAATATTAATACTTCATTGGGGGAACCTATTGCTTCTCTCTTTTGAAAAAGTGTTTTGCTACCTTCTAGTCAATATAAAGTCTTAATAACATCCCGTAGTCTTGCTGTACAGAGAAGGTTTCTTCTCAAATTAATAGCAGTCAGTATGGCCCTGAAAAAAACAGTAAAACAGCCTAACTGGGCCAGGGGAATTAATAGTTTAGGGAAAGGAGCTACACTGAGATTTACAGTAGGCTTCAGGAAGTGAAAATAACATTTTCCAGTTAGAAATACATGTTTTTAAATTACTAGGAAATGTTGCATAGGTTCACTACCCTTTTATGCCACATCACTGGAATAGGCCCAGAGTACTTTAATTGATCCATGATATATAAGGATGATGATCCTCACAGGAATTCTTTGAATGTGTATTTTAAGTATTCATTCCCCTCCCTCTGATCCTCATCCAGTACTTATGCATCCCTCAGAGAGTGAACTGTTTGGTACAAGAACTCCACGTGAGGATGGTGGCTAACACAGCTGCAGCAGTGGCCACAGAGCCAAAAATTAACCCCTGTTCTGGTGTCAGGAAAAGTTAATTTTCTGATGGACATGTGAAATATTGTCCCAGAAGTCTCAGCAGCATCTGCCTGGAAACCCTGCAACAGAAATGTGTCTCTGAAAGCATCCTGATGTTAGGAACCATACAGTTCTACCCCTGGTGTGTAACTTCCCTCTTACTGAACGGTTACGTTGGAGAATCTTGAAAAATACAAAGATGCCTCAATTTAAGACCTCTACATTCTGGGAAAATTCTGCTATTTAGTTGGACCTGCTAGCAGGTACCACAGTTAATATAAGGGGTGAAATACTCTAGAGAAACTGCTTTTGTAACTGTATTTGCAATGGCTGTGCTTACAGCAGCTTAATTTCTAAAATTACTTGTTTATGTATGTGCAGATCCTCCAGTGGAATAAATGAAACCTTGAGTGCTGAAAGAGCAAACGGAAAGCCTGAGAACGTAAAAAATGAGGACTACAGGGAGAACACCACACTGCAAATTAACACGGCGACAGAGATCCCCCGTGGAGATTTATGCATCACAGAGATATACAGTGGGACTCACCAGGGAGCAGCAGAAAGCAACGTAAACTTTTATGAGACAAAACAAGAGACCGCACAAAGCCCCAGAATTACTCCTAAAGTGATAGGCACCTCCAAAGGGCTCGTGGCAGACGAGGCTGCTCTCAGAGGGAAGCCAGAAGAAAGAAGGCCAGGTACTGTGGTGGAGCTGCAGCTGTCCCTCTCCAATGACACACACAAGGGCACCAGTGCTCCTGCTGTGACTCTCCTGGGGGCAGAGAAAGGCCCCCCTTCAGCAAGAGGAGCCAGTGCACAGCAGGACGGGACCGGCCCCCTCATCGCCATCCCCCTGGGCGTGAAAGAGGGGCACGTCCAGTGGTCAAACAAAGTAGTCCAGTTTTCCAGCAGCAAAGAGGTCAAGAGGATCCAAGGTGCAGTTCCATCTATCCCCAGGGTGGAGGTGATCCTAGACTGTTCAGACAGGGAGCAGGAAGCGCCCAGGTCTCTGTCTGAAAGGGGGTGTGTTGATTCTCAAGCAGAAGGAGGGCAGTCAGAAGCACCTCCTTCCCTCCTCTCCTTTGCAATCTCACCAGAAGGCACAGAGCAGGGAGAAGACAACAAGCCCTCGGAAAAGGAACACAGACCTCTCAAGCACAGGGCAAGGCACGCAAGTAAGTATGTCCCATCGAATCATTTGCACTGCCTGAGGGCATCTTTTGTAACTTTAGATATAATTTCAGGATTTAGAAGGCATTAGAAAGAAATGTTTAGAGATTTATTTTTTTTCCCTGCAGTTTTCTAACTTTCCTTCTCCTTTTTTTCTTTTAAACAATGTTTCTGTTCTTGCTTTAGATATTTTTTCAGGGTAATACAATGCTCCTGGTGATGAGCTAAGAGTATAGCCATGCCTTAACTGTGCTGAATAACTGTGCTTACTGGACTTCCACTTTGAAATTAACTCAGGACTTTGTCCAACTAAAAATACTTAACATTTCCAGAAAGGGCTGAGCTCTGCTGGTCTTCTAATGCATATTCAGAGGCAATCCGTAGAGTATTAACAAAAAGAGCAAGTTGCTTGCACATGTGAATCCTGGGGATTTCTCCTTTTATAGCAAAAGCTTTGCGTTGCCATTTGCATCATCTAGAAAATCAAAGCCATGCCACTGCTCTCAAAAGTTAATCAAAAGGGCCAGCAGAAACGCTTGATGTTGCCTGCAGAAGAGATTTTGACAGACACTAGCATGTGTAGAACTGTTACATGATCCTTTTGCTTTTGTCAGCCTTCTCCAGACTGTAAAGTGAACACTCTATTTCTCCTGACTCCCATACCCAGAGGTCAGCTTCAAAATGTGTCCAAGAAGTTTACATGGAAGTAAACTCGCCAGTATTAATTAACTGGGTGTAGAAGTGTATTATTTATTAATTAACCTACTTATTTATTTATTTATTTATTTATTATTTGCTTCATCTGGGATCTCTCTGTTGGTGGCTTGCTCCTTCCCAACAATGTGAAGAATCCTGTCTGGGGATTTAGACAGCAGTAGTATGTCAAAGGTGCTTGAATGTGTGCAGTGATATACTGGAGCAACAAGCTATTTCATATGCAGCATTGGAACTCCACTGCTAACCCACTGCTAATTCCTCTGGAAGCATATTTTTAGCGTGATAACCATTTGTGTCTCATTGGCAAGTGGATTAAGCAGTTACTTATGCCTAAGTGTCTGTATGCAACCCACATATTTTGGGCATATTAAGTGAAGTATAAAAGAAAAGTGCACATGCTTCACATTTTGGCTGTGAAGTCAGAACCAACTGTGGGACTGTGCCTATTTTTCTTAAAGAATTATTTGCAGTGCCTGTCTGAATAGGAAAAGTACAAAAGCATGAACTGCATTTTACTCGATAAATTCTTCTTTCAAGCAGGCCATAGATCCAATTCTTTTCCCATGCCAACTATGATAATGTCAGTCTCTTCTCATCTAGTGGCAGGTCATTATCCTCAGGAACCACTGATTTAATCTATAAAAACTTTTGCATTGTTATTAAAATCCTACCCAGACTTTAGAATGAACAAATTGCTGAGCACAGGGAATACTCTGTGTGCAGCAAATACTATGCATGTTTTCTGCAAAAATAGAAGTTACAATGCAGCACTTCAGTCTGAACTAGAGAAGAACATTTATTAAAGGTGCCTGATCTCTTTAGCAGGAATTTCCTCTGTAAATAATAATCAGATATAACAGGTAACACTAGCACTACAGGCCATACTTTTGGAAAGAGCATTTGGATGGTCACAGGACCGAGCCAAGGATCCTGTGATCTGACTCTCCCATGATAACATATTACAAATTGCTGGTTTGGGTGCCATGCTCTCTTTCACAGTTCTTGTGAGAACCATTGGTCCAGTCGTGCTGTCATCTGGCATAATGGCAAAACTCCAATTGTCTTTAATAGGAGAAGTATCAGACTCCATCTACTGACATGGCTAAAAGGATCATGAAGAGACAACACCTCATTACATGGCTTTCTTTAATAACTTTGTTTTATGTATGCTAGCAAAAGATACTAAATAATTTACTGCTCTATTTTCTTACATCAGAGGCACGTTTTGTCCTTTTGAAATTAAGTGGAAGGGACCATTGATCTCAAAAGGAACAGCTTTGAATTCCAGCTTTTTTTTGTGAAGGGAGAAGCTATTGAGGCTGTCACTCATGAGATGTAGTGGTAGAGTACGAGGAAAGGAAAGAAGCAGGGACACCACCTGACCAGCATTGCCCCATGAGGCACATGCTCCATGTTCCATAACAAGGAAGCAGTCAGCCTGACATACAGAGCATCCATCAGCTTTACAGCTGCATCTGTTCGCCTTCCACATGACTTGATGAAAACCAGTAATTTATGCTTTAAGAAATATGTGCCATTGATACATGCTAGTGAATACATTTGAGAAGTCAGTTGTGTATTCACTCTTGCCACATTTTCAAAATAAATATTCTGGAGCTCTTACATCCTACAGAACTTCAGATTATATGCCAGGCAAGTAATGCCTGTTAAAAGACTGAAACCTGCTTTCCTTGAGCCAAACTCCCACATCTTCTAAGGGGTTGAAGTTGGTGCTAATAATCTTCTATGTATGCCTTTTTGGATGTATATTTACTTTTAAATAGCTAATACACAGAAGCATCCTATAGCAACTATACACATTTTGTAATCTATAGGAGTAAAATAAACACCTAAATGGCAGAAGCTGCCACCACTGTCCGACAGAACACACTCGGTTTCATTCGGTCTCAGATATTAAACAGTCTGGCTCGCTGGGAATGGCTGCTGGAAGCCCAGGAATTGTGGTCAAACACTCGGTAAATACCAGACCAGAAATTGGATAAGCGAGAAAATATCGCCTGCCTGTTGCTGCTGAGATTTCTTGGGGGAATAAAAATTAAGAATGCTAGAAATAAAGACACATGTAATGCTCCTGTTGAACTAAGAGAGTCCTAAAGAAAGTGATGAAGCCTTTGAACTTGCATGGGTGTGACTCTAAGGAATGCTGGGGATGGAATTCACAACACAGCTGATACTGGGAGAAAAGCTGAAGTATAATGAGCTTTCCATACAAAAGAAAATACATGTTTTACTATGGGAAAAGAGGAGGGTGGATAACTTTCAGTGTAGATAAATGCAGCTGTTAGTCCCCTTGTAATTGTGTGGGATGCTTGTCAATAAACGTGTACTCTGATTCTCTCCACAGGGCTCCGACGAAGTGAGAGCCTGTCAGAGAAGCAGGTCAAGGAAGCCAAATCTAAATGTAAAAGCATTGCACTGCTGCTGACAGCAGCTCCCAACCCCAATTCCAAGGGGGTGTTGATGTTCAAGAAGCGCCGCCAAAGGGCGAGGAAATACACTTTAGTGAGCTACGGCACGGGGGAGTTAGAACGGGACGAAGACGAGGGCGAGGAGGGCGAAGGTGAAGAGGGGGACAAAGAAAACACCTTTGAAGTGAGTTTGCTTGCCACCAGTGAGTCAGAAATAGATGAAGATTTCTTCTCTGACATTGACAAGGACGGTAAGATCGTGACCTTTGACTGGGACAGTGGTCTACTGGAGGTTGAGAAGAAGACAAAGAGTGGAGAGGAGATGCAGACGCTCGCAGACAGCACAGGGAAAGGGGCCCTCATGTTTGCCAAGAGACGGCAGAGGATGGATCAGATTACAGCGGAGCAAGAGGAGATGAAGGCCAGCACAGCGCAGACAGAGGAACACAGGGAAACCACGGTGACAGAGAACTTCCAGAAAGTAAGCTCTTCAGTCTATCAATCAAAGGAGGAGGAAACATCGAGACAGCAGACCTGCGTGAGCAAAAGCTACACAGACGTGAGCCAGAACCACAGCAAAATGGTGCAACAAAACGGCTTTGGCTTAGCACCAGGCACAAACCTCCCTTTTCAGTCCTCTGGAGCCCCCAAAGCACCATCTTTGAATGTAACAGCTAAACCCTTCCCTTCCGGGGTTCAAAACAGAGCAGCTGCACCATTTTCACCTGTAAGAAATGTCACTAGTCCTCTTTCAGATGCAGCAGCACCGCCTCCCTACTGCTCTGTCAGCCCACCAGCCGAGGCTTTCTACAGACCTGTCTCAGCTCCTGTGGCCAGCAAGGCTGCCCCAAGCATGTGGGTGCCCCCGGAGCCCACGGAACACATAGCATCCAGGGACGAGAGGATTGCCGTGCCAGCCAAAAGAACCGGCATACTGCAAGAGGCAAAGAGAAGAAGCACTTCAAAACCCATGTTCAACTTCAAAGATGCACCCAAAGTAAGTCCTAATCCTGCCCTGTTGTCCCTTGTGCACAACTCAGAGGGCAAAAAGGGTGCTGGAGCTGGTTTTGAGTCAGGACCTGAAGAAGACTACCTCAGTTTGGGAGCAGAAGCTTGCAATTTCATGCAGACTCAAGCATCTAAACAAAAGGCCCCTCCTCCTGTTGCTCCAAAACCTTCACTCAAGGTCTCTCCTTCCGCCGGTGCTCCGGTTTCACCGGTTTGGTCACCTTCAGCTGCGGCTTCTAACAAGGCTCCCTCTTTCCCAGCACCAGCCTCGCCTCAGGCAGCATATCCTGCACCACCGAAATCTCCACAGTATCCTCATTCTCCCACCCATCCCCCAAGTACTCTCAACTTGGCCGGTCCTTTCAAAGGGCCCCAGGCGAGCCTGGCAAGTCCCAGCCATGCCCCAAAGTCAACGCCAGTCACACCAAGCGCCGGGGAAACGAAGCCACCCTTTGAGATGCCACCGGCCATGAGCGGGAAAGGAGCACAGCTGTTTGCCAGGAGGCACTCCCGGATGGAGAAGTACGTGGTGGATTCAGAGACTGTGCAGGCAAACATGGCACGAGCCTCATCTCCAACTCCGTCTTTGCCAGCTTCCTGGAAATACTCATCCAATGTCCGAGCACCTCCACCCGTTGCTTACAATCCCATCCACTGCCCATCTTACCCTCCTGCTGCTTCCAAGGCTTCCTCTAAGTCTGCTGCTGCCACCAAAAACACGAAAAGAAAACCTAAGAAAGGTCTCAATGCTTTGGATATTATGAAACATCAACCTTATCAACTCGATCCATCTTTATTTACTTTCCAACCTCCTAAGGAAAGCCTTGCCATGAAGCAGACATCGAAGTTGTCCCCTTCCAAGCAAGCTCTACCTTTGCCTACCTTCCTCCCACCCGGTGCTGGCTCTCCCACCAGGGCCCGGCCATCTTCAGTGTACTCCGTGCCAGCCTACAGTTCCCAACCTCCGTTCCAGTCAAATGCCTCTCTCCCAGTAAATGAATCATATTCACCTACAGGCTACTCTGCATTTTCTAAGCCAGAAACCACCACCCCCTCTTTGTTTACTGCTCCGAGGCCAAAATTTTCAGCCAAGAAAGCTGGAGTCACTGCACAGGTGTGGAAGCCATCAGTTATTGCAGAGTAAAGCCTAGAGCTCAAACTTAGTGTCCGTGTTGCTTGCAGCCGCTGGTCTGCAGTGCTCACCTGGCACACAAAGTGTGCCAGTGGTATTATTCCTTTGCTCACCTAACAATATCAAATGCATCACCTCAAATCTGGGTCCAAAATCACTGAACTTTTTTAAGGAATCAAAAGAGACTCAAATTTTAGCACATTTATGCGTATTACCAGGTGCTTTATAGACAAACATTCTGAAATGAAGAGATGCCTGAAGTGAGCAGGACACTAGGTTTTTGCTTTAGGATCACAACAGAAACAACAGCAAGCAATATTCCTGGTATGTCAAATTAATAGAGAAGTGCTTTCTTTCTGTCCTTCTCCCCAGCTGTGTTCTATTGACCTAGGGATTTGAGGACTTTGGTGGTTGTGTTTTTTTTAAAAGAAGTGCCTTATTAACTAATAGTAATATGTATTATTAACATAGCCTAAAATAGACACAGTATTAGACTCTGACTGATCACTGGCAGAATACAACTGGATAGACCTTTAGCCTGCACAGAGAGCCATGGAATTCACTCAGGACCTGTCCTGGCTCAAAGGTCCTTCCACAGGGATCTGATTGATCAGCCAGGGGCTTAGCTTTTAAGCTACGTGGATCAGCTGTGATCCAAAAACCATGAATTGCCTCTGTGATTTCACAGAGAACGTGCTTATCAGAGATGCTGGAGTGTTCTGAAGACTAAAAGAGGTGGAAAGACAGCTGGACAAATCGTTAGAGGCTTCCCATTTTGGGGGAAGTTTGACATCCCAGGTGCAGGCATATTTTTAGCCAGAGTTTGCCTCAAACCCAGCAAGTAAGAGAGGAGTGTGTAAATCCAAATTCTGGAGCAGTCAGAGAGGGGAGCTGGGTTCTGCAGCTGTGGTGTAATGCACCAGTTTCTTGTGAAAGCACAGTGATTTTGAACGAAGGGCTACCTATAGTCAAGAGCACTGGTTCTTGCACCCAGAGTAGTAATTAACAGTAAATCATAATTATGACCACATCTTCCTATTGGTCGCTCGTACACATTTTATTATTTTCACTTGGGGCTCTAAAGTGCTTCTTCCCACTTCAAATATTTTTACTCTGGTCTTATTCCTTCACCTTTTACTTGCTGTACTGGGGACTAAGGATTGAAATACTGCTACTGTAGGAAGTTCTTAAGAGATTATGGTCTTCAAACCAAACACAGAGCCTTGCTGAAGTCAAGGAGCTATGTTTGAGTAGTTTAGCATGTCTTTCAGTGAAAGCAGTCCTGTTACCATCAGGGGTGCTAGGGCTGAAACAAGGTGCTCTCTCACACAACTAAGGGGATCCAAATCCATCCCAAGTGTGAAGCTTAAAGCATCACTCTGTGAATAAAGGTGGCAGAATGTGTTGCTATATTTGTTTAAACTATCATTCAGCTAGTTAGAGACCTACTATGGACCTTTTGTATCATAAGGGGGGGGTTGTACAACTATCTATCTTGATGAAGAAAACATTCCTAAGTATGAACAAAATCTCCTTAGCTTGGTCCCATGATGGTAACTCAAACTGCAATCAAAGTTGAGAAGAATGCATTTGGTTGTGATGCAGAAAGCAGGCGGAAATCAAAGTCTAGTCAAACCGATAAAAATCACTCCTTTGAATTTTGGACCTCCAAAATTACACTCTCCCCTTTCAATTCTGGATTGGGATGCTGACTGCATTAGAAGAAAATGACCAAGTGATCCATCTCTCTCTTAAAATTCAGGAGAATTACGGGAAATTTTTGGGGGAAAAATAGTTTGGAAAACTCAGGAAATATTTATACTGCATTTACTTGGAATTAGGAAGTAGCACTATTTTAATCCTTTGGAGATCTCCCTTCTATCTGTTTTCCACTTCCAATATCTGTATTTTTCTTCTATCATTAAACTTGTCCCTTTCCTCTCTGCCTGTTTGCTGGTTTTTTTCTTTGGTTTGGCTGCTATTTTTTGGTTTCACTTACCTGTACAGGCTGACAGTATATCTTGGGGGGAAATCTATTTTCTGTGCTAGCCTGTAAGTATGAAACCTTCTCCCTCCCATTCCCCCTTCCCCTTCCCTTTCCTTTTCCTCTCCCCTTCCTCCCTCTCTCCCTCCTTTTTTCCCCCTCTTTCAAAGTTCAGTCTGAAGTTACATACATTATTTCAGGAAGACATTTAAGATACCAGTATGTACTTGGGATAGAGATACTCTCCCAAAGGTAAGTAGTGCTCATAGAGAGACAGAAATCCATTCACCCTCCTGTTGCCTTACATGCTTTTGTTTACAGTGTCTTCCTGTGAAGGACATCTTGTAATTTATGACCACACTTAAGGACTTGTTCACAAGAGTATTTCCTGAATGAGGGGACCCATAACAGTTTTGTACTTCCAAGTATCCCACGTGAAGCCTGGGAATTTACCAAAATCTAACTTCCAGCAAACACAGGTCTGTAGGACAGGCTACTTTCCACGTGAGAAATAATAAGCATTGCTATCGTAATTATCGCCAGAATAAACAAGAGGTAAAGCTGGGAAATATTCTCATCAGCTCTCCAGAAAAACAGAAGCTAACAGGAGCTAGGGAAGAGCTATGGGGTGAAACAGAACATTTCATTTTCCTGAGATCTGCCTTAAATCCAGCTGGCAGAGAGAAATGCATAACTGTCATCTTTAAAATTGGTTTGCAACTTCTTTCGTTTTCAGCACAACCCAGAAGTTCCCTTAGGGAATAACCTAAAGATGATTCCCTTAGGGAATCACCTACACACACCTATGTGTGTTTGCAGCACCAAGCAGAAAGTCCATTTCTGTGGCCTAACTTCTCTTTACTTTATCCAAAAGAAAAGGAAGTGTGTCTATGCTGAAAATTTGAATTTTCCATCACATTGGATTTTTTGCTGCTATTGAAATATAAGTATTTCATGTGGCCTATAGCAACAGCAGAAGGACTTTTAAAGCTCCAGCAAGAGTTAAAAACAAAGCCCCAGTGACACTGGTGCTCTTAAGTCAGTTAAGATCTTCTGAAAATCCCATTCAAAGCCCAACTCTGAATTCAATTTAACACACACACATCATTCTACACGCACAGTGCTTGGATCCAATTTGGCTTCAGGATTCTTTTTACTACTCAGGTAAGTCTTCAATTCTTATTAATATTTCAGAAGACTAGTCTACCTAAAGTAACAGGTTTGTCCAAGATGTAATCTGGGGTGGAGCAGATGTTTAGAGGAGAGTCGAGCTGTTCGTTGTCATGGGTTCAGATGAAAACCTAAGGATGATGTCAAACGTAGCTGGAATGTCAAGGAAATGAAGGGTTTGTGTTGAGGAGCCAACTGAAATTTCACTTGCAGAGGGCAGTCAGCTTTTGGAAATAGTTTTCTGAAACAGCTATTACAATTATTTCATAAAATATGACAAGGCTGCCAAGATGCAATTGTCATGTTTACTATGTAAGCGTATTTAACAGTGAATTTTAAGCCCCCTCTAATAACAGTACTTCCAGTATGTTCACATTAAAAGAGGAACTGAAATGTTTTATGCTGCTTTTAGCACATTTAATTACACCACATACTGGAAGTATTATACTGCATCAGTACAATGGACCTCACGTTCTAGAAAGCCTTGCCATGAAAGCAGCTACTGCACTCAAGGGTTTATGCACTTGTAATTTCTGCTTCAGTTACAAACCTCTTGTTACAGAAACCTGAACAGAAAAGTTTTGGTTTGCAGATGAGTGGCTTTAGGACAAAAAGCTAAAATTTCTGCTGCAAAAATAAGGGACACAATTTAGTTCCTGAACAAAGAACTGCTTAATTTCTTCCCTCTTCTCTAGGGTAACTACTCTTGGCATGTCCCTGCTCAGCAGAAGATAAAATATTATGGAACAACCAGAAAGAGATTTCAAGGACTTTTTTTTCTTTTTTTGTAGGAACATTTACAGAGTAAACTATAAAATCTCTTACAAGTACACCTAGTTTAGTTTTATTTTATTTTGCATACCAAATCTTATTTTCTGTGAGACATGCAAGAGTCATGACACAAAATCAGCCCTAGAAACTGCAGTGACCCGTTTTGCTGTCACCACAGCAGCAGTGTGGCAATGAGTTTGCTTTCTTTTGGGCAGCCTGTTGTTTTAAATGAATGTTCAGAATTACCCAGTGTTCATAGTTACACAAACTTGTATTTGAAATAAAGAAATAATAAGAAGCTGAGGCATCAGCAGGCTCCAAAAACATTAGGAGGTGAGGAGCTGTTGTGTGGCTCAGATAGAAAAATCAGGGCTTAGTGGCAGAGCAGTAACTTTGAGAGAAAATGCTACTAGGATTAGAGGGAGGCAAGCTGTGGGGAGAAAACCCCACCAAAAAACCTGCAGAGACTGCACAGGATAAAATACCTGTCAGAGCATCACAAAATTCTGAAAGTAAAAGGCCAATCAGCAAGAAGAGTTCACTTATTCTGCACAGAGATGGCTATTTCCAGACTTTCACTGAAATGTTTTGGGTTTTGCTGACCTTTGGTAAAAGATTATAAGCAATTATTAAAAGAACTTCACACCAGGTGATGTGATCTGGGAGGAGCACTGCTTACCAAGTACCCAGGATGACACCTCCACAAAGGACCAGCCTGACCATCCCACGCTGCTGCTGCAGCATCTCCATGGGGAATCCTCTGCCCACTGCGAGGCAGGGAAATACCAGGGAGATGACAGCAACTAACAGTCTGCAAAATCTTTCTCCTCTCTTTTTTCCAGGGTCCTTTTCCAGATTTGGTAGCTTTAAGATTCCAAAGCATTTGGTTCTAAAAGGGTTCACTCTTCCAGTCTTGCCTTTTCCCATGACCCAGCTTTCCTTACCCGAAGCCAAACTCCCGGGACCCCGCTGGTCGCTTTGGTGGTTCGGCACGGCAAGTGCAAATCTTAATTCCACAGCTTGGCACAATGTTGTTTTACGAGGACTCTCTTCAGCTTGAAACAGAAATGGTGTACAAGGAAGACACTTGATAAGGTCTTCAAAAACCTGTGGATTCCGAAGGTCTGAATGAACTCCCTGCTGGCAGATTCCTTGGGAAAACATGTGAGCGTGGTAATTTCATGGCAGCCCATGGGGTGCCACCATCACAGCTTCTCAGTACCCAGGACAATGAGTGGCCTTCCCTTATAGCAGAATTACCTTTGCATGTGATTGACTGCATAAGGAAGGAGTTGGAATCACTCAGGAGTTATGCTTGACAAGTGCTTTTCAGGCTGCTTGCTTACTAAAGGAAGCACTTCAGGTTTTCAATCAAATGATCTAAAAAGTAGGAAAAATCCTGAAGCTCCACAAAATATTGTTAGAAGAACCTCCAAAAAAACTTTTCCCTTACAAGCCATGATCAGCAATATGATGATATTCCCATGGGTTTAACATTTGATTCCTCGAGTAAGGCAGGCAAAGACTTTTTCTTTCTATGCTAATCAAGTCTCCTGTTATCCTCTCTCAAAGGAAAAAATCTATCCCTGTTTGTAACCATCTTGACAAACTGTTCTTAACTGCAGTGCCTGTGAAACCTGCACTGTGGTGGTGTGTTACAGTAACTGGACATTCCCTTAGGCTGAGAAAAACAACTTCCTGAACTTCCAGATTGACTAGCTGGGCGAAGGCTTCCTGTGTGGGGCGCTTAAAGGAACAACAGAAGTGTTTTCAAACAAGAATCCTCGACTCCTTCAAATGTCTGTAAGACAAATCTGAAACCAGAGAGCCCCCTCACAATTCCAGGAAACTAAAAGACAAGCTGCTAGGAAAATAAGCAGGTCATTTCTGAATAGGTGTCAAGACTGAACTGTTGGACAGGTAGAGTGTTTCCCTTCATGTTTCCATCTAGATCTGAAACAACAGATTGTCACCGACTCGAGAAGTGTACAATGAAGA